>CM019148.1:243264333-243623363 GCA_009733165.1 Naja naja
AATTCAACCAAGCCTGGGACTCAAGACAACCTACAAAGTTACCCTCCATGGCCCCATGGGAGTCTGACAATCAATCAGAATGCATTTCTTTCACAGGAACAGGAAGCAAGTTCAAAGCCCTAGAGAGGCTCTCTCTCTCTCTCTCTCTCTCTCTCTCTCTCTCTCTCTCCCATGTGCTCAATTTTGCTCAGGATCTCAAACCATGCCTGTCCACCATTAAACTATCTTTCCAAACAGCGTCCATGTTTCCAGTGACTTTCTTCCCACTTGGAACTGAACCCAGATGGACATTTCTTCCAACACTAGTAAGGGCCACAGAATTAAAACACTTACAGTACTGGTGGCAGCTCTCTAACCTCACACAAGTGTGAGTCATGATGTTTTGTCTCGTGTAATGGCTGGAAAAAATATAACAGATTTAAACACCTTGGGATGGCTGTTATATGCTTTAAGATCTGTCAACTTAAGGTAGCTTTAAACCTGTCGTACTGTAGAAAGTTAGCAGCCACTCCTGCCTTACAACAATGAAATATTCTAGGAAATATTAAAAAGGCAGAATATTTCCCCTAAAAGAGAAATAAAAATCTTAAAGGAAACAGAAACAAAAGACCCCAGGTCCCTGCCCCCAGCAGATATTTTGGTGCTAGTTTATCTACAAGACAAAAGACTGGGCCAGCCTATCTACAAAACAAAAGACCTCAGCTCCAGGATGATGGGATTATCCTTCAGGGCAAAGACATTCAGACACAATAGGAAATTGCCCTTCATTGCATCACCCAGCAAGATTCAATCAAACCTGGGACACAGACAACCTCAGCTATGACTGCATAGCCCCATTGGAGTCTGACAACCAATACGATACATTTCTTGCAAGACCCAAGAGAGGGTATAAATATATCTCACTCTCCACTTCATGTGTTCAGCTGTACCAGGACCACGTGCTTAATGGTTCTGCTCCATTAAACCATCCTTCCAAGCAGTCTCCATGTTTCCAGTGTCTTTCTTCCCACTTGGAATTGAACCCAGATGGACATTTCTTCCAACAGCACCAATGGGCTTGGGATATGATGAAGACAATGTTGTAGGGACATGTTTGTATCATGGTGAGTGAAATCCCAGAGTCTTGAGTAGTGCTGTCACTTTTCCTACGTTGCTTGTTCTCATATAATTTTTACTGGCTCCAACAAATCCTGTCTATTTGTCAGCTAAACCTACTTTAAGTGTGTTCAGCTCGCAACTCTCTGTGATCCTTAGCACTCTATATGCTGAGATTGTAGAGAGCAGATCTGTAATCTCAGCACACTTAACATTTGCAGAATACTGCACTTGGCTAAAAGCTAAACAGAACCCCCAAATAGCTCTTTATTTCTAAGCTAGTCTATCTGCTAGTCTTAATCTCCTGACATTGATCCAAGAAAAATCTCACTTCATGAATTGGTAATGAGGAGCTAAGTGCTCTCTTGATCAGGAACAAAAAAGGAGTTATGTTGACCCCTTCTGCCCCCACCCTTGCCTTAACTTGAGACTTGAATGCTTGTTTCCTTTCTAATCCCTGTTAAGTGAGTTTTCATCATTGGAAAGAATAATAGCTTACAGAGAAGACTGAACATACAAATCTGCTAAACTTTCCATAGGACACATTTCCTTCAATCTCCTCCAGAACCTTTAACAGGAAGGAAGGAAGGAAGGAAGGAAGGAAGGAAGGAAGGAAGGAAGGAAGGAAGGAAGGAAGGAAGGAAGGAGAGGGAGGAGAACAAATCATTTCTGAATGTCTGAAGGCTGAAGGACAGCCAGGGGTGGGCTTCAAAAAATTTAGCAACTGGTTCTCTGCCTGGTTGCTGTGTGGGCATGGCCATGATGGGTGTGGCCTAGTCAGCCTCCTACACAATGGCAGTGGGGCATTTTTGCCTCCCTGGGCTCTGGAGGCTTTCCTTGAGCCTCTGGGAGAGTGAAAACAGCCTCCCCAGGCTCCGGGGGCCCTCTGGAGGCCAAAAATGGTCCCCTTTCTAGCCTTCCGGAACTTCCGGGAGGCCTCTTTCGCCCTCCCTGGGCTCCAAAGACTTTCCTCGAGCCTCTTGGAGGACAAAAATGGCCTCCTGGGCTCTGGAGCTCCACTAGAGGCTGGAAATGGGCCTGTTTTTGGCTTCCTGGAGCCTCCGGGAGGCCTGTTTTTGCCCTCCCCGAGCTTCCGTGTGGTCCCTGCACTTACTTGAGATCCAAAATGGGCCACGTGGAGACTCCTGAGTGGGGCGGGGTGGATGGGGCCAGCCAGTCATTGCAATTACCATTTCGGCAAACCAGATGTAAAATTAACATCCGATTTGCCCAAACCCATGCGAACCAGTAACAGCCGACCCCTACAACAATGTCTAAGATATCTACTACATTATTAATAGGAATAGAGTAATTTTAAAAGACAAATAAAATAATCATAAATGCAAAACAATATATTATAGAATTAGCCGATTAACATTTTTATATATCCTGGTTTAGGTGAATCCTTCCTCTTATTTGATACTTTTAAATCCCGTGACTCCTTTTCTGTTTTATAAGGGTGACTTGATCAAATCCAACTACAGATGCCTCCCAATACTATGTTCTGAATGATTCTCTTGATTGCAATTTTCTAGCAGTCTCTTTGATAGATCTTGTGAACATTTTAACATAATCTGTAAGTCTTTATGTCCAATTCTACATATACTTCAATGTAGTTTCCTCATTTCTTGGGGTTTCGATCATCTCATGTCTATCTCCTTGCATCTGTTCAGCATTCTGCTGCCAAAGTACTTCATATCATCTTATATGATACCACTATTTAAATTCCTCTTCCTGCCCACCCACATATCTGTCTTCTTTAAAGCCTTCTTTGGATTGTCCCCACTTTTATTTTTGCTCTAACATCCCAAGACATAACTGTTTATGTTTCTGTCTCCAGCACAACCTACTGTTTGAAGATCTGTTCTTTGAAAATATTCCTACTTACATCCCAGAACAATCTGGTGTCTGTGTATTCCTTAGCACCTGCCAGCTTTTGTATCCCACAGAATTAACTGAAAAACTGGACATCATCATCATCATCATCATCAATCATCTTTATGTACATAGGTCCATTGGTATTCTTAAAAAATAAACATGATCAGGAGTTGCTGCAAGGCTGCTTTGATCAGAAAACTGCCACCGAAAAAGACTGAAATAAGATATTACAGCTTTTAGAGCTAGGAGGTTATATAGATTTCAAGGAACATCACCACAAATTCAGATTTTTATAAATGGAGGTTGTGGGAGTGGCAATATATATTGTGACAGCCATTTTCTCAAGGTTAGATAGTTGACAATTTATGAGTACACCGTAAACATTATTAAATCCTGTTAAGGTCATTATGGTTTCCAATACTATTTTTATCCTGTTGCATCTCAAGCTGGTCCATAAGTTTCATTCTATCTTCCAAAGCATGTCACAAATTCCCTTGATTTAAAGATCTTTCATGAGGGCATCATGGTTCAGCGGTTAAAGACACTGAGTTTATCAGCTGGAAAGCTGACAGCCCAGATTCGAGACCTGACCATTGCGCAACAGGGTGAGCTCCTGTTTCTTGATCCAGCTCCTGCCCACCTAGCAGTTTGAAACCATGCAAATATAAATAGATTAATAGGTACCACTTCAGTGGGAAAATACAGCATTCTGCATGTCTTTAGCATATAGCCATGCTGGCCACGTGACCATGCTGACCATGTGACCATGTTTGGACAACACTGGCTCCTTCAGCTAAGAAATGAAATGAGGACTATGCCCTAAAGTCCGACATGACTAGACAGGGAAACCTTTACAAATCTTTATTCCAAGCCCATGATTTCCTCAGGGCCAGAGGTGGTATTCAGCAGGTTCTGACCAGTTCTGGAGAACCAGTAGTGGAAATTTTGAGTAGTTCAGAGAATACCACTTCTGACTGGCCCCACCCTCATCTATTCTCTGCCTCCAGAGTCCCAGCTGATCGACTGGGTCTTCTTTTGTTGCCCTGCACAGGAGAACGGAGCTAGAAAGCAGGTTAGTGGGGTGGGGAGGGAATGGGATTTTTCAGTAACCTTTCCCCAGGAGTGGGGAGGGAATGGAGATTTTACAGTATCCACGCCCAAGCCACGCCCACCAAGCCACACCATGCCCACAGAACCGGTAGTAAAAATTTTTGAATCCCACCACTGCTCAGGGCTATTATATACTCACTTTTATTTCTCATGCAGTTTTGCCTATAACTAAATATGAGTAGCTAGAACAACCACATCTGGATTTCCTGATTATCTTACTTTTGTCTCCTCTTCTTCTGTTTCCTCTGCATTGAATATTACCCAGTTTTTAGGCAGAGATTCACCGTCTAGTACTCTGACATACCAACTCCACTGATAATGTGTTAGACAGTATACATTTGACAATAATCTAGTATGTGTGAATATGTATATGTGCGTGCACACACAAAACACACACACATTTATGTCTAGATTTATTTATATCTATGTTTATGCCTATGTCTGTATCTAATCTGCATCTATAATTCCTTTAACATATCTGTTTTAGCTGCCGAGAGTCAAATTTGTTGCTACTGACACAGGCATAATTCAAATAGTGGCTATCCTAATGAAAAATAGAATAAAATGGATAATTTACTCCCTGGAGCAGAGAGAAAAAAAATCTATGAAAAGACAAATCCTGCTGAGAACAAAAATAGCTTGTTAAATTGTTTGACTACTGTTGTTTGGAAATAATGCATAGATTATGCAGCATATGCTTGGGAAGCAAAGATGCAGCTATCTGGGGAATAGCTACATAAAACAGGCTAAAGGCTTACTGTAGTGTAGACTGAAGAGAATTCAAACTGTCGTCAAGAAACAAATTCCTGCATTTGTCTTTAAATTTTGCTGGTGGTTATCTTCATTAAGGAAACTTTTTCTGGATAGGGGCTACATCAGAAACATTAGAGGTGGAGAACTGATATTCAACACCATGAATATCCATTATAGCTGTTCTTTAGGGAGTCATCAACTTCTTACTGGACTTTGAAATACCCCACCAGTTGATTTCTGTATCTCATTACCATTTCAAGGCACAAAGGGCTATCTAAAGTCTCTTAATTTTGTCTAACAAAGTTGTTTATTTAGATAGATTTAAGCAACCTATTCTTGGAGAAGGAACATTTTTATTTTTCTTATATGTATCCATTTCGTGTATTCATAACTATGTTTATACTTATACCTGTTATCTTATAATCACTTGACAAATAAAATAAATAAATGTAAGTATATTGTATAAATGCTGTAGGTTATTGCTCCATATAAAGTAGAATTGGGAGGAAGACTGTCCTTGTCCTTGCTCAGTAGGATTTACTTTTCCTTTTTTGCATATCCCCCTCCTTTATACAATCTTTAAATGCATAGGCAACAAGCACCAAACACAAACTTTGTCTTGGAAGAGTGGCTATTTACAACTTGTGTAAGGGAATGGCTAAAGATATGGGTTTTTTTCATCAGGAGCTTCTAATTTTTAAAAAAAGCACAACAAGGATGTCCCATCAAAACTTCGGTGTCAATTCTGAAGCTGACCTGGGCGAAGCCATGTTGGAACTTCAGTGCTGCCACACTGGAGTGAGGGATAGGGAGGGGGCATTAGAGATAGCTGGGCTTGTGTAGTCAAAGTAAAATATTTTCTCTTGGGAATCAAGGATGTTCTCACACCTGGCCAGAGGAAGGAGGAGTGATGTCACCAGACCGGCAGACGCTCTGCTTAGTTTTGACTTTGGGCATTTTTTTAAAAAAATTAATCCCAGGAGCCATCCAGGGGGTTTAATTTTCAAGATTTTAGGAACCCATGTGCGGGGAATATTTTTCTTGAAAATTGTAGCAGCTTTCTTGTAACTTCACCATATGATGTATACATTGTGTGCTAATTAATCCTCTGTAACAGCTGTTTCCTCTAGACTAGCATCCCAATTAGGCATTATAAACTTTTTGGTCTATATCAAATAACACAAGTACCCCAAATCAGTTACACCTGATGTATACAATGTACCCCAAAGACAAAGCCTAATAACAGAGGGCAATATTGTCTTGTGCCAGTGGAAGAGATCAGAAGTCTTTATGGCAGCTATAAATCTCACCACAGTGCAGTAATACGAGAAACAAATAAGCTTGCTTCAGAAGATGAAGTTCCAGACAGAGAAATCCAAGATGAAAGAGCCTTGGTGGTGCAGGCTGTTAAACACCTAGCACTTAGCTCCAGCTGCCTGCAATTAGTGCAGGCTTGAATCCCACCAGGCTCAAGGTTGACTCAGCCTTCCATCCCCCCGGGGTAGGTAAAGTGAGGACCCAAGATTGTTGGGGGCAATAAGCTGACTTTGTAAAAATGCCACTTAGTAATAAGCAGGCATATACAACGGAATGAAGGCTATTGCTGAGCACGTTGGATTGTGCTCTAAAGATTGTAAGCCGCCCTGAGTCTCCGGAGAAGGGCAGCATATAAATGTAAATAAAAAAGAAAAGAAAAGATGCAGGAATCAGAGCTAAGTAGTCTTCTACCACTCAATCAGAGAATCAGAAACTGCACATGATCAGAAACTCAGTTCCAAGGTTAGAAAGGTGCTTGCCAACAAAAGTCTTCTTTTATAGTCCTGACTCAAGCAGGCCAATTTTCCTGGGTCATGCTTCCTTGTTTTGAGGGAGACGTATTGCTTCATGGGGGCCTCATTGAACATCTTTGTTCCATTTGATTGATCTTTTGGCATGTGCAAGAGTTGAGAATCTTTTCCCCTGTTCTCTGAAATAACTGACCCAGCCCACTGCTATGCTTTTGCAACAAGGGACTGATTACCTGACTGTTCCAGATTTGCAAACTGTCTTACAACAAGTCCTATTCTTTCTGAGTCTTATCTACAGATATATGAGAGCCTACCAGTTCTTGACCTGCGAAGTCAGAACTTGTCAATTCCTATTCCTCCAGTTTCAGATATGATTAATCAGACTGGCCCGTAACAAGTAATATAGAATTATATAGCTTCTTTCAAATAAATAGGTAAATTTCCTTTGCTACTGGCAAGACCTCCCTTCACCACATGTATGCAATCTAAAAAAAGCATCCAGTCTACCTTGCTTATTGCTAACTACTCATCTCCACCATGGACGGGATATAGGAATATGATTAGTATTCTTTTCTGACCCAACTCCCCAAACACGACAAACCCTCTGAAGTTAACTCAAAGATTCCTTTATTAGGAGTGCCAGCAGCTTTGGCAAAAAGTTTGTCTCTCACCGCAGGCTAACAAGTTCATCCGGCAGGGAAATGAATAGTTGTCTGCCACATCTATTCATCTCTGCCCCCTGCCTTTTATCCCCAGAGGGGTTTGCTAGCAAAAGTGGCTCTTCCTTCCCAAGGATCGGTCCATGGATTTCCACTGCTCTCCTCTCCTCTGCCTTCTGTGCATCTGCACATCAGGTACTGGACCCAGCTGTTCCTCCTCTTCCTCATCAGCCGCCTCCAGACCTGGGGGCTGTTGACTCTCCACCTGAGGGCTGATGGGTGGCCCAGGCTTCGTCTCTGTCTCCATCTCTGTCTCTCTGCCAGCTCCATTTCCTCTTCCCACTCGGAGCTCTCAGGTTGTCTTGATGCTGACCCTGACTTCCACGCCTCCTCCTGATCTGATTTGGCTGCTGGAGGGGCCGGCAGCCAGCAGGCCATAATTCTTTTGCTTCTCATTTTTAATGGTTAGAAGACATTCTTGTATATTACAGCCCGGTTCGTGGTGGGGGGGGTGGAGGTTGGGGGCCTGTGGGGCTCGGGACTGAGGTGGGGCTGCGATTCCCAGGGTGGTTGGGGTTGGCAGCAGGCGTGGTGGCATAGGGTCATATTATGCGGGGCGGCGTGCCCGCCAACTCGTCGCGTGCGCCGCTCCGACCCTATGACCTTCTCCTTAGGGAGTTCGGGAATTGGGACCCCTGGGCTCAGACTGGTGTATTTTAATGCCAGGTCCGTGGCCAATAAATCTGTCCTCCTCCGTGAAATCATTGAGGAGGAGGCTGCGGACCTGGCTTGCATCACGAGACCTGGTTGGTCCCGGAGGGAGGTGTCCCTCTGGTTGAATTATGCCCTCCAGGTTTTCGAGTTGTGCACCGCCGGGCCCAGGGTAGGGGTGGTGGGGTGGCTGTGGTTATTAGGGAGACCTTACTTCCAAGGGAGGTCACTATCCCAGAGATAGGCGGGAGTGAGACCCTCCTCCTGAAGTGGGGGCCTAATGGTCAGGTGGGTTTGCTGCTTGCATACCTTTCTCCCAGCTGTGTGACAGCAACCCTGCCTGGGCTCCTGGGCGTCCTCTCGGGGTGGCGGTGGAGATCCCAGGCCTTATAGTCCTGGGGATTTTAATCTGCCTTCCCTGGGGAGTGCGTCGGGATTGGCCCAGGAATTCATGGCTTCCATGGAAGCCATGGGCCTGACAATTAATTCATGGCCCCACTCATGAGGGGGAACACTCTCGACCTTGTTTTTGTCTCTGAGTGGTGGCATAGTGACAGAGGGCAGACCACCTTCGTCTTTGCCCGTTCCATGGTCTGATCACTATCTCCCACGGGTGGTCTTCCAACAGCCGCCCCACTGCTGGGATGAGGAGCCACGTGGTGGTTCCGCCCCAGGCGCTTATGGACCCGGGCGGTTCCAGATGGAGCTGGGGCCTCTTCCCTCTTCCCTGACTCACGGCTCTGCCGAGGATCTGGCGACCGCCTGGCAACGGGCTGCGTCGGAAGCCCTCGACAGGGTTGTCCCCATGCGACCCCTTACGCCGTGGATCCCGAATGGCTCCCTGGTATTCAGAGGAGCTCCGGGAGATGAAACGTCGTCGTCGAAGGGGCTTAGAGAGCAGGTGGAGGGCCACCCGCTCCCAGGCGTCGAGCCCAGTTAAGAGCCCATATTAGGACTTACCTGGGAGGCGATGAGCGGCGAGAATGTCTTATCTCTCCGCTCTCATAGCGCCGAGATAACCGCCCAGCCGCCCTGTTCGGGTCACACGCTCCCTTCTTCGTCCAGAGGAGGGGCGGACCCGTGCGGAAGGGCTGAGGAATTTGGGCAATATCTGTCAGATAAAATCGCCGGATTGAGCGGGTTGTCCTCTGATTTGCAGTGGTTGGAGGAGCGGGATGGGGAGTCTGGCCATTACGTTTTGGGATGAGTTCGATCCTGTTTCCGAGGATGAAGTGGGCGGGATTATGCGGCGCCTGAGTTCCACCACATGTTTGTTGGACCCGTGCCCCTCCTGGTTGCTTATGCCGCCAGGGAGGTCACCTGCGGCTGGATCCGGGCAGTTGTCAGCGCTTCTTTGAGAGAGGGTGTCTTTCCCTCCGCCTTGAAGGAGGCGGTGGTGAGGCCCTCCTGAAGAAGCCTGCCCTGGACCCGACCGTGTTAGACAACTTCGTCCAGTCTCCAACCTTCGCTTTTGGCGAAGGTTGTTGAAATGTGGTGGCCCGGCAATTTCCGCTTTTCCTGGAGGAAGCGGACTACCTCGATCCGTACCAATCGGGCTTCCGCCTGGTTTCAGCACGGACGGCATTGGTCGCACTGTTGGATGATCTCTGGAGGGCACGGGACAGGGTTTTCCTCTGTCCTGGTCCTATTAGACCTCTCAGCGGCTTTCGATACCATCGACCATGGTATCCTTTTGCGGCCTTGTGGGGCTGGGGTGGGGGCACTGTTCTTGGTGGCTCTCCTCCTACCTCAGGGGTCGCAATCGGTGTTGGCAGGGGGCAGAGGTCGTCCCCAAGGCGCTCACTTGTGGGGTCCCTCAGGGTCGGTCCTCTCCCCTCTTATTTAACATCTACATGAAACCGCTGGGTGAGATCATCCGTGGTTTTGGGGTGAGGTATCATCAATATGCGGATGATACTCAACTGTATATTTCCACCCCAAACCAGATCAGTGATGCCCTCTCCGTGATGACTCGTTGTCTGGATGCGACGGATCTGGATGGGCGGCAACATGCTTCACTCAACCCGGCCAAGACTGAGTGGTTGTACATACCGGCATCCCGTTCCAGCTTAGAATGTCCATCGTTGACCATAGGGGAGTGGTGTTGCCCCTGTGGACAGGCGAGAACCTGGGGGTCCTCCTGGATGCGGCTCGGTTGGAGGAGCAGGTGGGAGCCGTCGCCAGGGGGCCTTTGCCCAGGTCCGGCTGGTTCGCCAGCTTCGCCCGTTCTGGACGGGATGCCCTGCGTAGTCACTCATGCCCTTGTTACCTTTCGACTATTGCAACGCTCTCTATTTAGGACTGCCCTTGCATACCATCCGGAGACTGCAGCTGGTGCAAAATGCGGGCCGGGCGGTGATGGGAGTTTCCTTCTCCCATGTTAGCCCCTCCCTGCGCTGCCTGCATTGGTTGCGGTTGCCCTCGGGTGAGATTCAAGGTTTTAACTTTAACATACAAAGTCCTACATGACATGGGTCCTTATTATTTAAGGGAGAGACTGCTGCCGACATCGAATACTAACCGCCCTGTACGAAGTCACAGACAGGGACTCCTTGGGTCCCATCAGCGGGCAATGCCGGCTGGCGGTCCCCGACGGCGTGCCTATTCTGTCGCGGTCCCTGAACTCTGGAACCAACTTCCCTGGGGCTCCGCTTGGCCCCTGACCTCCGCACCTTCCGCCATGACTTGAAGACCTGGTTATTCGACCAAGCTGGGCTGTGACCTATGGGTGGGGTGTTTTAGATTTGCGGTTTTTTAGTTTTGTATTAATTGGGACCATTAATTTAATTCTTTTTTAAATATTTATTGTGTCTGTTTTTATTGTAAGCGCCCAGAGTCTTGGAGATGGGGCGGCATATAAGTCCCATTAATAAATAAATAAATAAATAAATCATGGAATGCTTTCCCACATCTTTATTATGTACAAGTGTGAATTGCTACAGATTAAAGTGTAGCAAGCTTTATTTAACTTGACCAAAGGTTTATGAAGGGTTTTTTTTTTGACAAGATTGTAGAGGTAAGTGAGAATAACTGGTCCAAGAGGTGAGAGTACTTGGCCTAAGATCACACAAACGGCCTTGTGCCTAAGGTGGGACTAGAACTCCCAGTCTCCCAATTTCCAACTTGATGCTTCAATGACTACCCCCACAAAAAATCACAAATAGTGTGATTTGCACTGATTACTCACACAGTGAAAATGACTCAGCCATTTCTTCTCTTACCAGTTAGGTTTGGTAGCAAATGAACTGGGATGGCCCAGTTAATAATTGAATGACCATAGGACTTCCTCCATTGCTAAGAAGACTGCCACGTTTGTCCCTCTTCTGACAGGTTCATTTTTTCCCCTATGAAAATATTTTTAAAAATCCTGAAGTAGCATAATTAAGACTATTGCTACTGATAGGTTTAGGGAATGGTCATATACCTTCTTATTTCCTTCTCATCCTCCTCACTGGAACCTCTATTTTTGATAGATGTCTCTAGAACTTTGTCCTAGACCTTAGAATTTTTTGTTTTTAGGTTTGTCTTTGAACCATCTGCAATTTTTTAATGACATTGTTCTTGCTTTTTAAAATGTGCATTGCCCAGAGTGATTTAGAATTGGGTGGCCACTAAATTGTTTACATAAATTATTACACGCAAAGCATCAGGAACAATAGTTAAGCTTCAGGTGAGCTTATACCTACAAAAGCCAGGTCAATTCTGGATTAATTGATTAGGCCAGTTAACTTAATCCTGAAGTTCACATGACATTCTTCCTACCTACCTCTATGACCCAATTAAATACAAACATGGCCCAAATGTTTTGCTTCCCTGTTAGTTAACATAGTTTGAAAATATAGTATATACTTCTAAATATATAGTTTAAGTTTCTTCAAAGTAAGATCTATCTATCTATCTATCTATCTATCTATCTATCTATCTATCTATCTACCTACCTACCTACCTACCTACCTACCTAATTTATATAGCCATCTATCTCACAGGCAAGTGATTCAGCACTGGCAAATGCTGAAACACTGGCCAACATTTCTAGCAATTGAGGTCTGCTGGGACTGGTAGTTCAGCAATATTTGGGGGAGCCATAGATTCCCCACTCCCGCTTTAAATCAGCTTGCAGACTTTTTGAAAGACTTTTTGAAAGTTTCTTTACATTTTAAAGTTTCTTATTATATAAAGAATCTACCATTACTAGTCAATCTAATCGGTTGAAGAAACAAAGCACAAGCAGAGTTTTGTTCAGAAAGAAAAAGTATTTAATAACAACAGTCACGGTATCAGCAGTGGTGGGATTCAGTTTTTTTTACTATCGGTTCTGTGGGCATGGCTTGGTGAGCATGACAGGGGGAGGATACTGTAAAATCTCCATTCCCTCCCCACTCCTGGGAAAGGTTACTGTAAAATCCCCATTCTCTCCCCACCCCATTAACCTGCTTTCCAGCTCCATTCTCCTGTGTAGGACAACAAAAGAAGACCCAGCCGATCAGCTGGCACTCGGGAGGCAGAGAATAGATGGGGGCAGGCGAGTCAGAAGTGGTATTTGCCAGTTCTCCGAACTACTCAAAATTTCTGCTACCGGTTTTCCAGAACTGGTCAGAACCTGCTGAATACCACCTCTGGGTATCAGTGTAAGATAGTACAGTTCACAAGTCACATAGTTTATGTATGGAAATTATATCTCAAATTAAGAAATCCTTTAATTTGCTTCAGTCTCTAGTTTGTTTTTAAAGCCAATGATTAAATCAGTTGGTTGGAGGCATATTGAAAACAATCGAGAAAGACCTGATTAATGACAGCTTTTTCCATTGCTCAATTGTTTGGGTTGACATTGCAAGAAATACCTTGGAGTTTCTTTCATAATGGCGGTAGTGCTCAGAAGGCAATATTCATTCCAGTTGTTGCTGTGCATATGCCTGACTCCAGCTTCTTCTTTGTGATCAGGCACAGATTCTAACCACTGTTCCTTCACCTCCCCTCCCTCCCTCATCCATCAATTGCTTAGAAGCACAGAGATGAAAACCATTCTTCTCTCCCATCATCTCCTTGATCCTTTGCTTTTTCTCAACTCAGTTTTGATGCATTTCCTAATCCTTGCTCAGTCTCATCCTGTCCTCCCAAGCCTCCTCCAAGCCTGATTTTTCCCCCTCCAGTGGCAGCACCTAACTCGCTTTGCCTAACATGCCCTCCACCAGGGGTGGGGTTCAAATTTTTTAACAACCGGTTCTGTGGCCTAAGTTGGTGTGGCTTGGTGGTCATGTTATTGGCTGGGCATGGCCAACTCAATATCACTCACATGGAGGCACGCATCTCCTCGCCTGGTCTCTCATGACTGTGGGGATGCTGCAACAGTCGTAAGTGTGAAAAATGGTCATAAGTCACCTTTTTTAGTGCCAATGGAACTTTGAATGGTCACTCCACAGAAGCAAAGTACCAGCAAAGGGAAAAAAACTCCAGAGAAGTTCCTGAGACAGGAAGTCTAGTTCTGCCAAGAATGTAATAAGGGTTAACGGAGAGGCAGTTTCTGTAAGCAACACCAGAATGTTTCCTTCCTGCCTTCCTTACAGGATTAGGCCAGTAATTTCTTCTAACAACCGGTTCTCCGAACTGCTTAGAATGTTAACAACCGGTTCTAGCAAATAGGTGCGAACTGGTAGAATCCCACCCCTGCCCTCCCCCCAATGCTAAAGGATTAAAATGGAAGACCATTTAGATAAAATACCACTATGAAATCTTAGGGCCGGACTGGGAGGTTGAAAAATAAGCAACATGAACTTGAGCTCTTAGGTACAGAAGATCAAAGAAGTTTTGATAACTCATACAATATACCTTATGGGAATCTTATATATTTGGGAACGTTTGCATTTGGGAATGCCATAGAGAACATCATCATCTGAGTTAAAATAAGTGGAAGAACAATTAAACATAATATTGCTGGTGTCTTCCGTTACCAGGCCAATGGAGAAGATATGGATTATGCTGTCCACAAGCAGATTGCACATTTCTCAAAGTGTTATGAAGTTGTAATGATAAGAGATTTTAATTGCTCTAACATCTGCTGGGAGATATAAATGCATGGTCCTCATGGGAAATTCCTAAGTAGTCTTGCTGACAACTTTCTCCTTCAGAAGATAAAGGAAGGCAAAAGGCTCAGCCATCCTTTAATGCACTTTCCTGCAGTCTGTGAAGTAGCACAAAAACATGCCAACATAACATGCTCCGTCCCAACAGCTAATCCGCCTCAGTAAACAGACAGGGGTGTGGTGTTAGCTAAAGTTTTAATGCAAGACAAATGAAGGTCAATAATTGGGGATTGTAATTTCTCTTCCCCCAGCGGTTCCAATCCCACTCAACAACTTTGTGGTGAGGCAAAGCTGGATACAGTAATAAGATCCTGGAAAGCCTTGGACTCTTTCCTCCATCAGAAATCTCTAAATGCCAATGTTGACAATTTAACATTCAACAATCTTCTTCTTCATCATCATAGTCTTTTAACGACCCTATAATCCCTTGCAGGGTGGAGTCTGGGCAATTGAACGGAGCTAGCAGAGTGTTCTAATGGCCGGATGCCCTTCCTGTCACCAATGCAGAGTTTTGTTCACCAGATATATTCTCAGTGTGCCCAGAGAGAGAAATATCTGCCTCTACCTAGGATTGAACTCACAGTCTCCTGATTGTGAGTCAAGAGCTCCACCTCTAGGCCACCGCACCACTCCTAACATTCAACAATCATGCTAAAACTAAAATAAAAGTCCTACTCTACCTTTCAAATTTTCCAAATATTAAGCCACTGGCATGGAGATGCTCCGCAACAGTGCATGGTCAATTGGATTAGTCCTGAACCTGTAATTTGCATTGTTCAGGAGAGCAGTAGACCTATGTCCCATATCCCCAAACAATGATTTTTCAACTGCCTTTGATTTTTCTACATATCAGTGTGTTCTCCAACCCTTGCTATCCCATTATGTGTCCAACATATGTAAGCTTTGTTGAATGTAAGAACTTCATAACTAGTTCTTCCAGTGAGCAATTTGATTTTCCTTCATCTCATGCTCAACAATCTGTTCTTCTGGTGCAATTCTGAACAATTTTCTCCAGTCAGAGGTGTTCAAAGGCATCTGTTTTCTGTGTTCAAGCTTTCTGATGGCCTAGCTTTCATGGCTATAGGTTACAACTGGGAAATCCATGACCTTGACAGGTCATGTCTTTGTTGTCAATATGATGTTTCTGCACTTCCTTATTTCATCTATGCTTCTCATAGTCTTTCTCCCACATAGCAGATGTCTCTTTATACTAGCTCATTCCTCTCCTGCAGGATCTCATTAAAAACCTTCCACCTAGGGCAGTTCATCTTCTTGACTTTATTCTATAAAAATCCATTTGTTTGAAGGTGAGATTTTTGTTTTTTTTTGGCAAAATGCTATGATAGGTCGTATTTCTTTCTCTAGTGGATTATTTTCAGCTGATCCTTTTACTACAATCTGCCCATCATAAATGACTGTTCCAGGAGTGTACATTCCCAATGGTTTAGCTCATAAGGCCATTGAGATGTACAAGGCCTTTTAGCAGTAAAAGGTAACAATCCATGAAATGCATCTTTACTTTTGGGTAATAAATTGATAGAACATTGATGTTCTTATTTATATAAAAGCTGATGCTGACAGTGCAAAAGCCAAGACCGGAAAATGAGCATCTGGTTCTCTTATAGCTTTACAATACTAATGAGGTATACTATCAGGTGCAAAAGATCAGGTCCACACATGAAGGCCTAATTAAACTGATTTATCGCTACTAGTGCAGGAACTAAGGGTTAGCATCTGCTAGGAGTTAGATAAGGGTCAAGGGAATTCAAGGGGAGATGGACTTAAGTCTGCATGTGGCTACATAGAGATTCTCTTTTGACTCCGCCCTCAAGTTCTGTCACTCCTTCTCCTACATATACTCCTTCTATACAGCTACAGCTTCTCTTCTGCATGCTGCTTTTAACTCCACCATAAGTACATTTTATTTTATTTTTATTTATTTTATTTATTTATTTATTTATTTTTATTTATTTGATTTGATTTGATTTGTCAATTGCTTACAAGATAATAGGTATAAGTATAAACATGAGTAAGAATACAGGAAATAGGTACGAATAAATGGGGACAATAGGACAGGGACGGTCGGCACGATGGTGCACTTATGCACGCCCCTTACAGACCTCTTAGGAATGGGATGAGGTCAATAGTGGTTAGTTTGAGGTTAAAGGAGTGTGGGTTTGAGGATGTAACAACAGTCAGGTAGTGCATTCCAGGCATTGACCACTCTGTTGCCGAAGTCATACTTTCTGCAATCGAATTTGAAGCAGTTTACATTGAGTTTGTATCTGTTGTGTGCTCTTGTATTGTTGTGGTTGAAGCTGAAGTACATTGACTGGTAAGACATTGTAGCAGATAATTTTGTGTGCTATGCTTAAGTCTAACCGTAGGTGGCGTAGTTCAAGGTTGTCCAAGCCCAAAATCTCAAGCCTGGTGTTATAAGGTATTCTGCTGCAAGCAGAGGAGTGTAGTACTCCAGGTTCCTATAACAATCTTGGAACCAATCACCCTGAAACCCCATCAGGAGTAGAGCTCAAAAGCAGACAAACGATAAATGGAGATGCCAAGTGATCCAGTGAAGAAATTAAGTGCTGTAAAGCTAGAAGAGAACAAAAGGGACTCTGTGATTTCAGAAATAAGTAAGACAATGAGCAATGTCCTTACGTTCTCTCTTACTGAAGTTAGGAAGCTGCTATTGGATGGGCGGGAAGGTGGAGGAAAAGGTTGGAACAACTGCATCCTGGCCCATTAAGTGGGCAAAAACAACAGCAAAGCAAGCAGCACCACAGGGCCTCCTAAGAGCCTTGAAGATCTAAATGCATAGTCAGCAAAGGCAGGCTGTTTTACTGGCTCATCTCCTCCCAACTGCCCTGCAGCTCTGTTGCTCTGCTTGGGTAAAGGAGGACGTTGCTGAGGCCTTCTTCCTCCCCACCCCGTTATATTGTACTCTAAAAGTTCCTCCAGTTCAAGAGGGACGTTCTAAGCAACAATGCCACATTATGTCTGTCCTTCTTAATGTAAAATATTTTCAGCTTTATTTATACAAACTTCCAACTGGCACATGTGGGGACATTTAGGAGCATTTCTCCCCTTACTCACCTACCAACCCTGTCACATCTGGAGTGAAGAAGTGTTACTGATATACATCAAGAATAATTGTGATTTGAGCATTCTGAATTATCCCTCTTCTAAAAGAAATTCTCTCTTACCTGAGAAATAAAGGACATAGTGCCGTGATGGTGAACTTATGGCACGCGTGTCGGAAGTGGTACGCAGAGCTATTTCTGCCAGCATGCGAGCTGTCACCCCAGATCAGGTCCACTGAGCATGCGCACGTGCCTCCCGCCAGCCAGCTGATTGCCAGGTATCTGCTGCACATGCGTGGGGAGTGGGGCTCACGCAGGAGATGCGCATGTGTGCAGAGGCATGCAGCGTGCAGGGGGATTTGCGTGTGCATGCGCAGAGATGTGCTGCACACATGGGGGGGCGCATGCATGCACTTTCGGCACGCGAGGACAAAAAGGTTCACCATCACTGACCTAGTGTATATAATCAATGAATGCTTCTGGTGACAGATTGTGAGTAAAAATATACAATGTAACTTCCTTATTTCCATGATTAGTTGTAAGATACTCAATATATGCAAACACCTCAAACTGAGGTCTACATTCATCATCTGAACCCACAGTCTTCCTTTTCTAATGGCACCATTATATTTAGATCAGTAAACAACTTGCCCTTCTTGAGAATGGTAATTAGTGCTTGAAGGGAGAAGACAAAATGGTTAGCCAAAGCCACTTCCCCAAACAGTGGCAGCTGTTAAACAATCCTCTTTATCTGAGCTCCCTAATTAGAGAAGAGTCTTAAATATATTTTTTCTGCCATGTTAAACAAGCTAATTATTGGCCAATATCATGTAGGATGTTTTTTTCTCTCCCTTTTAAGATTATATACATACATACATACATACATACATACATACATACTGGTTTGGTGATCACGCGTGCGTGCATATACACCTCACACACTCAGCTTTCCACACACCAGCTGAGGCTTGCAGCGCCAATCAGCTGAGAGGATAAAGAAGAGAAAAACACAGGGGTGGGTGGGAGGACGATCCTGCACTTTTCTTTCTCCTCTCAGCTGATCTCCGGAGGCTTTTATATGTGTGTGTCTATGTGTGTGTGTGTGTGTGTACACATACACAGGAGTGGGCTGCTGGGGGCTTGGCTCAGAAGACCCCCTAGCTAAGGCTCTGTGGGGCTCGGAGAGCCCCCAATAACCTCAGAAAAACATGCAGCAAGGGGAAGCTCTTAATAGGCTTACCTGAACTTCTGGGTGTTCAGCCAAGAGCATTTCACATCTCGTAAAAGTGTTGCAAGCTAGATAAACAATCCACTCAGCGCTTGTGAGGGAGAGCCATTGAGAAAATCAGATAACATAGCTACTAGCCTCCGGGGGGGATTAATTCCCAAATAATAAGAATCACGTAACTGATCAGAAACTCCACTAAGACTCCAAGATCCCTCTCACAGTCACTGCTATTTAGCCTAGTTTCACCCAGTCTTTTATTTATTTTATTTATTTATTTATTTATTGGACTTGTATGCCGCCCCATCTCCAAAGACTCGGGGTGGCTCACAACTAAAACCAGACAATCAACAATAAATAATTAAAAGAAAATTAAATCTCAAGCCCAATATTTAAACATTAAGTTAGAAATAAAATTTAAAAAATCCCCACCCCCCCAGGAGGTCAGCACAGCCCGGTCTGTTCAAATAACCAGGTGTTCAAGTCATGACGGAAGTATTTAAGTATTAAATGCACACAATAATAAACAACTTTTTGGTATATTATCTTTTTTTAGGTAATTAGGGTAAAGAAGTGATGTCGAGTTGGCCACCCCCACCCAGTCACATGCCCACCCAGCCATGCCCACCCAGCCAGTCATTAGGGCAGAGAGCCCCTTGCTAAAAAATTTGAAGCCCACCCCTGCACATACACACAGACACAGACACACACAGAGTATATTTAAATTAATGTTAAAAAGAAACACCATTTTACAAAAGCTAACACCCAACTCGAGTGGATAGAAAAGAATAAACTGCTAGCAAAACATCTTTCTATGCGCTTCGTTTTGTTGATAATTGTGTATATATGGCAAATGTAACAGATGCCTACAATGGCTGTGTAACTTTTAAGAGGTAGAGTGGAACAAACTCAGTCTTCAAGATAAAGCTCAGCAAGATACTATCTTTTGTCAATTTTTCCTTCCCTGACAATCTCAAATAGTGCCAGATTACAAATCTAATCATCCCAACAGCAATAGTCACTGGCTGCATGGGGGGCAGATTACATAGTTTATAATCCAACACAGTTGGGGAGCATTAGTTTTTTAAAAAAAACCAAAGAACATAGCATCCAGTCCCATCACTTCCTGGCAAACAGAAGAGGAAGAAAAGGAAGCAGTGACACATTTCATTTTCTTGGGCTCCAAGATCACTGCAGCCGGTGACTGCAGCCGTCAAATTAAAAGACACTTGTTCCTTGGGAGGAAAGCTACAAGAAACCTAGACAGCATATTAAAAAGCAGAGACATCATCTTGCTGGCAAAGGTCCGTATAGTCAAAGCTATGGTTTTTCCCAATAATAAAGTATGGCTGTGAGACTTGGACCATAAGGAAGGCTGAGCACCAAAAAATTGATGTTTTCAAATTGTGGTGCTGGAGAAGATTCGGGACAGTCGCTTGAACTGCAAGGGGATCAAATCAGTCAATGCTAAAGGAGATCAGAATTGGAATAGAGCTGGAAGGGATGTTGGAAATGTGGTTGCTGAAGCAGTGATGAAGCAGTGATGAAGCAGCCACAATGTCATTGGATACGAGATGGATGGCGAATAAATTGGGTAACTTCCGGACACACATTGCTTTGTTTAGCTGGGCAGCCCACCACTAAGAACGTCTTCCTTCAGACCAATTTTAAATTCACATTGTGTTATGATCTTAAATGTAATTTTTATAAAATGATGTATCATTGGTCATGATGCCAATGAATTAGGTGGCAGCTAAAAAGACCAATTCTCTTTTCTCTGAGATGCGGCTAGAAACTTTTGATCTGAATGAGGGTGGATTTGTTGGAGCCCTGGCATTAGGCTTGGTAGATATGTAAGAAAGCTATTCAAATGGATAGAAATACATACATAGATACAGAAGATTTTAAATATTAATATTCAATTGAAGCTGTATCTTTCTTTTTAGGACTAAGGGATACATAGTTAGAAAAAAGTCTTGAAAGATTTTTTTCAGGAGGTGATTACTGCTGCAAGAATATTGTATGCACAAAGATGGAAAGGTTTGGCATTACTCAGTGTAGAGGAATGAATATTAGAATGGACAGAACTTGCTGAGATGGTCAAATTGACCTCTTTGATCAGAGGAAGATCCTTATTGACATTCATTAATGAGAGGAAACTTCTTATGGACTTTGTGCAAAAAGAAGATTTTATGACTTATGGTTTTGATGATTAGAGAGAATAGGCTATGAAAGAAGGGAATTATGATGTAATCTTACAGAGAGGGGTTTTATTAGAATTGCATGTATAAGTGCTGAGAGGAAGATTAGGAACTATGTGTACATATGTGTATGTACAGGTAATGCTTGACTTATGACCACAATTGAGCCCAAAATTTCTGCCGTTAAGTGAAACTTTGGTTAAGTGAGTTTTGCTCCATTTAATGACCTTTCTTGCCGCAGTTGTTAGGTGAATCATTGTAGCTGTTAAAGTTAGTAACACAGTTAAGTGAATCTGGCTTCCCTATTGACTTTGCTTGTCAGAAGGTTACAAAGGGTGATCACATGACCCCAGGACAATGCAACCATCGTGAATATAAGTCAGTTGCCAAGTGTCTGAATTCTGATCATATACTGCAACGATTGTAAGTGTAAAAAGTGGTCATAAGTCACTTTTTTCAGTCCTATTGTAATTCTGAACAGTTACTAAACTAACTGTTGTAAGTCGAGAACTACCTGTATATAATGTTTATGTATGCTTATGTGTATGTATATATTTATGTTTTCTTTATCTCCTTTTTTCTTTGACTTCTCCTTTCCTTCCTTTTTTTCAGTTACTACATTTTTCTTTGAATGTATTTACCGTATTATACATATAAAATCTTTTAATGAAAATACTTTAAGAGTAACACTTACAAAGATTAATATATATACTGCACCACCACCTCCCCTTAAGCCAGGGGTGTCACACTCACATTGTCAAGGCAGCATCATGTATTGGGACTTTTTCCCCCTTCGCTAAACTGGCCGTGGGTGTGGCCGGCCCACGGGCTGGGAGTTTGACAGCCCTGCCTTAAGCCCTCAGAGCAGAGAGACACAGTCTGTGGGTTCAATTCCTAGCCAAGGTTTGAATCCCAAAGAATAACATCAGGCCATCTGTGTCTGATCAATTCCAACAGGCCTTGTGCTGCATTCTGGTGGTAACCGTAATTACACAGATTTTTAAAAAAAAAAAACCAGTCAGGGTGTTTAAAAATTCCATTGACTGACAGAGCTTTAAGGGAAAATAACATTCATGTTTTGATGCTTGCTCTGTTAGAGTTTTCCCAATCAATAAACTGGGGAGGGGGAGGGGAGAGACTTTTCAGTTTTCATAATTCTACTTGTGACAGACGCAATGAGGAGGAAGCATTGAAGCTGATCTGTGAATTCAACCTGTAGAGCCCAAGTATAGAGAGGACTGGGCCTATGATTATTACACTAAAGGCCAAAATTGCTAGTAATTACATGTTCATTTTATAAAAAGGCTGACATGAAGCCTTCCTCCCACTTCATTGAGACCGCCTCATGCCGGAAAATAAGGCTTAATCTTCACTTTCCATCCTGCAATCCTGATTAAAATTGCCTTCTTCCCAAGCTATTTGGCTCCAGCTGTTTCTCTTGAAAATGAAGGATGCAGCCTATTTTGGGCCACATTGTTAGCAGCAACATTTCCAAATTATACAAAGTTATAATAATTCTGCTCAATTCTATGCTGGTCAAACATCAGCTTGTGTCAAATGCCTTATTCTCAGCATTTAAAGAATGATACAGACATATCACAGAAGTTTCAGAAAAACCTCAGAAATATAATCTGGGCTCCAGAAATTAAGTGCTAAATAGGAGAGACTAAATAAATTTAGCCTTAGGGGGGAAAGTAGATTTCAGTTGGCCTCTGGGAAAACTTCACTAACAAAATAAGCTTTTCAGCAATGGAACAGACCATCTCAGAAGCTGATAGATTCCCCTCTGCTTCTTCTGGATGGTCATCTGTCAAGGGAGTTATCGTATCAGCTTCCTGTACTCAGCAAGGGTTTGGATTATATGATCTCCAAGGTTCTTTCCACCCTTATATTCTATCCTTTTACGTATGCATGATGAACAAATATTTTATTACTGTCCAAAATCAGGTCAATAAAGTTAAAACAACCAAATACAAACTGAGAATACAGCAAAATCTCATAAATTAAATAAAGTACCTGCTTCTGATGTTGGGTGTGAACATGGCAAAGTATTAAGGCTTGGGCACAGAATCCAGCAATTGTATAAGTTATTTCAGGGTACTTATCTTTTAAGGAAAAAAACTAAATTCCATTGGTCCAAACTACTAGGCAGTCAATCTATTAAAGGGCTGGATTCATTGAAGCACAATGTTTATAAAATCTCAACCTCAGAAAGATACGCTCTAAAGCAGGAATGTCCAAGCTTGGCAACTTTTCAACTCCCAGAATTCTCCAGCAGCGGCCCACAAGTCTTACAGTCACCAAGATTGGACATACTTGCTTTAAGATTTCGGTTTTATCAAAGGCAGAGGACCATTATTGTGTGAAAGAAATAGGATTGCAAGGCAATAGATAATGGTTTTTAAAATATGGGAAGAAAGATCCCAATTGAAAACTTCCTAATGGTCAGAGCATTTTGGCAATAGGAACAAATACTGGTAGAGATGGTATATTCCCATCACTGAATGTGTTCAGTGGATGGACAGTTCTGTACCGGAGAGGCTTTCATCTGGATTTTACATGAAACAAGAAGTTGGATTCATAACCTGAATGTCTTCTTTCAATACTATGACCCTAAGACATATCAAGAGACTATGTAACTAATACACTCTCAAAAGATCACTCAGTTATATAGATTTTTTCAGAAAGCCTGGCACATCAAATGCACGAAAGTCTTAAAGTTAGACTACAGCGGAAGAAACCACAGAGACAGTAGCTGTGACATCCTTTTTGTTATGGGATATTTATTTTTATTTATTTAATTTGCATCCTACCTTTATTATTTTTACAAATAACTGAAGGCAGCAAACGTACCCAACACACCTTCCTCCTCTTATATTCCCTACAATATCAACCCTACAAAGTGGGCTGCACTGAGAGAGATTGACTGGTCTAAAGTCACCCAGCTGGCTTTCAAGGATAAGGCAGGACTTGAATTCATGCCCTCCTATTTTCTAGCCTGGTGCTTTAACCACTGGACCAAACTGGCATGTAGGAAACTACAATACTTGTAGTCATTTTAATTAATTCAAGGAGGAGACAGCATGACAAAATTCCCTATGGCTAAGCTATAGCTGACTCAGAAGCTTTTCACTGCAATGAATTCTTGGTTAAAATTATGCTTACCTGGCTTTCGAATGGCTCTTATCTTAGAAATACATACTGCTTAACACATAGACAGAGTTAAGGCTATGTAACTCCATCTTCAATTATTTTACTCTGAAGTGGGGGTTAAGATAACAGTTCTATGCCCTACTGAAGTCAACAGTGCTTAAAGTTCAGCTTACTGAAATATACAACTGCATCTTGATTTAATATCTGCTGAAATCCTGGACTGCATTTGTTTTGATTCCGGGTAAGCAAAAGAATAATCGCATGTGTAAAAAGGACAACACCTTTCATGCTTTCTTGAAGAGCTTATCAAAGATCTATATGGATTGTTCCCCATCTTTGTGTTCGATCCTTATTATTAGCCTGGCACATATCAAGAATTGGAAGTGGGTTTAAAAAGAGGGAGAACTTTCATTCATTGGTTTACTTGTTGTTCCATATATTTTTACCTTATTTACAGAACAGAGCAAGAAAGCTGTGGGTCCAAAATGAATGGAACACCATACATTGATTTAGTGACCATTTGAAGTTACAATGGCATTGAAAAAAGTGACTTATATCCAGTCCCTACACTTAACAACCACTGAAGCATTCCCCATAGTCAAAATTTAAGCAGTTGGCAACTGGCATGTATTTATGACACTTACAGTATCTCAGGATCATGTGACAGCCATTTGCAACCCTCCCTGTCGACTTCTGATAAGGTAGGTGTCAAGGTTCTGAATAAGGAACCCAACCAATTCAGTAACTTCAGAGACTTTCAGCTTTCTCAAAGAACTGCTTTATTAAGTATATCCTTTCGGCACGTTTGAAATGTAAAACCATCTCTGGCTATTTCCCGTGCTTTCAGTATAATTGAAGAATAGACAGCTCCCTCCCTCCCTGTCACAGGTCACACTGTCCAATTAGGTGTTCTGGCATCTCCTTGGTAACCTCTTCCAGCTTTCCCCCAGCACCTGCTGGGATGACCTTGGTTCCCATGGGATAGGAGGTTGTTGATGTATGGTTTGACATTCCAGAGCTCCCTTCTCCTTCCCCAAAGTATGTCAAGCTGAGAAATGGAGAAAATGGCTGTGACAGGCCCGATCCATTTCAAAGTTGACAGTAGATCAATGAAAAAAGGCGGATTTGCTTAATGGTATGGTTCACTTACAATGGCAGTGATTCTTTTTAACAACCATGGCAAAAGGTTGTAAAATAGGATGCAACTGCTTTGCCTAGCAACAGAAATTCTGGTCCCAGTTGCGATCATAACTTGAGGACTACTTGTATGCCAAACAAAGACATTAAAAAACCCAAATCACAACAATTGTTTTTCCAAGGTCCCGATGTTTTGATGAAATTTGCTATCCAAATATTGCAACTTAAAGACTATACATCCACACCTGCAGGGTTTTTTTGGGGTTGCTTGAAACCAACATTGCCAGAATTATGATCTGAGATCTGGAAACTGGTTGATATATGACCTTGAATGTAAAGTCACTGAGAAGGCATTCAGAAGCTGAATGAAAAACACAGAGAGCATCCATTGTGACAGTCATATTATTCATAGTTATTCTAGGTTGACAGCTCCAGGACAGTTCAAAGTAAACAGCATTTCGTACAGAATTTTCCTTCATATATTTTCCCCCTTCATTTACAATACCCTAGTGCCTGCAAGATTAAATATCCTCAGGAGTTATTTTGTTCTTTCCAGTTTTATGCATGGTAAAGACCTAAGCTCTGGAATGCATCCATTTTTGTTAAATAAATTAACTTTAGAACAGAATTTTATTTATTAACTAAAAAAATACACTGGGTAAACCAAGTTTAATTCCTTGGGGGAATCTCCAAAGAGAGATACAGCTCATTGCTAAGGTTATCTGGGGATAGTATAATTATTAAATTTTAATAATTTAACACATCTAAATGTTATAGAATAACAGCAACAGGTCAACCCTCTCTTTCAGGTCGTAAAGTTTGGGTGTCATTTACTTAACAACCATCTTACTTAGCAACAAAAATTCTGGTCCCAATTGTGGTTGTAAGTCAAGGATTACTTGTAGTCAATAGGAGTTCACTATGTTTTATATTGATCAGCTATGCTGGCTGGAGAATGCTGGGAGTTGAAGTCCATAAGTCTTAAAGTTGCCAAATTTGGAGACCTCTGATCTACATAAACTCCTTGCTCCCTTGATACACAAGAAGTTTTAATTCTTGCCCATTCAGCTCTACTGATTGTTATGGAAGTGACCTGCTTTGTCACACTGAGTGAACCGTCTGGCAAGAACCAACCAATTCTTCCCCTTTATCAAAATGAATTTCTCTTCCCCAAAGCTCACCATAAAATGATGCTTTAAGCAGGTTTCTTTTAGGCAGGAATCTCTCATGTACTGTACGAATAGAGGATTTGAATCAGAAGAAAGAGACTTATAAAGCAAGATAGGTTTGCAAGAAGAAGACCACCTTAGAAACATATCATGAAATAATCAACCAACATAATCTAAAGTGCTGTGAAAATACAGCCTGTGTTGGCAGTTTATTGGTCAACATAAATAGAAAATTGGACTGAGCAGACCATGATGGCACAAAATCAGTCCATCAATATTTATGATGAAAATATCTGGACATCAAGCCTACAGTATTAGTTTTTTTTTTTAATGTTTGAGACTTCTGCATGCAAAGGATTGAAACAAAGAATATCACTGAGTAGCAAGGATATCTATGTGTGTGTCTCCCAAAAAGTCAACAAAGTGGCAGTGAATTCTATTTTGTACACATGCAAATTGAAAACATGTACAAAAAAATCTTTGGTTACAGTAACCATTTTGACTTTCTCAAATCCCTTTTCTTGCAGACATTCCTGCTCAATACATTGAATCATTCAATTCATTGTAAACAGTTGCAAAAGCCATGATGCTGGTAGAAATGTGTACAAACATCACAATCCTTAATGATGCATTATGAAGAATGCAGAAGGAAACGTTCCTATTATGGGAAAGAAACCCTAGTTAATGAAAACCAAAGTATACCAAAAAAACACAGCAGTGGCCAAAAATCTATGCAGTAGTTTATTCCCACCCGAAGGCATTTTATGAGGCTTATAGAAGGATAAAAACTATTCCAAAGACTGACATAATGGAATGTGCAGCATTTCATTATTTTCTTCCAATATTGCCAGCTGGATATCCAAAATATTATGAAGTCACAATTAAGAATTACATTTCAGATTGTATTACATACATACCTGGTCTCTTTAGGTATTAGGGTGTTAAAGAGTTATATTTCCCATGTGCTAAAAGCCAGTCCTAGCATAACTAAATGTGGTTAGTCCCATGGTGGTTAAGACCAGGGGTCCACAACCCCCAGGCCACATCCTGGTACCAGTCCACATCCTGTTTACAATTGGGCCGCACAAGCAGGTGGTGAGTGCACACAGCTCTACTGGCATGAGTGGTGGGCATGTGCACTCACACATGAACAGTGGTGGGATTCAAAATTTTTTACTACCGGTTCTGTGGGCGTGGCTTTGTGGGCATGGCATGGCTTGGTGGATGTGGATTGATGGGTGTGGCAGCGGAAGGATACTGTAAAATCTCCATTCCCACCCCACTCCAGGGGGAAGGTTACCACCGGTTCTCTGAACTACTCAAAATTTCCGCTACTGGTTCTCCAGAACTGGTCAGAATCTGCTGAATACCACCTCTGCACATTAAGCTCACATGAAATGCAAGGGCTCACCAGAACCATCTCTCCCTCCCCTGCCCACCTCCACCACCACTGCTGGCCCACAAAGCCAGAAAAGTTGGGGACAACTGGTTTAGACCTATTTATCTCAATTATATATTCAAGCTTATGAGACTCCTATGCCAGTTTGGCTCTAGCTACTTACTCAAATTAAAGTTAAATTCTTTGATATCTATACTCCTCATTGTCATTCTTTACATTGACACTAATAACAAATAGGAATGCGCTTTGGGTTCATTCAGAATGATATGCTGTAAGTATAGTGAGTGTTGGTTGAGAAGTACTTATAGATGCAGACCTTAATGCTCTAATCAGCTGAAATGACATCAAACTGTGTGCTTGGCTTAACAATATACAAACAGATTGTGATGTGGTATCTGCACTTCAGGTCAGAACTCAAGATGAATTTTATAATACAGCTGGATTATGTCTTGCCTAAATGGGTTATAAACCAAATATAATCATATTGATCAGGTAATCAGACAAAACCAGAAAATAAACTTTAGTTTGGGTAAAGAGCCAATGTCGTTGATATGTTAGTATCACAAAATTTGTTTAATCTATAGTTCAGAATTTAAAGCTGCATGCTATCATGATCCTAACTTTAGATCTTAGCTGGTCAGAGAAGAGATATATGAGGGTTAGGCGATCTTCATTTATGCAGAAAACTATTGTGCACAGATTACACCAACTTCAGTTCTCAATTCATATCAGGATTCAACACAAATGTTTTTTGAGCAATTGTAGATTATAATTCAAAATGTAGCATTCTCCTGTTGAGAGAATATTCAAGGAAGTTGCAAATGCAAGTGGTTGCAATCATAAATGGTAGAAAACAAAATTAATCTATAAGGAACAGAGGGAGGGAAAACCAGGCCCATTCTTAAATACAATATCAAGTTTTAATTAAAAGGAAAAGATGACCATCCCAAAAGAGGATTGGTAACAAATAGCTTCATCTGTTAAGCTGAAATGCGCTGCAGCTTTCTGGCATCTGATTAGAAGAGGTTCATTAGACAATGGACACAGCATTCACTGTGGGAGTTCAATAGATGCTTGGAAGAAATATTTTAGCTCCATCTTTACTGTAACTTCTGGAATAAACCCCAGCTGAACCTAGGGTAAATCTATTACCAGATGGCTGTCTGTTACATCTTCAGGGATATATAAACTTGTTCCACAACTGAAGCTGAGGAAAGCTCCAGAAGGAGAGGAGACCATCTTCCCAAAAACCACTGAAATCTAATTAAAATGACGAGTCCTGCTTTTCTTGCAGACCAGAAATCAATCAAATCTCTCTCTCTGTCCCCCCCTCCCTCTCTGTCTCTCTCCATCCACCATCCATTTTTCCTGCAAGGACTTTTATTGGACCATTCTGTTATCCATTTGCAGGTCGGGCTCCAGGGGTGGCAAAAGGAGGGCAGGTGGCTGTTTCATCCACCAAACACCAATGGGTTAAGGCACATGCCACAATGTTGACCAGCTTCTGATAGATAGTGTGACACCACAGAGTGTATGCTATCCCGTGTCATGTGTTGACTGGGCAGCCATATAAATTGATTTAATAAATAAAATAAATGTTAAAATTTAAAAATAGAATACATTTTAATTTTTAAAAAAGATTGCTTCATTTTTTATTTTAAAAAAGAATACATTTTTCAAATTTAAAAATAAAACACATTTTCAGTTTGAAAAACCACTGTCTATTAAACATCACAATCAAGCTTTGTATCAGGGTTCTGTATTGAAATTCTTATAATGGCTGCTAGAGAGAATACTCTTGAAGTTGAACAGGCAAGACATTGAATCAATGCCCAAGTCTAAACTACTTTCCTGGAAAATATGCCAACTCCACTAGAGAGGTGGTGTGTACAACATTTATAGATTTCAAAACTGCATTTAGTTCCATTCCTAGGTATTGGTTCTGGGAGAAATTTGTATCATCAACTGTTAACAGACATGCTATTTCCTACTCTGTGATTAATGAATTATGCTATTTGGTTGAGACATAGGTCTTTAAACACCTATGAGATGCAAATTAGTCCAAATGTTCTTTGTTCGGATGTTGTGTCTCATCGAAGGGTGATGAAATATTTACAACCAAATTGCAAACCTCGGAGCTCAAACCAACAGCCTAAGTATTAACCCAAGTTACTAATATTCAAACACTTGTAGATTATATTTCAAAACTTAGCATTCTCCTGTTGAGAGAATATTCAAGGAGGTTGCAAATGCAAGTGGTTGCAATCATAAATGGTAGAAAACAAAATTAACCTTGGTGGTGCAGGCTGTTAAATGCCTAGCACTTAAGTTCCAGCTGCCTGCAATTAGTGCAGGCTCGAATCCCACCAGGCTCAAGGTTGACTCAGCCTTCCATCCTCTTGGGGTAGGTAAATTGAGGACCCAAGATTGTTGGGGGCAATAAGCTGACTTTGTAAAAATGCCGCTTAGTAATAAGCAGGCATATACAATGGAATGAAGGCTACTGCTGAGCGCACTGGGTTGTATCCCAAAAATTGTAAGCCGCCCTGAGTCCTTGGACAAGGGTGGCATATAAATGTAATTTAAAAAAAAACACCTTTCAACTACCTTAACCACCTTTTAACCAGGGGTATGCTGAAGGGGGCTATTGGAATCCCTCATTAAAAAATGTTACTTCTCAAAAATAATTTCAAACATAGCAGCTGGTTAACACTATCACTGTGTGACTTAAGTGAGTGGTGGTTGAATAGAACAGAAGATGAAGATGGTATAGAATAACATCAAGGAAAAGGAATCTAAGTTTGTCAGACTAGGGAGTGTACATAGATGACTACAGCTAACCATAGTATCAAAATCACAAAAGGTGCATTGCAAAGTCACGCTCCCAGCCCTGCCATTTCATTATTTTTCATTACGACACTGTATGTCATCACGAAGTCACAATGAATCCTTTGGAACTGTCCCTTTGTGGGTATCTATGGTGGGAAGCTATTGGAGGGATGTAGAAGAAGAAAAGGGAAAGAGAAGAATGAATAAGGGAGCTATTGCTGAGCAATAAGATGGACTGGCTGGCAGAACAAATGTGGATTGGGGAAGATAGCTGCATTGTGGAAGGACAAGGAAATAACAAAAGGTTATTTACAACACTTTTTGTTGATCCTTGTGATTTTGAAACAAAAGGACCCCCCACTTTTGTCTTTTCTTAAAGTGAAGTGAATTGAATCGAAACCAACCAATTTATCACTACAGAACAGAGTGATGGACCATTGATAGTGATGAATATAGAAGTCTCACTACGAAAAGCAGCTCATCCAAAATTCCACTTTGTCGGTATCAAATCCGCCCATAATACTTCAAGAAAAAAATACAAATGTTAGTTGTTAAGAAGAAAAATTGGGCAATAATATGTTGCAGCATTGATGATTTGAGTTCATAAAAGGCCAAAAATGTCCACCTGTTTTAGTGGATAAATAAATAATTTGATGGGTGCAAATAATAAAGCCTCAAAAAGTTTAATGAGGGGAGGGAGGGAAAGGAAAAACATAAACTATTAAGTGAGCATTTACCAATAATAAAAGTTTCAGAAGGATGAAAGTGTTCTTGCCTTCAATAATTGATAGCAGCAGAAAAGACAAGATATTACAATTCATATTTTAATATAGTTTTCAAGCTATAATATTGATGACGCCTTTGAACTGAAAAAAGGGAATTGATATTGACTACCATCTTCCCTTACAGTTTTCATATTTTAAAATATATATTTTTGCCAAATAATAAAAAGCAATGAATAAATAAAAATGCAAAAGACTTCATCATACTTGATAAAGTCTTAAAAGGTATGTTTTTAGGGGTTAGAATTGACTCAGCCGCTGAACTAAAATTTATTTTTATGGAATATAGTTGATTTCTCTTGTGTAACAGCTGAGGATATAATCAGGGTTTTAATTCAATGTTTAAAACTGCAGTTTTGATGAGCAATATTTATGTTAAAAATCTCATCAGACTTTGCTCTGATGATGCCAGTACAATATTGGGCAGAAAATCGGTTGCTTTACAAAAGGCTTGTTGAACATCTTCCAGATATTGCCATATAGCTTTGCTTGAACCAGCATTTGCAGTTGGCTCTGGATGATGCCATCCACAATATATTTAAAAAGCGCCCAAATGTTTCTAGAGAAAATATATTCCATTGATCTTCAATCTTATGTCAACTAAAAGTCCAGCAAATTGCAGATTCAAAGGTTAAAATGAATTTCATTAGACAGATTCTAGATTAGCTTTAGTCAGCATAAAAGAGAAGACAAGAACTTGCTATAGACTCACTTACTTACTGCCTCACTTAGTGACCATCTGAAATAGAAAAAAATTAGCTTTGTGACCAATTCCCGCATTTACGACTTTCATAGCATCCTACAGACATGTGATTGCCATTTGGGTTCTTTGCACCTGGCTTGCTGTTGCAATGTTTTATGGTCCTGTGATCACCATTTTTGTACTTCACATCTGGCTTGCAATAAACAGAATTAATATAGTGCAGGGGTGTCAAACTGGTGGCCCGCGGGCCAGATGTGTCACACACAAGGCACGACCACTCCAGTTCCGCGAAGGCAAAAAAACATCATGATATGTCACATGACATCAATGTGACGTAGTAAGTTTGACACTCATGATATAGAGGTTGAAAATAAAATCCTAACTTGTAGTCACATGAAATTTTGCTTGACAATCATGAAGCTTCGCTTAGCGACCAAAACCATACAAGTAAGTGAAGTTGTATGCCTGTTGTGCTCATATAATGTTTTGCTTAGCAGTTATGGTGCTTAGTGACAGAGTTGCCGGTCCCAAATGCGCTTGCTAACTAAAGACTACTTGTATATCTAATTCTATATGTGCACTGAGATAAACAATAAAATCTCTGCAATATAAGAAATAATGGCAAAATTGAGTTTTTAGTTGATTAATAGCTATAGCAATAGCAATACTACTTAGAATTATATACTTTATAATATAATATATTATATATTATATAGAATTAAGGTAAAGCAATAGCAGTAGCATTTAGACTTACACACTGCTTCACGATGCTTTACAGACCTCTCTAAGTGGTTTACAGAGTCAGCATATTGCTCGCAACTATTTGGCTCCTCATTTTACCAACCTTGGAAGGATGGAAGGATGAGTCAACTTTGAGCTGGTGAGAATCAAACTGCCGAATTGCTGGCAATCAGGAGTCAGCAGCATTAGCCTACAATACTGAATTCTAACTACTGTGCCACCATGGCTCCTAATAACTAATCGTTTGGAAATTTCTGCGCAGTTAAATGTTTTGAATCAAATCTTACAAGTTTAAAAGCTGACACATCTAAAAGAGCCATAATTAATGCCGTGCGGACTTTTAAGGAAAGTTTTGGTAAACCCCAAGGACAAGTTTTCCAGTTGGTCAAATGTAGAATTTTAACCGAGGGCGACTCAAAAATTATTCAATGAAAACTCTGCCTTTCCTGAGAGGGGAAAAACATATACAGTATCTAAATGTCAATTTGACAGCCTGATTTTTGTCAGCAAATTATTTTATGCTCAAACTGAAAACAACCAGTGTGAAAACAACACCAATCATTTACAATATTAAGAGTTTTCAAGCCTTTTTAATTTGTTGAAGTCAATACATGGAAATACAACAAAATAGTTTCATTACGGCTTGAGGGTAAAAAGAAATCAGCTATTAAATTTTGAAATTACCTTAATGACTTCAGGGATTTTGTAAATACAAATTTGGAATTGAAAATATATATTCCTTTTTTTTTAAGTAAACATAATAACAGTGCAGAAACAGGGCAAGGCTGATGCACGATATTATTGCATATGCAAGAAGTAAATTAACAGTTGGTATGAAACAAACTTCTCGGTGGCTCCCAAGTGAAACTTAAAGAGCTAGTTTTGACCTACAAAGTCTTTTATCGATTGGCAACAAGATACATTGAGGATTGCCTGGCAAATGCAGAATGAGCCCAACAATGACAAAAGGTTTTAGGAGAAACTATTCTTAAACTCCCATCTTTGCAAAGTAAAAGCCAGAGCTGTGCCACTCACTGAAACAATCTCCTAGAGGTGTTCAGATGGTCCCTCCCTGATGGTATTCAGGATGACACTGAAGATGACTTCTTCTGTTGTGTGTTCAAGTTACGCTTGACCAAACATTTTAGTTTTTTATTGATTAATTGGATGGGGAAGAATCAGTGGTGGGATTCAAATTTTTTTACTACTGGTTCTGTAGGCGTGGCTTGGTGGGCATGGCAGGGGAAGGATACTGTAAAATCTCCATTCCCACCCCACTCCTGGGGGATAGTTACTCATTCTCAAATCTCATTCTCTCCCCACCCCACTAACCTGCTTTCCAGCTCCATTCTCCTGTGCAGGGCAACAAAAGAAGACCCAGTCGATCAGCTGGGACTCGGGACGCAGAGAACAGATGGTGCCAGGGCCAGTCAGAGGTGATATTTTCCAGTTCTCTGAACTACTCAAAATTTCCACTACCGGTTCTCCATAACTGGTCAGAATCTGCTGAATACCACCTCTGGGAAGAATTGATTTTATAATTTTTACTGTAGTTTTAAAAAATTCTATCAAGTAAACCGCAGAGAGTTGATTCTGACTGAAGCAAGATATATATCTGACAAACAACAAATAAACTTAAGGATGGTAAAAATGCCGCCCAGATTCACTTTGTAGGGGAGATGGGGAGCATAAAAATTTAATGGAAAAATAAATAAATGAAATAAAAGGCAAGTCTTTGGCAAATTGTAACATAGAACGTTTGTCAAGATTTGGAACTCGAAATTTTGTTGAATGACCAACACCAGAGTTTACTCCAGAACTTTGAAGAACCATCAAAGAATCTGCTTGCTGCATGAAACCTGCTTGACCAAAACTATTATTTCAAAATCCCAGGAGGGAAGGGATGCATTCCAGAAGATAAGAGGCAACTCAGTCCAGATATTTTGCATGAGAGAAAGAGGGTGAAGACAGCCCCTCCATAATATATCACAGAGTATATTGTATGTAGCTAGTGGAACCTCCAATCTGGCAAGATTTTGTCTATAGGTGTGAAACAATAAAGAACTCATCTTGGAAGAACTGTCAGTTTTGATTCTGGGCCTGACATACGTTCTTCTGTACCACTCTTTTTAGAGACTCTCATGCCTTGCTTACAATACCCAGTTTAAGGTATGTTCCAGAAAGAGAGAATAAATTTTATACAGGTTATCTTTTAGCAGATCGATAAAAGAGCAATGATTCGAGTGTGACCAAATTCTTCACAGCTGCTTGTTCAACCTGCTGTCTTCTATTAGAGGGCTGAATAACTTTAAGTATCGCTGGGTTGGCTTGCTGAGGAAAATCTGTTGCATGTTTATCATACATATATTCTTTTGTGGCTAAACATTACTATGGTCAAATGACTGTAATATTACAAATGACTATAATAATCTCAATTCTTCCTCTCTTTCTCTCCTGTCTACATCTCACATGTATTTATTATTATCTCACTATGTCACATTTTCTACAGATATTTTTTAAAAGTCACAAAATTTGAATGTAACTTTTACATTACTTGCTCTAATTATTTTGTTTACTACTATTCTACAACATACACTTTTTAAAACCGAATGCCTCTAAAAAGCAATTGTCCATCAAATGTTCTTTTTTGCACGCAATTTTCTAAAATATCCTTAAATAAATATTATTGAAAGAGATGAATCAGATACTTCGGAAGGTATATCTGTTGTGGTTTGCATACTAATTATGTGAAGATTATAAAGGAAAGGAAAAAGAAAAACAAATGACACAAAAACATTATTGTCCAATATTGGACAACGAAGTAGCTTACCACAATGGGGGATTTAATCCACAATAGGGAATCTAAAGCAGAAATGATCAACTTTTTGCAACAGTTGGGAGAAGAATACAGTTTTTAAAACCTGTATTTTCAGTTTCTGGATGCTGCAGGAACCAGGGGGATGATCTGACTAGAAAGAAAGGAATTAAAATGTTCAACTTTTCACTCTGCCGCTTGGTTTTGTAGAATATAGAATAACAGAGTTGGAAGAGACCTCTGAGGTCTCTGCAGGAGAATCTATCCCATTCTGGACAAAAGGCTGTCCAATCTCTTCATAGAATCCTCCAGTGATGAAGCATTCACAACTTCTGGAGGCAAAGGTGTTCTACTGATCACTTGTTCTGACTGTTAGGAAATTTTTTCTTTAGTTCTATGTTGGATCTCTCTTTGATAAGTTTCTATTCATTAGATTAGATTAGATTAGATTCAACTTTATTGTCATTGCACATGAACACAGGCAACGAAATGCAGTTAGCATCTAACCAGAAGTGCAAAACAGCAATGAAATAGAAATATATATAAACAAATATAGACAAATATACAGAGTATATATCCATATATGGATATGCAGAATATCTATGAATATACAGAGTATATATCTATGGAAGGAATATATACGACTGTACAAAGTGTTTATGAGCATACTGAATATAAGAAGAATGCACAGACATATTAAATATAAGTATAATGCACTAGGAGTTTATACAAGATATATCATATATTATCAGGGGAAGTATCGATGTGCATGTGCAGGTAGACGAGTTGAGGAGTTCAGTAAGGAAACCACTGCATGGTAAAAACTGTTCCTTAGCCTGCTGGTCTTGGACTGCAGGCACCTGAACCTCTTCCCAGATGGAAGAAGAGTAAACAGTTTACGGGCTGGATGGGAGGAGTCCTTAACGATGTTGTGAGCTTTTCACAGACATCTTTTCCTCTGAATGTCCACAATGGCAGGAAGTGGGTTCCCTGTAATACGTTGGGCAGTTTTCACCACCCTCTGTAACGCCTTCTTTTCTTTAATGGTGCAATTTCCATACCAAACTGAAATACAGCTGGTTAGGATACTCTCGACTGCATAGTGATAAAATTTGATAAGAATAGTTGGAGAAAGGTAGTTCTTCCTCAATAGTCTCAAAAAGAAGAGGCGCTGGTGAGCTTTCTTGATCAGGCTGGTGGTATTAACCTGCCAGGACAGGTCCTCAGAGAGGTGGATCCCCAGGAACTTGAAGCTGGTGACACATTCTGCCATTCTCCCATTGATGTATATAGGAGAATGTGTGTAAACATTCTTCTTCCTGAAATCCACAATGAGCTCTTTGGTCTTGCTAGTGTTGAGTAATAAGTTATTGTCAGCGCACCATGTAGCTAGACTCTGCACCTCCTCCCTGTACTCTGAATCATCGTTATCGTTGATGAGTCCGATCACCGTGGTGTCATCTGCATTACTTGTTGTACTGCCCTCAAGCGCTTTGGGGAATAGGTTGAATTAAATTGGATTATTTGGGTTTTTTTTAAAAGAAAACCAATACTGTAAGGTTTAGCAGAGGTTTAATATAGCTACTTTAATATTTATTTATTCATTCATTGCTCCTTGTAAAATACAACTCTGGTCAGCTCCCAGCAACAATAACAATTTAAAGATTTGGGGAGGAGGCTTAAGCAAAAAAGAAAACTCACAGCTGGATTCACAAATGATGGTAAAAGACAAAAGCATCACTCTCTACTGAGTCCTAAAGACCACATAAAATCTTAGAATATGTTAACTCTAACAATCTGTTAGCAATGTTTTTGTGTTATTTGAAGTCCTCTATTAAATTACAAATAACAAGAATAAAAAAAACATGTTACCCCTAAAGTGCAAACATGTTGGGCTGGATGTTATTTATCATTTGTAATTGTTTCACTATTTTAATCCTAACTCAACACTTGGTTTATTATGGGCTGCTCACCTCAGAATTTTCTGACTTCAAAGCATAGAAATTGGAGCAAACAAATAAATAAAAATATAAACAGAAGCTACAGATTTCAGCATTATATACTGTAAATATACATATACTGTAAATCAGTGGTTCTCAACCTATGGTCCCCAGATCCCTGGGGGTACGTTGATGTCAACACAGGGGTCTGCAAAGGTTTGAAGAAATGTTATGATTTACATCTTGAGTTAAATCTTGGAGGTCGGTGACCATAGTCTGTGGCAACAAAAGGTACTTAAAGGCGGGGTGGTCCATGGTGAAGAAAAAGTTGAGAAGTACTGTTCTAAATCAATATTATAAACCAGTGGTGGCTAACCTTTTTGGGCTCCTGTGCCAAAAACTGTGTGCTCGCAAGTGCGTCCATACTCACATGTCAGCACCCAGAATACAATGCGCCCCATCCCACGACCCCTGCACATGCGCGTGCAATCCCCCCCTTACCTGCACTGCGCCTCACAGCTGATTTTTTCAGCTGGTTTGAGGCCTTTTTCGGCCTCCCAGAGGCTTGGAAAAAGCCTCTGCAAGGCTTTTGAGGCCAAAATACAGGCCCGTTTCATCACTTCCAGTATTACAGGAAGTGACAAAACGGGCCTATAATTTGGCCTGAAAAGCCTTGCAGAGGCTTTTTCCAAGCCTCTGGGAGGATAAAAAAGGCCTCAAACCAACCAAAAAAAATCAGCTGTGAGACGCGTGCATGAGCAGTGAGGTAAGTTTGCCTGCAGTTCGCATGCCAGCACAAATGGCTCTTGAATGAATGGTTATAAACCATTCATTTATAATAAACTTAAAAATAACAAGGAAAAAATGGCAACTAACTAAGGGAGGGGTGATTATACCCTCTAATATACAGAGTTCTCTTGAAGGGTAACTTATTATTAGAAAGGAAGTCTATGATATGTGAACTTGATCATACTTTCACCTGACGCATTTATTTTTGGGCACCTGGACTGTAGGTTTTTTTTGTCTTGATTTGCTGAACCTTTAATTAGGGCTTTAGTTTTTGACTTCTAGACACTTCTAGAAGTGTCTCTGGTATTAATCCTTTGAGGAATTTGATTTTTGACTGACTGAACAATGATGCTTTTTCTTTCTAGCCCTGACTCAAGATATGAAAGGAAGAGAGGCTATTAAATAATATGGCCAAAGTACATTGGCTTACTTTGCCTATAAGAGAGATTTCTGGATATTTTCAACTCCAGTAACCCAAGTTAAAGGGACAGGTCTTCTCCCTGTAAGGGGATGCGGTGGCTCAGTGACTAAGATGCTGAGCTTGTCAGTCAGAAAGGTTGGCAGTTCAGTGGTTCAAATCCTTAGCACTGTGTAATGGGGTGAGCCCCTGTTACTTGTCCCAGCTTCTGCCAACCCAGTTGTTCAAAAGTATGTAAAAATGCAAGTAGAAAAATAGGGACCATTTTGGTGGGAAGGTAACAGTGTTCCGTGCTCCTTTGGTGTTGACCACATGACCGAGACATCTTCAGACAGCACTGGCTCTTCAGCTTTGAAACAGAGATGAGCACTGCCCCCTAGAGCCAGAAACGACTAGCACGTATGTGCGAGGGGAACCTTTACCATTTTACCTTCTCCCTGAAATTGTCATATTGGGGTTTTCTTGACATCTTCTGATCATAGTTATAGTTACGGATTGTGAGATGGTATCTTAAAATATTCATCCAGATATTAGGCAATGGTTTGGAGAATATACCTCATCTCTTGTCTTTGAAGCAGGAGTTTTTCTCCAAAAGAGTGGGCTTTTTAGAGTTCACAGGTATTTACACTGTTATAATCAACTGGTAAAATTGGGAGTGGTGTCAATAATGTGACAAATTTTCAGGGTATCATCTACTCAAAACCAATGCTTTTTTATCTGTGCTGAAAGTTTGGTTGTGCCTGTGTTTATCCGAAGGTGAAAAAACACTACCCGACAGCTGCCTTGTGCTGAAAACTATGGCAGTGCAACTTATTACTATGTGCTGCAGCCCCTTTCTGTATCAAATTAAGATGAAAGACTCCAGTATTCACCTTGTCAGTAAGATCTAATTCTTTTACATTGGTGGCTGCACACATAGTAATATTATTCTTATGGTTTGTTGCACAGTCAGCCAGATGTTTAGAGTGGGTTTTTAAAAATTATTATATTGTTCATTACAGATGTTTAGACAGGATTTGGCATCTTTATCTGCCTATCATCTTGTTCCTAAGGACTTACCATAGGTAGGTACTGTTTGATAGCATTGCCCAACCTTTCTTGGCATTGCACCCAGTGTAGTCATAACTACTGGGATCACCATTGCTGGTTTACGCCATAATCTTTCAATTTTGATTTTTAGACCTTAATACTTTGTGATCTTCTCCAACTCTTTGTCTGCTATTAAAATATCCTCTGGCATTGTCACATAAATTATCCATGCTATCTTCTTTTCAACAACAGTTACTATATATCTGATGTGTTATGAACCAAGATTTTATCAATTTGTATTTGGAAATTCCATAATTTTTAACTTTTCATTTTGAACTAGTTTTTCAATTCTAAGTTCCCATCAATTTTTCATTACTGGTACATAATTTTTACTCCACTCCAGTAAATCATGTTGGCAACTTTGTTATGTCATTGTTTATAATCAGTTTGTATGATCTTCTTCCTCCAGCTAAGTATATAATCTATTTTTTCTTCTACTTCTTTGCACAATGAATCATTTGATCATTTTTCAATTCTGGTCTTGAAAGCATTAATTCAAATAGCTGATTCTTGTGCAGCCAAAATCAAGTCTTCAGTTTCTTTTTTTTTTACAACAGTTCTAGTTGTAAGCCATTGCCAGATTTATGATTGTTATTCATTTAGCATATTGTGTATATATTTATCTCAAACCATTCCATTATATATTTTTGTCTAAAATGAATATATATATATATATATATATATATATATATATATATATATATATAGTTTATTGCCATCTATCAAACTAATTAAAACTAAGTATATAATATATATATATATATATATATATATATATATATATATATATATATGTTTATTGCCATCTATCAAACTAATTAAAACTAAGTATACCCAACAATATTTTTTAAAAAATAAAGTTGCTTCAGAATATGAAATTTGGGAACAAAAGAAGTTTTGGATTATTTTCTCTACCAGGCTAAATAATCCATTCAACTATTTTTTTTTGCCTGTAGAGTACAATATGTTGCAGCCTCTCCTTCACTGTCAACGCTGCCAGTTGCTCACCTGTGAGTTAGTCTCTTGATAGTATAACCAACTATTGTTTTGCCAAAATTGGTTGAATGACTTCAGACCACATAAAAATTGCCAATATGGAAAGGATCTGAGTTCATAGATTATCCTAACCTACAGTGTAAAATATTTGGGTCTGGCGTGTTGTGTGAACCCAAACCATTTTATTTTACACAAAACATATCATAATGTGTTAACCCGGTCAATTGTAACTAGCTTGGTAAATTTTGCTTAAAGAAACCAGGCTTCTTTAATCAGATATTCTAATTTGAAAGAAGGGGTAGTTAGGGCTAGTAAGTTCTTACAAGGAGATATATATTTGCTGTTGTAAGACAAACATTATATTATACCATGGCCAGTAACAATTGTTCTGTCTCCCACTTACCTCTTTCAAGAAAGACACAATATAAGACAGAGAACTACAGAAACCAAGTTTATCCTACAACTATCAACTCTTGTGTGTTCACGTCATAACTAACCGCATCTAAGATCAAGCTTACTCCTAGCAGAAATCAAGTAGCTTTGCTTGTTCAATGTGCAAAATCAACACAATATTCAAGTCCAAGGTGATGAAAGCAATTGCATCCCCATCATGATTTTGCATTTCTGAGTACACATTTCAGCACACAACTTTCATCTCTGAGTTAAATCAGCAGTTTGTACAGCACCACAGCCTCCTTCAGGCAAGCCTCTTACATAAGCTCTTCTTCCTCCCCCACCTCCCTCCCAATGGTGATGATTCTCTGACAGAGTTAAGGCTTACACCAGCAAGGATCTCTTGCCACGGGTGTATCAGGATTATCTCTTTCCCTCTCTGTCTGGTGCACCCTGCCAGCATAAGAAAGCTGTGAGCACAGCAGCCTTGCCAAGCAGACATCGCTGAAGAACGGGCTGCTCTGCTATCGCCACAGGATCAGAATAGCTACATGAGAGATTAGTCTTCAGTTATTGTGTAAAACATGGCATTTGAATTGGGTTCAGAATTTTAAAAAATGGGAAGCTGGCATTGATAAATGGCTGTAAGCGAAAGTTAAGACCCTAACTTAATAAATATGAAATGATTTCATATGAAAGGAACTATGCAACAAAACACGCTTAAAAAGATTAAGATTGGGAGGTATAATGCTGTACCAGCCCTTGATCTGATTCACATAACATACTAGCTTTAATATGTCTTGTTTGCTTTTGGCTTAACTGCAAGTCTGTCCCATCATCCTCCACCCAATAAGTGATTCATACACCATGATCATCTTTTTCAGCCTAATGAGATTTTTTCTTATATATGAAAGAACTTTTCCATAGTCAGAAGGTTGCTCACCTACAGTATGTTCTCATGTGATGAGAATCTGATCACTCTGCCTTGTAAATTACAGCTAATGGCTCATCATTTTGTGTAAGACTAGCCAACTATGGCTTATTTGACAAACCAGTATTAAATTACGGGATAGCATAATGTGGGAACCTAGACGCAAGACCTAGCCTAGTGTATTGCGGTTGGAATGGAAGAGATTTGAGGGTCTACACTTGGACAGGTAACCAAGGCTTAGTGAAACTTTTTTTTGTTACTGTAATACGGGGATATCACACTCAAGGTCCACGAGCATGCAGGGCCGCCCTGGAAACAGCGAAGGACTGGCCTGTGGCGCCTCTGCCAGTGAAAATGGAGCTTGGGAGGGCCATGCACAGCCCACCTGAGCTTTGTTTTTGCTGGCAGAGTGCTAGCAAAACAAACTACTAGCAAAAGTAGTTTGGTGGTACAGGCTGTTAAACACCTAGCACTTAGTTCCAGCTGCCTGCAATTAGTGCAGACTCGAATCCCACCAGGCTCAAGGTTGACTCAGCCTTCCATCCTCTTGGGGTAGGTAAAGTGAGGACCCAAGATTGTTGGGGGCAATAAGCTGACTTTGTAAAAATGCTGCTTGGGGGGGCCAAAAAAGCCCTAGTAATAAGCAGGCATATACAATGGAATGAAGGCTACTGCTGAGCGCATTGGGTTGTGCTCCAAAAAACTGTTAAGCCGCCCTGAGTCTCCGGAGAAGGGAGGCGATATATATGAATAAAAAAGTGGATCCCCCAGCCCTGCCCATGCAGGGCCGCCCTGGAAACAGCAAAGGACTGGCCCGTGGTGCCTCTGCCAGTGAAAATGGAGCTTGGGAGAGCCATGCACAGCCCACCTGAGCTTTGTTTTTGCTGGCAGAGTGCTAGCAAAACAAACTACTAGCAAAAATAGTTTGGTGGTACAGGCTGTTAAATGCCTAGCACTTAGTTCCAGCTGCCTGCAATTAGTGCAGACTCGAATCCCACCAGGCTCAAGATTGACTCAGCCTTCCATCCTCTCGGGTAGGTAAAGTGAGGACCCAAGATTGTTGGGGGCAATAAGCTGACTTTGTAAAATCCCTGAGTCTTCGGAGAAGGGCGGGATATAAATATGAATAAAAAAAAGTGGATCCCCCACAGCCCTGCCCACGCCTCAGGTGCCCTGACACAAGTGACATTGAACTGGCCATGCCCACGCCCACCCTGGCCACGGCCCCCACCCTGAGGTCAAACACAACCCTCATTGAAATTGAGTTTGACAGCTCTGCTGTAATACAACTGAAAGGTTTACACACAGGAAAGATACAAGCAGGCAGAAGAGCTGAGCATATAGAAAGCTACATCTTGCCAGGAGGAGGGTCATGTGGATAATGTTGCTCTACCCACATGGCCAAGGAACAAAGCCAAGAAATAAGAGACCCCGAGATTAATGATCTCATAAACAAAAATGATTCTGACAGTAGTAATAATAACAATAATACAATGGTCATGGTCATGGTCATGATGGTAACCAGTCTTGGAATTAACAACAAAGATACCAAAGTGTTTGCTCTTTAGGATCAACCAACAACAAGAAATAGGCCACGTGAGGATACCCAAATCATGGTCAGAAGCATATATCACACTTGTTCCAAAGGAGGATGCCGACCCACAACAAATTAAGAATTATAGACCTATTTCCCTGCTAAACTCAGACTATAAAATTTTTGCTTCAATATTGGCAGAAAGACTTAAAAGATATTTGAATAACTTTAGTCATCCTGATCAAAATGGGTTTCTGCCAAAGAGACAAATTAAAGATAATATGAGAATAATTCTGGATACTTTGGAATACTATGAGGCACATCCAGAAAAACAAATGGCTTTGATATTTTTAGATGCACAGAAAGCCTGTGACAATGTGAACTGGCGATTCATGTTATTACAGCTGGAGCAGATGGGCTTTGGTAAGAAATTTATTCAAGCCATATATCATAAACGAACAGCAAAGGTAATGACAGAGGGAGAATTGACAGATTCTATTGATATAAAGAAAGGGACAAGACAAGGCTGCCCACTGTCACCTCTGTTGTTTGTGTTAACTTTGGAAGTGTTAAATAGAAATGTCAGGGAAGAAAAAGATAAAAGGGATGAAAATTAAAAAGGAAGAATTTAAACTGCAAGCATTTTCAGGTGACCTGGTTTTTATTTTAGAGGATCCATTAGAAACAGCATTTAAATTTGATAGAAAAGATAGAGGCATATGGAAAAGTAGTTGGTTTGAAAATAAATAAAGATAAAACAAAGATCTTGACAAAGAATATGTTAGTAAGACAAAAGGAAGAATTGGCGGATGCTTTGAAGATCCAGGTCACAAATAAGGTTAAGTACTTGGGGATACATTTGACAGCAAGATGTAGTATTCTTAAAGAGAATAACTATCTTAAATTCAAACAACAGATTGCAACAGATCTGGCAAAATGGGAAAATTTACAATTATCACTAATAGGGAGAATATCAACAATTAAGATGAATATATTACCTAGAATTTTATATCTGTTTCAGACAATTCCAATTAGGCTAGAGAAAGACTATTTTGAAGATTTAAATAAAATAGGGTTGAAGTATATATGGCGGGGAAAGAAAGCGAGAATAAAATTAAAACTGTTGCAAGATGCTAGAATAAGAGGAGGATTTGGCCTGCCTAACTGGGAGTTATATTATCAAGCAACAAACCTGATGTGGGTTAAGGAATGGATAACACTAAGAAATACTAGATTATTGACATTAGAAGGACATGATTTGTTGTTGGGGTGGCATGCCTTTCTATGGTACAAGGGAACTAAAACACAGGGGTATTTTAGAAGACATTATATACATGAGGCTTTATTATTAAACTGGGAGAAGCAATGCTATTTAAAAATTCCAGTCTGGTTATCGACTATTGAAGAATTTTCTTATCCAATAATATTTAAAAGGAACAAACAGTTAGATATAGTGAAATATTGAATGAAAAGGGTGAACTTAAATCTATGCAAGAACTAGAAGAACAAGGTATAAAGATGAATTGGTTTTCATATGTGCAAATATGCTCTAGATGTGATAAAGATTTTAAAACAGAAGGTTTTTATGACAAATTGTCTTAGATAAATTTTTGACAGGTGCTGATGAAAAGGTAATTAAAAAATTATATGGACATTTATTAGAAATTTAGCTAGAAGAAGAACAAGTTAAAGAAACAATGATTGCTTGGGGAAAAATTTTGGATATGGGATTGATTTAGAGAAATGGCAAAAATTGTGGTCTCAAAATTATAAAATGACAATGTCAACAGCATATAAAGAAAATTTGTATAAGATGTTTTACAGGTGGCACTTACCCCCAACAAGAATAGCAAGAATGTTCAGAACAAATCTAAAAAATGTTGGAAATGTCATCAGATACACAATTCATATTACCATATGTGGTGGACGTGTGCAGAAGCTAAAAGATATTGGACTAAAATCCACACATGGTTGGAAAAAATGACAAAGAAACATATAGATTTGAAACCAGAGATATTTCTATTGGGAATTTTACCTGAAATATATAGTAAGGAATTGAAATATTTGATTGTAAATGTATTAATAGCAGCTAGGATTGTATTTGCTAAAAATTGGAAAAATGAGAAAATACCAACATAGGAGGAAGTTATTAAGAAAATAATGGAATGTGCTGAAATGAGTAAATTGACATTTGAAATTAGAGAACAAGAAGATAAACAATTTTATAAGATTTGGGATTTATTTTACCAATGGTTAGAAAATAAAATATGGTAATGAAATATGTAGAATTTTACAATTCAAGGAGAATAGAACTATATAGAATATAATATAAAGATGTATTATTATTGGATGGATTTAGGATGATAATATGAATTGTTATAAGATAAATCAATTTAAAAATATGGTATATCTCGCATAACATGAATGAATAATAGTATAGTCAAATGAATGATTAACAATGTTAATAAATGTATTGGGAAATATCTGATTGACAATATGAGAATATATACAAACAATTGTAAGTGAGGACTATGGAGAAGATGCACAAAAAATTTGTAACCAACCGACACACTGTATGTACATAATTGGAGGATGGCTTTATGTTTTTATGTTTTGTTTGTGTATGTTTGTCTAAAAATAAAAAAAAATGATAAAAAAAAGAAATAGGCCACGTGCTAGTACTCGATAGCGTAGCCATGAAGGACTTGGAAGAGATACTCAAATGCTGGGAGATGTCTATGAAGATCAAAATCATCATGCACTAATCTGTGTGATCACTAAGAATCAACACTTGATGGAACGTAATCAACACAAAGAGTAGGCAGAATAAGAAATAAAGGAACATGGACCAAATCCCTAACTCTCCATCTGTACCCAAGTGTCTTTTATGAGTAATAAGTTGGGAGTCACTGAGACAGCTCCACATGTCAAACTTGAAGTCTCTGTTGAACCTTCACAGAACTTTCAGTTTTCACTTTTCTTCTCTCTTTTACCCAGCCTGAATATTAGCAAAAGCCAATAGATAAATTCTATAAGTACCAAGCAAACCTCCAAGTAAGTCACTTGGCTGGGAGAGAGAGAACTTTGCATACATTTGCAAACTTTGCTTCTTTTGCAGAGTTATCACTTATGCCACCCACATGGATTCTCTCAAAGTTTCCTTTCATTAGAGTATTACTGGCACATCTGGGAAAACCTGAATCTGAAAGTTCCGGGTTTTTCTCCAATAAGTAAAAAATTACAAATCCACCCCCTGCACCCCTCATTCCATCACATGCCCCAATCACCATCCATTCCAACTTGAGACATCCCCTCTACTACTCCTCAGCCAGGTGCAGGAATACATGACCTTGACTTTAAAGAAGAATGCTATTATGTCTAACCACATACGCTCCACGAAATCCCCCCTCCCAACTTCCCATGCTCAAGAATGTGGCAGCATGGAAGCTTCTGGTGCTAATATGGCTTCCAAAGCTGACACTGATTACGATGATGGTGATGATAATAGTACTGAACATGGGTATTACTCAACATTAATTTCAGCATATTTGAAGAAAGATGAAGAAGAACATCTCAAAGTAAAATTGTTCTCTTTCTTTAGAACAGGAGTCTCCAAACTTGGCAACTTTAAGACTTGTGGATTTCAACTCCCAGAATTCCTCAGCTGGCTGAGGAATTCTGGGAGCTGAAGTTGCCAAGTTTGAAGGCCCCTGATTTAGATCAAAAGCTAACCTTTTCTATTCTAAATGTCCCACTTGAATTCTTAGATCAAATTTCCTGCTAAATGTAGTGCCATGTAGGTCCATGATACGCTGATGCTCCTAACCAGGTATATACGTTTAGAGGTTTGACATCCCCAACTAATATACATTCCATTTTTACAAGTCCTTTTCTTGTTTTTGTCTTTGAATGCCATTCAGATGAAACCAGAGAAGAGAAAAGGGCAAGACCGAGAGTAAGAAAGACTTCACACTCAAGTGTATTGTATGAATTTGACAAAATGTATAGAAAGACATCCCTATTTTATGCTCTGCTGGCTTCCAGACTTGAAGAAAGCTTTGATGGACTTGCCCTTTCAACATAAATGAGAACCAACCAGAGGGCATTAACTGTATAAGGAAAGTTTATGCACTGCTACATTTGTAATTTTGCCACCCACTGAAGTGAAGGAAGCTTTTTTTCCTTTTTTTCCCCTGTTACTTTTCTGATGACCGCTTTGGCTTCCTTCCAGATGAGATGCAGACCTATTGAGTACAGAGTTACACTTGCCAAAGTGTTTTAATTTCTTTTTTAAATTCAAGCTAAACTTTGCCAACATGGGCAAAGCTTTGAGAACGGATATCAGCCAATAATATGAGAAAATAATAATAACAACAAATAGCATTGCTATTAATGAATCAAACTTTCCCATGAATTCTGCTGCCAAAATGCAGAAGCCCCAGAATGCCTGCTTTGGGGAAAAATGAGAAAACATCCATACAATCACCTTAAACAATTTGAAATGGACCTGCAGTGATGCCAACTTTTTCCAACTTTGATATACTCAGAAAGCTATTGATGCTGAATCTCTGTGGGAAGATGAAGAGAGAGAGAAAATGTGGGTTTAGGCCAGACTTCTTGCCAGTAGGAAACTACTCCTATGCCTTGCAAAGATGCAGTATTTCAGGTGAAAGGACCAGCTATATTGCAATTCCAAAGACATCACTACCAACCCAGCAATAAACTGAGTCAACTCTGAGAAGCCACCTTTCCCCATTGGGACTAGTCTGCCTCACTTGTTTCTGCAGAAGAAGTCTACTTTGCATCCAGTCTGCAAAAGAATTTTGGCTGGCCGGAATCAGAAGAGACTTCTCTGCTGTGGCCCCTACCCTCTGGAATATTCTCCTGCTGGTGAGGTCCACTCCCACATTTCTGACCTTCCAGAAAAGCCTCAAAACTTGGTTCTGCCATTTGACCTGGGCCCCAACAGAGATGTGCTATGTTGATGGTGGCTGACAGTGGTAGAGAAGGTTCCCGCCCTCAAACGGCCACCATCTTGGTTTTTAGCTTTTCTATTTAACTCTCCTAAATTTAATTTCCTTGTATTATCTATTTACTGTTTATTATATTGTAAGCTGCCCAGAGTCTCTGTATCAATGAGACAGGCAACATACAAATTTAATAAACAAACAAACTCCTGGATGGAACTTTTGTCATATAATTGGACTAACTGAACTTGATTCTAAACTGGTGCAAAGATCCCATATGGGTGTCTTGAGTCTTTAATGTCTGTATGTTACAGAACAAAGTGATGCTTAAAGTCATTTGACATCCAGGTGACAGATTCGGTGTGACTATAAAAATCTGTGATAGTTCTATATGCACTGCCTATTCTTACCAATGTTTCCACAAAGAGACTACCTCTTCAGAATCTCCAGTTACAATTGCTTCATGGAAATCATTTTCAGACAAATAGATCTATCACATTTTTAGTGAAAAAAAACTACTCTTATATTTCCAGAGAGGTAGCCGTGTTGGTTGATTACAGAAGAAATATGGCATTTTAAAGGTTAGCAATATTATTTCACATAATATTTGTGTGAACTAGAGTCTACTTCATGACAAACATATCTGGGTCTGGTTTTCCACGAAATTGCCTTTGAGTCAAGCATTTTCAAGTATTTAATTATGTGTCTGGAAGATTATATGTCAAGCATAGCCTGGAAATTCTTCAAAATGTAAATGTTCCACAAGGTGCTTTATGCTACATAATACATGTAGAAAGAAAGGAGATTGGGAACCACTGGCAGATGGACTAATAAGGGATGCATTCTACTGTTCACAAGCACCAAATCTTTCAAGTCTAGGTATATTATTTTGGAAAAAATATTGATTTTATATATTCAAACATTTATATATTCAAACATTTTATATATATCAATGTCTTTTGAAGTCTGCATGTCCCTAATATATTATGATCCTCAGATTAGGAGAACATTTGCAGAAATTATATATGGGCTATGCAGAGTCTGAAAATAGTTTGGAAAAAAAATGCTTAGATATCATAACAAGCGTAGAACATCTTTTCATGCCCATCAGAAGAGATTTCAAGCATTTCTGAATCATTTTCAAAGCATACACAACTCTAATAAATAAGTTATTATTTGGGGCTAAGAAACCAAGGCAAATAAGCCAAAGAATACAGAACATGGAAATAGCCAAAATACATAATTCAAAAAAGTAATAATCAGTTTAAACCACTCTTCCATACTTGGTCCCAAAGTTATAAAGTTCAACAGTTCTGGAACATAGTTCATTTTAGAATGAAACAAATTTTAAAGACTGAATAGTTTTTTTGCCAGCTAAATATCATTAAACCTTGTATCTCTAAAAATATACAGTTTGCTTTGTATACGATAAGAGGATATTTTACATCTCTTATTAGAAATCATACAATTCCCGAACTTATCAATTGTTCATTCTGTTTGATGTTTCTTATTACACTGGCTGTTTTTGTTAATTATTTATTTAATTTTTATAATGGTTTTGAAGTGCCAGATTGAGATCATTTTATATGTAATACTAATAAAATATCATTTGAAAATTCTTATTTGATTTTATAATAGCATATACATTCTTTTGCACTTTCTTTTTGCTTTTTTCAGAATATTTATCTTGATCCGGCTTTCAAATCTATTAAAATAAAATGCCATATTTAAAAAGAAAAATAGAAAGAGATATGGGAGTGCAAGCACAGAATCAGTCTGTAGCTCTTTAAAGCAGCTATGTCTATCCTCAGAATGAAATAGCTGTTTTAAAATATTACATACAGAATCTGATTTTGTATTACCATCTCTTCTGAGGTACCTATTTCCAAATGTTCCTAAAGCACAGATGCACTACTTAGATATTGACCCTTCACTCACTTAGTTATGTAATAGCTTTTAACTGCTTAGGGAAAGGAAAACTCAAAGCATTATTATAAACTGGCATTAGGCAAGGGTACTAAATATCTTTTTTCACCCTTACTCATTTTACCCAACACTGTCTTTAGTTTGGTTGAAACCACTGGCTTACACATAAAAGCTTTAAACCCATGTGCAGAGCTTATGATATAAACAAGTCAGTAGCTTCAAGTCTGGCATATTTTTCAACTGTCATAAAGCTTAAAATCCCTACAAAATCCTTGGCTCATTATATAATAATTCCTTTAGAAGACAGATTAGGAAGAAACAGCCAGAGATCTTATTTGGACGGTTCATAAAGAAAATCAAAACACGATTGCCTCTTTTCCTGTCATCCTTTTCAATGGATAGATAGTTCCTCCCTGAAAGTTTGCATTTCTAATCAAGAATGCTGGCATTTTCTTTCAACGTTCTTTAAGATATGTTTTTCTTTACAACCATCAATCCCTCAATGGGAAGAGGAAGGAGGAACAAATAAGTCCAACCTTTCTTTATTTTCAAATACCCTGTTTCCCTGAAAATGTGACCTACCCTGAAAGTAAGCCCTAGTTTGATTTTTACATATGTGCCCAATATAAGCCCTACCCCCCAAAATAAGCCCTAATTAAGATCCCACCTACTCCATAGTGGATGGGTAAAAATTAAGCTAGGGTTGGGTTGGGGGAGTAGAGCTGCCGTACTACTTACCTTTGGACAGTTGTAGCCAGACCTTGCACACCTGACACCTGCCTTGCTAGCCTATTTCTTCTGCAGCCAGCAAGGCTGGCAAGGCTTTCCTGAAGGCCTCTGTAGCTGATAACAAAGTTCTGGATCAATCTGGAGCTCTATTGTCAGCTGCAGAGGCCTTCAGGAAAGCCTTGCTGGCCGCAGAAGAAGAAGTTCCTGAAGGCGTCTGGCAGCAAAAAGGAGGCCGGGGGGCAACGCGCGCAAGTGAGGTTAGTCAGTGGATGACTTCCCCCGAAAATAAGACCTGGTGCCTTTTTTGGTGGCAAAAAATATATAAGATAGGGTCTTATTTTGGGGGAAACACAGTAAAGCCTTGTTATATAATGAAGTTTTTTCTTTGTTGAAGGAGCTTCAGAAATAAAAAGTTTGCAGTTTTTGTTTTTGTTGAGAGAAGTATACCTAATAAATGGCAAAGTGTGGTAAGGCTTTGTTAGTATATTTATATTAGGAATATAATGCCATGGAATATTATATTTCAGTTACAGGTATTTACTTTAAATCTCTTTGTCAACATCTCATCTTATTTGAGATTATAGTTTTTTAAAAATAATTTGTATGTTTTTCAAATCTTACTCATCAACTGTCACATAAATCACAATACATATAACTAAGAACACACTCATGCTTTGCAATCAGTACATTCCATGCCAACACACAAAAAATGATTGCTTTATTTCAGAGACAATTGAAGGGCTCTTATTAAACTATATTACACATCTGTAGGTTACGCTGGGGAGAACTTTCCATAGTGTTGAATCTACAAATATTAAATTGCTGTTCAGCTGCAACAGCCCTCTTTGTAATACGATGTCATCCCTTGATCTGAGAGCAATGAAGAATTCCTTCAAGGAGAAATACCTACGTTAACTCTGGGCTAGTTAGGATTTTAAAAGCTTGACCCAGTCACTTGTGGTCTTAATATAATTTCATTTGACTGGGACAGGTTTTTTAAACTCCTTAAAACAACGACCTGCATGTTTTAAGGTGACAGAATAGTTTCTGAAGACAAGCTTATTGAAATAATGGTACTCACTCTTCAGTAGAGGATTAGTTTCTCTTTAAAAAGTGTTCTTTCTGTTGTGGACTTTGCACACACACACACACACACTTTCTAAACACATGAAAGCATAAAAAAATTCCATGAGGTATCACTTATCTTGGACAAAAAAGGCTGTATGTGTGTGTGTGTGTGTTTAATGCAGTGATATGTATGCAGTATGTACACTGAGCAGCGTGGTGGTCTAGTGGTGAAAATGCTTACTTCCCACTCATAAGGTTGAAAGTTCAATCCTAGGTAGCAGTAGATATTTCTCTCTCAGGGCGCAGAGAAAATATATCTGCTGCAAACTCCATGTGGTGTCAGGAAGAGCATCCGGCCAGTAAACATTCAGCCCTAGCCAGTCACCTTGACTCTATCCCAAATTAAGGGATTACAAGGTTGTATAAAGAAAGTTTATATGTATATGTACACTTCCATTCTTTTAAGATATTTTGCTTGAGCTATCGGTATGGAAACCACCATCACAAAAATCTGTACATCAACGATCATATATCTTCAGTTAACTTCCTGGTCATGTGAATCATCATTCTATTTCTGTACATGGATAAGCTTCAGAAGTGCTATTAGGAGTCCTCAGTACCCACCCCCAACAACATAGCAGGTACCACCATTAAGAAGACTCCCTCCAAAAGACCTAAGTGCCACAGATGTGTGATTGTGTAGCATCTTCAAAGACTCTTATTGACTTAATAGAATCTTATTCTACTATTTGTTGCTGTCAAAGTAAAATTAGGACTAGCATCACCATTAGTTAAGGTAAAGCAATGGCAGTAGCATTTAGACTTACATACCGCTTCATGATGCTTTACAGACCTCTCTAAGTGGTTTACAGTGTCAGCATATTGCCCCTAACAATCTGGTTCCTCATTTTACCAACCTCAGAAGGATGGAAGGCTGAGTCAACCTTGAGCCTGGTGAGACTCGAACTGCCGAACTGCCGGCAGCCGGCAGTCAGCAGAAGGAGCCTGCAGTACTGCATTCTAACCACTACACAGTTAGTACCGGCAAGTGCTTTTGATGCCATGAAATAGAAGTATAAATGGTTGGTTTCTTTCATTTGTTGTTCTTGGATTTTTACTGTCAGGGATTAGGAAAAATACCTGTGGCATTTTCTGTCTCGTTATGCCAAATTAACTCAGCTCACCTTGGATACTAAGAGGCTGTTTTTGTAGAAACATTGAACTGCAAATTAGCTAGCCACATTTCAGTTTGGCATGTTGTACAAACCCAGGGCATTTAATTAGTGTATGGTTTAGTGTAACTAGGTTAAAAATCAGTTTACTTTAGTTTAGTGTATCAAGAGAAGCTAGAAATTGGACCATGCAATGTGTGATTATAATAACCCTGGATAAGCATGCTGTTATAAATATAAACAGAGTTTTGATTTGGGAGTTTGTTTCCATTACCTCAGACCCCCAAATATTCTTGGATAACCTTTGTTTTAAAGCCAGAGGGCCTTTCACCTTCCGCTGCTTTCCATTCATGCTTGAACCAGCAGGAAACTGCAAGGCCTGCATGAAATTGGCTACTCCAATGCTGATTTTCATTCTGCATCTGCTGCATCTAACCTGAATGATGCTGTCCTGATTGTCCATGTGCAAAGGACTGTAAACAAAACAACCGGTTGATTCCTCTGGCTTTGCTGCCCTTCTTTTTTCAGCAACTCATTAGCCAATAGGAAAAGCAGCTGCCAAGACCTGCAGCAAGATTGAGGCTAGACTGGGCCATCTTTTTTTTTGGTTCCTCACTGTGCCACTCTTCCTATACAGGTGGTCCTCAACATATGCCCACAATTGAGTCCAATTTTTTCCTTACTAAGCAAGACAGGTGTTAAGCAGTGGTGGGATTCAATTTTTTTTACTACCAGTTTTGTGGGTGTGGCTTGGTGGGGTGGATACTGCAAAATCTCCATTCCCTCCCCACTCCTGAGGGAAAGTTACTGCAAAATCCCCATTCCCTTCCCACCCCACTAACCTGCTTTCCAGCTCCGTTCTCCTGTGCAGGGCAACAAAAGAAGACCCAGCCGATCAGCTGGGACTCGGGAGGCAGAGAATAGATGGGGCGGGGCCAGCCAGAGGTGGTATTTGCCGGTTCTCCAAACTACTCAAAATTTCCACTACCAGCTCTCCAGAACTGGTCAGACAGAACCTGCTGAATACCACCTCTGGTGTTAAGTGAGTTTTGCCCGATTTTACAAGTTTTCCTGCCAGAATCATCGCAACTGTGAAGTTGGTAACACGGTTGTTAAGAGAATCTGGCTCCCCCATTGACTTTGCTTGTCAGAAGGTTGCCAAAGGTGATCACATGACCCAGGACACATGACCCATTATAAATACATGCCTATTGCCAAGCATCTGAATTTTAATTATGTGACCACGGGGACAACAATCATAAGTGTGCAAGAATCATAAGTGTGAAAAATGATAATAAGTCAGTTTTTTTCAGTGCCATTGTAACTTTGAGCGGCCATTAAACAAATGATTGTAAGTCAAGGACTACCTGTACCTCTTTCTGTCATAACCCAAGTTGAATAAAGGTAAAAAAAATAGAGTCACAAAGAATGCTGAGTCACAAGCAATCTTTTTGTTCAGGATTTCTTTTCCTTTTTCTTCTTTCCTTTTCCCCCCCTTTCCTTTCCTGTCTTTTTCCCAAACACTGAGTCCACTTTCTTCCATATCCATTTAGAAGGCAGAGAATACCAAGAGTTTGATCAAATTGCTTCACAATCTTAGCATTGTACAAGATCAACAATCTTTTCAGAAATCACACAGCTGCACTAACTTTCAACTGAACACTTGCAACTTCTCATGGGGGTGCTTACATTGATCAGCCATCAATGATTTCCACCATTCCACAGAAGATGTAAAATGGCAACATTCTAGTGTTGTGTTGGGTTACACAGGATGACATGTATATTTGGCAGGGAACCATTTGCACATGGCTAGAGCAGACAAGAACCATGACAGCAGCAGTTCTATTGCTCTTATTGGTATTCAAAGGAGTATCAGCCATGGATGTGGTGTCCAATGCTTTCAGCAGCAGAATGGGGAGCAAGTTTGATGATTCATCAAACAATTACCAATCAGCACTTCTCCTACGCATCCCATCTATATTCTGGAAGATCTCAATAGCCAATCTCAGTGAATGGAGCAAAATCCATATCTGCAAATCTGTAATAACTGAGAAAATGCTGAAAACTGTAAGCTGTGCAATTTACCACATGAGGCTAATGCATAGGGAGCCAAGCAGTTCTTTAAGTTCTGACAGTTCCTCTTAGCTAGCCAAAATAGAGACAAAAAATATAATTCAATTCCCCCCCTTTTTTTGAATGGGTAGTGGCATGAGCCATCTAGGGATATGAGAGAAACCTTAGGTAAGCATACTGAAGAAGGAAACAAAGCAAGGGTATTTAGAATAGCAAGCAATTCTCAGAATATCTGTTTTTTCTTTATCATGACCCTTCACCGAAAATGTGGCACACTTCCTAACTCCATTTTTATCCTCCTCTTCCCTATAAACTATCTAGTGAGACAGGATAAGCTGGAAGAGATTGACTGCCCCAAGTTCATTGTCACTGGACTGACACATCCCTTAACCTTGCTTAACTACAGCTCATTGAATACCACACAATTTGCTGAGTTTGTACAATATGTTAAACCAAAAACCATATCTGCCAAAATATAATATTTGGGCTCACAGTGCATAGTAAGTCAAAGCTAAACAATGACATGATGGCTTAGCGTGACGGGTATAAAGGTATATGAGAATCTGAATTGACTCTTTTTTTGTTGTCCAAGGTCAGAATGTTAGCATTTGCTCTTCATGACTTATTTAGAAACAGGATTGAGGTCTTGGTATTAATATCAGAACCAATAGGCAGACTCCTGCCTTGACTCCTATTTATGGAGGTCACTGTCTTATGTAGTGAAGAGAGAGAAAATATCCCATGAGGTTCAGATAGAAAAGAGATAATAAATCAAAACTAAATTTGTCAATTTAGATAGAGGGCAGGGCCCAGCAAGGTCCAGGAAAAAGAAAATCTAAGCAACCGATCAGTTTACTTCTCTCAGGTAAGTTTTAAGAAATAGAAGGGGGAGACCAGCGCTACTATGCCTTTGCAGCCTTGGCTTCAGCAGGTAATAAATCAACTCAAGCCTAGAAGATTAGTTGTGAGCCTATAAGGTTAAGGAATTGGAATCATTTCTACATTCTGTTCTCCTATTGTCTCCAATCTTCAATTAGTTCCTGAGCCATAATCTCTATAATAAATAATTAGTACAGGTAGCCCTTGATTTACAATCTTCCATTTAGTGACCCTTCAAAATTATAACAGCCAAAAAGTGACTTAACAATCAGACAACTATAGTAGCATCCCCAGAGTCATGATACGTTCAAAAGTTGGGTGCTTGGCAACCGGCATGTATTTACAAAGGTTTCAGCATCCAGGGGTCACATGGTCATCCTTTATGACCTTGCCCAGCCAGCTTCAAACAGGCAAAGACCATGGGGGAAGCAGGGTTCACTGAACAACTGCTGCCTCGTAGGGGCGGCGGAGAAAGGGAAATCTGCCAGCCAGAGTGAGGGGAGCCGATCTCCCCTTTGTCTGGTCTCCTGGTGGTGGTGGCCACCTCAAGATCTCAACGGATTAAGATTGGTGCAGGAGGAAAGAGAGAAGTCGACAGCAGAGGAACCGAGTATCGGATGGTAAGATCAAGGCACCCGGGATTAAGATAAAGATGAAGCAGAAGTTCCAAGTGAAGAAAAATAAGTAAAATATTTTTGACAGCTATAAGGGGCTTCAACCGGAAAGGAAGAAGCCAGCGTAAGAACTTAAGTTTGGGGCTCGGAAAACTTTGAATATCAAAATAAAAGGAAAGGGTTAAGACTCTGTGCAGAAAGTGCCACTTTGTGGAGAAAAATTGGAAGCTAAAGAAGTAAGAAACTATCTTGTTCCTTTGTGGATTGAGTTGTTACATTTTAAAGAGACGCAAGACTTATAGAAAGTGAAAGCTTGAATACACAAAGACGGATTACCGGACTAATTGGTGATATTGATATAGACTCTGGACCTGGGTTAGGATCATAGAAAATTTAAAGAAGAAGAAATAAGGAAAATTAAAATTTTGGTGGTCATCCAAAGAATTAAAAATGGAGTTTAAAAGTATGAAAGAACTGTTACAGGAAGTGACTGAACTAACTTGGCATGTTGCAGAAAATATGGGCATTCAAATGCTGAATAAAGAAGAAGGAGCCTTGGAAAGGGTGGAGCCAGCACAAGAGAAAGCCATCTTAAAAAGACAATTAATACAAAGATTAATACAAATAAAAGGAAAGGAAGGGTGGCTAAAAAACGGAACCTAAGAAAGTATCTAAAAGGGGAACATTTATGAAATTAAGCATGTTAGAAAGGTTCAGAAGGAAAGGGAACAGAAAGGTAAAGAGAGAGAGGGGATTCAAACTGGATAGAGAAGGGGAGAGCAGGATAATAGGAGGAGAAGGAGCCAGCACAAGAAAGCCATTTTAAGAAGACAATTAACACAAAGATTAATACAAATAAAAGGAAAGGAGGATGGTCAAAAAAATGAAACTTAAGAAGGTAATTAAAAGGAACATTTATGAAATTAGGCATGTTAGAAAGGTCCAGAAGGATAGAGAGCAGAAAGGTAAAGAGAGAGAGAAGGATTCAAACTGGATAGAGAAGGGGATAGCGGATAAAAGAGAGAGAAGGAACAAGAAACAAGAACAAAAGATAGAGAGACACGGAATTACATAATAAAGAAAGAAACTTGTTTGCATAGAGATAATGGCTAACGATTTAAAAGGGGGTTCTGCATGAAGAAATGGTAATAAGAATATATTGTAATTATAAAAGTGTAAAACAATAGGGGTTACTGACAATTTTACTGGTAAAAGGTCACATTTTTATTTCTTATTTACAAAAGAAAGCTAAATGATGATTAGATGAATTGAATTAATTGAAATGATTTTAGAAAATGCCTAAAAATGAGATTTGTCAATAACCAAGATTAGTTATTTTTATTATTATTTTGGAACCATAAATAAATCTTAGGGGGATATGTGTTGCAGAACCCGATCGATTAGAGATATATTGTAAGGGAGCTTTTCTCCTATTTTCTTTTTTTTTTCTATCTTTCGTTTTAAAGGGAATGATTATGATTATGCTACTATATTAACCACTGAGGTGTCACTTTCAAAGTAGTAAAAGGGGGCAAGTCTAGGTTTTTTTTCTCATTCTTTTAGTGTTAAAATTTGTACGGATTTAGAATTATGGAGAGAATATGTGATGAAAGGGCAAATCTGACGGATAAAAGAATTCTGTAAATGATAAAAGAGTATTAACAATGTGAAGATAATTAAAGGATAGATATGGATGAACTTTATCTTTAATATGATGGGCAAATATATTGTTATTTGTAAGATTTATAAATGAAGTTTTTAAAATATATATGTATATTTGCAATTAACTCGAAATGAACTGGGGGGCTATACAGATTGAGATTAAGATTTGAGATTAGGATTAATTTCTTTGACCCTTTGTCTGCTAAAATGGAATAGAAGTGAAGTCAAATGTTTAAAATGAATATAGATCTACTGTCATATTTGCATGTAAAAGTGACGACCCGGGAACATGCTGTCTACTGAAAAGAGCTGTTTTAAAAAATTGTTAAAAATTGAATAAAATTTGTTTAAAAAAAAAAAAAACTGCGGTGATTTATTTAACTATGGCAAAACGGTCGTAAAATCAGGGATCACTCATTTAACAGATACCTTGCTTAGCAACAGAAATTCTGGTCCCAATTGGGGTTGTAAATTGAGGGCTGCCTGTTATCTTCTTCTGAAATTCAGTAGTCGCATTCTGATGGGGAATGGCACCTGCCTGCATCCCAGCCACTTTGCTAGCTACAGAAGGTCAAGAAGCAGACAGAGAAAAGAACCTACCTGTGTCTTTCTAAGAAGAAAATTTCTTTTCTGCAAAAATTGATGATGGCAATGACCCCCACTGACATCCCTTACCCGTCAAGGGAAAAAAGGGCAATAGTCAAAACTATAATGGACCGGCTTAGAGACCCTCTACATCTTTCCCCATGCTCAAGGAAGAATCCAGAGATCCAATCAACGACATGCCTATGCATATGTATGCAAATGTCTGTGCCACTTCAGTACGCAGTGAGACTAAGCTACACAGTTGTCTGTGCAAATTCCATTGTCTCATCTCTTCTGAGTAACAGCCACTTAAGTTTCAGGCAGAGATCTTTCCAAATATCGACTACAGTGATGGGTTTCAAATTTTTTACCACCAGTTCCATGGGCGTGGCTTGGTGGGTGCGCTTTGTATACGCGTACACGCGTTAAATGCATGCTTTGCGCACACACAGAAGGTTTGCTACTAACCTTCTCCTGCAATCCTGCACTCTCCCTGTGTCTTCAACAGTTGACGTGGCAATTTGCTGTGCCACACAAAGCAGCTGAGCTTCAAAACCAGTAAATAGAGGTCAGTATAGAGCCAGAGTGGGCAGAAAGGCCCAGCAGCTGATCATCAGAGTGAACTTTTTCGCTCACAGATGATCCTCGGAGCTACCGGTTCAGGAGAATCAGCCCAAACAGGTAGAATACCACCATTGATCGACTACTAGATTCATTGTTTTTAGCTAGTGATTTGCATGGAGGCTATGCATACAAACAATGTACTTTGCTACCCAGCTATAATAAATTTGCCTCCCTTTCTTCAGCCCATGCATAAATCCTGCAAAGCTCTGCCATTTGGCTGTATCTTCAGAAACTTACCTGGGTTTACCCAACAAGCTACACCAAACAAAAGAAGCCCCTTGTCGTCAATTATAGCCATAAATTATAATTTAACACAATGTATAAATTGAATTCATTATAATTTATTCAACAAAACATGGAATGCAAAAACACTCCAGCAACATTCAGAGAATCTTGCATTGGTGTCTTGTGTTGTTCTACACAGGTTTTTGGAAAAAAAAGTGTGCAGGATCTTTTCAGATTTTTTTTTTCAGCTATAAGGCCCAATCTACCCCAATGATTACAAATTTGGAGGCACTATTAGAAAGTTTTTTTTGCTTACACTTTTCCATTTTGTGATAGAAACCATTTAGGATTTAGCATGACAAATCAATTCCTTACAGTGGGGAAGGAAACTGCTAAAATCTCAAATTTAATCTATTCTATGTCCAACTATTGCTGAGCACACTGGGTTGTATCCCAAAAATTGTAGCCTGAGTCTTGGAGAAGGCGCATATAAATGTAATTAAAAAAAAACAAAAAACTAAAAAGTCTATAACATCTGATAGAAATCTGTTGACTGCTGCATTAACAATTAATAGGATTAACCTATTCAATTTCAGGCTAATTTTATGTGCTGCACCTTGAAGAGCTTTCCTATCAAATGCTATGTTTGCTATGCCTAAGATTGAGTTTGCCTAACGGCCCACGTTAAAGCATCTTTCACTGAAGCAAGTTATTCAAGAAGACTTTCGTCAATTTCTGAATCAATCTATTTAAGATGCAATGCATTTCTCTTCTAAATACCAGCATTCTACTATCCCAGTGGGTCTTTTTTAAAGATTTCTTTTGTCCTGCCTTTATTATTTTTATAAATAATTCAAGGCAGTTATTTATAAATACAATAAAACAGGACAAAAAGGCAGCAAACCTGTCTAACATATCATAATCCTCCCTTCTCCTATTTTCCCTAGGAGAACAACTGTGTGAATGAGTTGGGCTAAGAGAGAGAGTGGCCCAAAGTTACCCAGTGGGCTTTCATGTCTAAAGTGGGACTAGAACGCCAAATCTCCCGGATTCTACCCTGGTGCCTTAACCACTAAAACAAATTGGCTTTTAACCTTTTTGTGTCATGAATTCCTTATAGAGACTGGTGAAATCTATAGTCTACAGTAGGGGTGTCAAACTCAAGGCCCGCGGGCTGGATCCGGCCTGTGGGATGCTTAGATCTGGCCTGCGGGGCTGCCCTGGAAACAGTGAAGGACCAGCCCATGGTGCCTCTGCCAGTGAAAACTGAGCTCACAAGGGCCGCACACGGCCCTCCCAAAGCTCTGTTTTCACTGGCATAGGCAGGAGGCCATCCCAGCTGAAAATGGAGCCCACAAGGGCCATGCGCGGCCCTCCCGAGCTCCATTTTAACTGGCAGAGGGTTGCAGGATGCCATCCCAGCTGAAAACAGAGCTCACAAAGGCCATGTGCGGCCCTCCCCGAGCTCCGTTTTCACTGGCAGAGGGTTGAAAGAGACCATCCCAGCTGAAAACGGAGATCGGGAGCCCTTTTTCGATGGCAGAGTGCTCGGGCCACCACAGGTGCCCCCGACACAAATGACATCAAGCTGGTCATGCCTCCTCTGGCCACACCCATCCCAGCCCCCCAAGGTCAAATACAACCCTGATGCGACCCTTAATGAAATCGAGTTTGACATCCCTGGTCTCCTGTCTACAAATATATTGAAATCCATGGACAGAGACTATAGTACAAAGACAGCTGATTACGCTCAAATATAATTATCAAAATATGAAAAAATAACATATTTAGTATCATGATATTCTTCTTTATTAATCCATTGACTCAATAACAAGACAATACCTTTTTGGGAGGAGGGGTATTATATTTTAGATAGTGAAATATTTTTGGAGACTAAAAGGTTTTGAATGAAAACCTAAATTTCAGCTAAAGGTTAGTGAAAATAAAGCTGATTTCCCCCCACATCAAAGTTCATGGACCCCCTGAAATTTATCTATGAACTTTCATCAAGAACTTCTGTATTATTCCCTTGTTTGGGTGTTAAACAATCTTTTTGGATTAGCGACACGTTTACAAGTCTTCTTTAGTCCCTTGAATGATTTTTAACACATCTTGTAATCTTTTTACAAAGTGGAAGGGGGGAGGTAACATCTCCAAATAAAATTCTGGGTTGCAGCCACCCAGTAGTTTAATTTTCTAAGTGTGAGGCTAATACAAACTCAGAAGCATTATTAGTAATAAAGATGATGCTAGCAAATTTGCCAGAAGCCAGCTTCCCATTGATTTTTTTAATTAAAACAATGTAAGGAAAAATACAAGGACAGGGAGTTTCATATATTTGATATGATATATTTATTTATACTACAGAATATACTACTATACTATACAAAGAAAAAATTATCAGGAAAACTTTTTCTTCATTTATGTATTAGTCCAAACACCTGCATTTGGTTATTAGTCAATGTGTAAATTGTCTTGTAAAGCTATGGGACGTGATTTGATGAAACAAAAAGAATTACTTGGCCAGGGTTAAAAAAAATGCCACTGTACAACTGAATCTTTATAGAGGTGGGAAGCCTATGGCCCTTCTGGTGCTGCTGAACAACAATTCTCAGCATTCCTACATTTATCATTTATTATTACCTGAGATCGTGTGAACTGTAGTTCAGCCATGACAGGAAAATGGTGAATTCCCCATTTTGCTGTAAAATGTAACTACTTGATGACAAAAGGGTGATTTAGTAGTCAACTGTTTTATGTAACACGGGCATCTATCAACTATGGTGCCTACTGTTGCATATTTGCCTACTATACCTGCCTAAAAGTAGTTCTCTGCTTACAACTATTTGCTTAGTGATTGTTCAAAGTTACCACAGCACTGGAAAAAGTTATTTACAACCAGTTTTTGCACTTAACAGCATCCCCATGGTCCCGTGATCACAATTTGAGGGTGCTTGGCAACCAAGATGTATTCAGGACAGTTGCAGCATCCTAAGTTTGTGTGTTTGTCATTTGTGACCTTCCCAGCCAACTTCCAACAAGCAGTGTCAATGGGAGAAACTGGATTTGCTTAACAATCATACGATTCACTTAATGACTGTGGCAGAAAAGGTCATAAAATCTAATACAACTCATTTAACAACTATCAATGTGGTTGTGAGTCAGGGACTACCCATGTATATATTTTAATTTGTTCTAATTAAAATATATGGGAAAACTTTATATAGTTAGTTCACTGCCATTTTTAAGATATGAAAATAATAGATTTAGTACACACACACCCTGCTGAACCATCTACTTGTTAATATTTTATAGAGCAAGCCTACAATGTGCATCTATCAGCTGAAACAGAATAAAGTCATTGCAACATAAGTTAATTCTTACATGATGATTCTGGGATACTAATGTACAAAGAGTACTGGCTAAAAACTTCTCAGACTGTCAATAACTGTATTCATTTTATGAAGTTACATTGCTGCATTGCTAATTTTTAAAACTTTTAAAATATCTTTATTTTTAAAATGTGGTATAAAATATTCAGCAGGCACTCTTGACTAACAAAAAACTGAAAGTCAGACAACCATGAGTGAAACACTATATAAGAACAGAAGAAAATCCAGGCTATTGCCATTCAAATTCAGGAGACTCCTCTGTCTCTGTGGGGTTCATCTCCATCTGTAGATTCTGTCTCACAAGTTTTTAAAACTTTGAAAATCACTTCAGGAATATTACAATACATACCTCATTCATGATCAGAGAAACATCCCTGTTAATACAAATAAAAGAAAGTAAAGTATGACTCCAAGACACAACAGGCTCCATTGATTTCAAGAATTCTTAGTCTACATGGAGGGAAGTAAGCAGTGGGGTGCCACAAGGTTCCGTCTTAGGCCCAGTACTCTTCAATATCTTCATTAACGATTTAGATGAGGGAATAGAAGGGGAACTTACCAAATTTGCAGATGATACTAAGCTGGCAGGAATAGCTAACACCCAAGAAGATAGGCTCAAGATCCAGATGGATCTTGACAGACTAGAACACTGGGCCATATCTAACAAAATGAAATTCAATGTAGAGAAAAGTAAAGTCTTACACTTTGGCAAGAAAAACCAAAAGTGCACATACAGACTGGGTGAAACCAGGCTCAATAGCAGTAACTGTGAGAGGGATCTTGGCGTCTTAGTGGACAACCAGCTAAATATGAGCCAGCAGTGTGCAGCAGCAGCCAAAAAAGCTAATGCAATCCTAAGTTGTATTAACAGAGGGATACAATCAAGATCAAGGGAGGTACTAATACCACTCTATAAAGCCTTAGTAAGACCACACCTAGAGTACTGCATACAGTTCTGTTCACCACATTATAAAAAAGATGTTGAGACTCTAGAAAAAGTACAGAGAAGAACAACGAGGACGATTAGGGGACTGGAGACTAAGGCATATGAAGAACGGTTACAGGAACTGGGCTTGGCTAGTCTAGTGAAGAGAAGGACCAGGGGAGACATGATAGCAGTCTTCCAATATTTGAGGGGCTGCCACAGGAAGGAAGGGGTCAATCTATTTTCTAAAGCGCCTGTAGGCCAGACAAAAAATAATGGATGGAAACTGAACAAGAAGAGATTCAATTTAGAAATAAGGAGAAACTTTCTGACAGTGAGAACAATCAACCAATGGAACAGCTTGCCCTCCGAAGTTGTGGGAGCGCCATCACTTGAGACCTTCAAGAAGAGGTTGGGCTGCCATTTGTCAGAAATGGTGTAGGGTCTCCTGCTTGGGTGGGGGGTTGGACTAGATGACCTATAAGGTCCCTTCCAACTCTGATTATCTGTTATCTATTATGCAAGTATGTGCCACATTGCCAACAAGGTATACAGTCTAACAAAAAATTCTCCTACATAGAACACTTTGAAATTCAAAGGAAATCACACAGATATAAGAATCTTCCTAGACTGTAGATCTCTGATTGTAAGCTCTGATACCTGATATGAAAATTGGGAGCTTCTTTTGCACAATCTTAATTATTCATAATTTCTGAAAACATGCCCCCTAAATATTTAATAGTTTTCATTAATTTTCTTCTCATAGAACATTTATTTGGCTATTTCATTGTTTTTATTTTATTTTGTAGACTTCAAATATGGGTTAAAGGGCAACTGATTATTGTTGAAATGCAGACTTTCCATGCTTTTTTAGCATTTAAACAGTTATTAGGTATTCTATTCTGATCAATTAACTGAACAACAAGAGATGTAAATTTATAGTTAAATATTATAAACATTACATTTCATTCTGGACAGATTTTCAATTCATAAAATGGCATGCTGTTTGCAATTGTTTCAGTACAGTTAGGAACAGCAGAAAACCGTGCCTTTCTCTATCAAGATACACACCCATTAGTTCAGCAAAAGTTATGAAAATATCCAGACACAACATGAAAACAGCAAACGACACAAATAGGATTTAAATTGGAATGCTTGGTTGTATCCAAGGGAGTTCAAAGTTGAAATAAAGTTGATATTTTTATATCATTGATCTAGAGAGATAAAACAAGCATATTAACTTTTAAAAAGGAGTATTTAAAACTTCTTGCAATAAAGGGTATCAGTTTGCAAAAAAATTCCACAAAAGAATAGGCCTTTTCTTTCACTCAGAAGGAAGTACACCCCTTAACTTGCTGTGAACTACCGTAGCATTAATTTCTTCATCCAGCACCCTCCCGTTGTATAGGAATATATCTGTTATCATCCCCTGGTAGCATTTTGAAGGTTGTGGATAATGGATACCACTGACTAACACAACTTAAGGGAGAACAGTGGAGGGAGAAGGAGAAGTGTAATGGAAAAGTAGAAGTGAAAGAGAACAAGTTCCATTACCAAATCACCTATCAAAATGGTCCTTGAACCCTTCTATTATAACCATGATGGCGAACCTATGGCACGTGTGCTGGAAGTGGCACGCAGAGGTCGCCCAGAAGAGCCCCACTGCACATGCGTGTGCGTGCCCGCCAGCCAACTGATTGTCAGGTATCTGCTGTGCATGTGTGGGGGAGAAGAGCGCAGAGGCGAAGCGTGTGCATGCACAGAGGCATATGGCATGCGAAGGGGTTGCATGCTCATGTGCAGAGGTGGGGGGAGTCACATGCATAGTGCATCATGGATGCAGGCACGCATGCACACACAGTTTTGGCACGCAACGTGGAAAAGGTTCGCCATCACAGTACTATAAGCTCCTTGATTTTAGCTTTGAGTATACAGGCAATCACACAAATGCTTGGCCTTGGGGTTACAGCCTTCCTTCATTTGTACATGTGTGTCCTGAGCTTTGCTTGTTGCTATACCATGGACCTGTTCTTTCTATTTAAAAAGTTGGGACATTCTGCTCCCTAGTTCTTTCTCCCCAAACTTTAGAGTACAGACAAGCTTGGCAATCCCCACCAGTGGTGTCTTAATGTCAAAACCTTAAGACCACTTTGGGAAGGAATGAAGTTGGAGGTGTCCCAAGTGAAGTGGGGATGGGGGAAGAGAAAGTAGAGAGAAGAGTTCAGCCAGAAAGGTGTGAAGGTGCCAGTTCACACCTACCAGACATACTTTACCCAGGACCCCACTGGTTTCATATGTACACTCACCTGCTCTGGGCCCTGAAAGCAGATCCTGCAGAGAGGCGTTCTCATTCCACTATCCAAACTGCTCCCCAGCGAATACCCATCCTCCGCCTTCCCTTTGCAGAAGTCGTCGGAGGAAGCGCTGCTCATCACAGTCGTGGGAAGCTCCCCCTCTCCCCCAGGGCTTTCCCACTCTTCTTCGGGAGGGCTTGTGATGCCCCTCCTCCTCCTCCTCCTCCTCCACCACCATCACCCCCGTCAGTCGGCGCTCTCCGAGGTGCCCATCGCCCTCCATAAAGCGTACTCAGCGTGTTGTTATTAGACGCCTGTAAACTCAAGGCTTGGTCTGTTCTACTCATGGGAGGGAGAGGCAGCGGCGAGGGCGGAGGAGGGGCCGGGGGTCTCCGCAGAAGGAAGACCTTCAAGTCATTGAACAACATGCGGCAGCGGCACTTGAGGAGACCCTGATGGTGCAACATCTGTCTGGGGATCAACAGTCCAGAGCAACAGTACCAGAAAACGATCACGCGAGTTGATATTAACATGTGCCTTCTCTTTCAGACAGTCGCGGGCAAGAAAAATGCAGACCGGTAGAGGGCGCACAAGAACAAGAGGGCTGAATTGGTTCACTTCCGCTTCCTTTCCCTTGGCTCCCAACGTACCCTCAGCGAGACAGGCTAGTTTACTAACAATACTGGAAAATTGGCAGGGTTTTTTTTTTGTATATTTCACAGCATGCGGGCAAAGATAATGACTTTTTTCCTCCCAACTCTCTCCCTTTTAAAAAGCGAAGTATTGAATTTCAGTCCCCTTTCCACCCACCTTTTAAAAAAAGAAATAAATCCGAGAAATTTTTGTAACAGAAAGAATAAAATAAAATAGGAACAAGCGTTCTACCCTTTACGTGCTGGGCAGGCTCGTTCAAAGAAATATCGAGAAGGGGACTGATAATTCCAGAAGCAGAAAGTGGATGAGAGACAGAGAGAATTCAAGTCACTAGGAAGTGCGGAGAGAAGGGAGGAAACGGTTCGTTCAAAAGTATTTGACATATCAAATAATCTTATTACTAGTTTTTAAACTTAGTAGGAACGTTTAAAAATGTGCTTTTGCTAGAACAACAGTAGAGACGATAATTATTAAAATGCAAAAATAGTTTCTGTTGCTATCGCCATCATTAAGAATAGGAATATCAAAACTGGATTTCATTGACCCAAAGGGGGAAAAAGCACATTTTTCACGAAGTGAGGGAGAAACACATGCTTAATTTTAATTCCTCATAGGATGTTCCATTTACTACTTTATTAAAATATTCTGAATAGAAATAGAAAAAGTCCTAAAAGGAAGTGAGTATCAGAGAAGGTTAATTTTAATTCCAAGATTGACTGGATTTTGCTTTACCTCCCGCGTTCGAGGAACTGTCTGGACCACACGCAACCAATGGGAGGGAAAAAAAACCCAACAAAACAAAACCCGGAGATTGGGGGGAACCTAAAGCTGAGTTATTCCATAATTGCTTTCCGCCTTGGGTTTGAAACAACACACATCCGTCGAGATCTAAGAGATCCTTTTGCATGAAATTGATTCAGCGAAACGTAGATCTTACATTGTCACGTTTCCTTTCCCCTTTTCACAAAACAGGAACGTCATCAAACGCAGTGACAGTCCTTACAGACCATTGTGGCTGACGCGGAAGAAAAGGTGCATTCAGCAGATGCAGGGATCTCCTTCTGATGAATAAGGTGCCGCTACAACTCTCTCCCGTTGCATCTGCCTCGTCCTCTCCTATCCTCCTCTTCCTCCTCCTCCTCCTCTTTCTCCTCCTCCTCCTCCTCCTTCTCTGATGCTTGTTTTCGCTCAATGGCATTGACGCTCAACCATTGCAAGTCTTTAAAATAAAAGGAGGAAACACACAAACCAACAGCCGTAGATCGGATCCTCGCTTTGCTACGGAGGGTTGCCAAAAAGAAGGCGAAGGTTAGCTAGAAAAACGACGCGCCAGACTCAAAGCTCCGCGACAAAAGAAGGGGGGGTTGTTTCGCTTGTAGCTTGTCTACCTCCCCTCCCCGTCTCGGCAGTTTGGCTTCTCTTGGTCGGCAGCCTCCCTCAACTCTCCATCCGGCTTTCCGTGATGATGTGGCTGTTGCTACCTCCTTGGGATGCAATGGGAAAGAAGGATAGTTTTGCGGTGCAAATGGGGATGTTGAAGAAGGGCGGGAGTGAGGGAGTCTGGGTGGGACGTGGTTCTTTCTCCGCCTCCGCCTCCTCTTCCTCCTCCACCTCTTGTCCAATCCTTAAATAAATAAAGCTAAGACAGGAAAGGAAAGGGGAGGAGGATAAATTCAAGTTGCAACCCAGGCTTGGTCCCCCGCCCCACGCCATCTCCACGGCCGGCAATCGCTGTCAATAAGCTGTTTGTGGTGTGCGCGGGGAAGAAACATCTTTTTCCGATAGAAAATGTGCCTGGGAAATTGGCGGCAGTGGCGGAAAGAATTGGGGAGGGGAGGAGAAGAGAGGGAAGAGGGCGCCGCCGATACGAGCGGCCACGATTTCAGCACTCAACGCCTCTGGACAGCTCCCCTCGTCGCTCAGCACCTCTAGCTATGGGGAGCTGACGCAACCAGGCCAGGCGGAGCCAGAAGGAAGGGGCAGGGCCACACAGAGGCCAAACCTTCCCGAGTGACCCTCCGCTCGGCGAGTCGCTCGTGTCCAAGCTAAACGTACGTGCTTCACATTTCCGCCTGCTTATAGAGCGTGACGGAACGGGTCCTTTTTTTGTTTTTGTTAGAAGGCAGAGATGGCCAGTATTTGCTTAGATGGCAAATACATAGGCAAGTGTCTGCGGAGATTCTGAGTGATCCAGGTCATGGTTGTCCCAGGCAGCCTCCCCAAGAGGCAACTGGACTTTCTGTTGCCTCTTGAGTCCAGTTGCCTCTTGTGGGGTGGGGGAAGCACCTTTATATATAGGCAAGTATTTGCCTATATGTGGATGGAGTTTTCTCCGCGGCGGTGCCTTACGGCTCTTTAAACCGCTTTCTGCCTGTTGCTAACTTACGTGGCGGGACTTACGGTCCTTCTGTCGGCCTCCGGCTTCGGAATGATGTTTCCCACCGTTGCTCATCGGTGTATCCGTAAAAGGTGTGCATTTTGTACGCGTGTTCAGAAAGTTACGAGTTCTGCTGACTGCTTAGCTGTGGTTAATTTGAGGAACAGGCGATTGGGCAAAGATTGGGGCTGGGTAGGAAGCTGATCGCTCGCCGCAGTCTAGCGATATGGGAGCTGCACGCAACCACTGCCCACGGAGCCTAGACAGAAGGAGCAAGGGCCACACAGAGGCCAAACCTTCCCGAGTGACCCTCCGCTCGGCGAGTCGCTCGTGTAAACGTAGTGCACATCCGACGGGTCCTTTTTTTGTTTTTGTTAGAAGGCAGAGATGGCCAGTATTTGCTTAGATGGCAAATACATAGGCAAGTGTCTGCGGAGATTCTGAGTGATCCAGGTCATGGTTGTCCCAAAGGTGCTCCCCCCCAAGAGGCAACTGGACTTTCTGTTGCCTCTTGAGTCCAGTTGCCTCTTGTGGGGTGGGGGGAAGCACCTTTGGGATATATAGGCAAGTATTTGCCTATATGTGGGATGGAGTTTTCTCCGCGGCGGTGCCTTACGGCTCTTTAAATCCGCTTTCTGCCTGTTGCTAACTTACGTGTGGCGGGACTTACGGTCCTTCTGTCGGCCTCCGGCTTCGGAATGATGTTTCCCACCGTTGCTCATCGGTGTATCCGTAAAAGGTGTGCATTTTGTACGCGTGTGTCTTCAGAAAGTTACGAGTTCTGCTGACTGCTTAGCTGTGGTTAATTTGAGGAACAGGCGATTGGGCAAAAACTGATTGGGGCGTGGGTGGGAAGGCTGATCTTCTCCCGCAGTTCTTAGGGATTCGGGATATATGGGAGATCTGCAATACCACATTCTAACCACTGCCCACCATGGCTTTTTACCTATTTGACAGAATAACGGAGTTGGAAGGGACCTTATTGGTCATCTAGTCCAACACCCACTCACCCCCCGCCCAAGCAGGAGACCCTACACCACTTCTGACAGGTGGCAGTCCAGTGTCTTCTTGAAAGCTTCCAGTAGTGAAGCTCCCACAACTTCCGAGGGTAAGCTGTTCCATTGGTTGATTGCTCTCACTGTCAGAAAATTTCTTCTTATTTCTAGGATGACTCTCTCCTTGATCAGTTTCCATCCATTGTTTCTTGTCTGGCCTTCAGGTGCTTTGGAAAATAGGTTGAACCCCCCCCCCCGTGACAGCCCTTCAAATATTGGAACTTTGCTATCATGCCTCCTCTGGTCCTTCTCTTCACTAGACTAGCCATGCCCAGTTCATGTAACCATTCTTCATACGTTTTAGTGTCCGGTCCCCTAATCATCTTTGTTGCTCTTCTTTGCACTCGGTTTAAAGTGTGTGCATAAGAGCACCAATGTGCCTATCATCCCTATGTTCCCATTTATTCGTACTCATTTATTATGTATATACTTATACCTGTTTATATGTTTATATGTTATGTTCATATTTATACTTGTTTTCTCATACATGCTTGACAAACTAAACTAACTAAATAAATAAATAACATTAATAAGATGGACTGAAGTAGAATGGGGTACATCCAATGCAATACTTCAACCGCATCTGTGAGCTCTCTCTTAGGCTGCTGCTGAATACAGATTTAGCAATCAAGAGTCATAAAGCTCTGCCCAGAAATAGCCCAGCTAATAGAAGAAGGATGTAGGGCAGGGTTGTCAAACTCCTGGCCTGTGGGCTGGATGCATCACATGCTGGCCACGTCCGTGGGCCGGATGCATTCACACACTGGCCCGGTTTAGTGAAGGGGGGAAAAGTCCCGATATGTCACGTGATGCTGCTGTGATGCTGTGAGTTTGACACTCCTTATGTAGGGTGAAGTGGGAAAGAGCTCCTGGTGTCTAAAAATAATGGACTACTGCACTTTTGGGAGAGCCCAGCCCTATAGTTAAAGGAAGATGGATTTAAAAGAAAAAAAAGAAATGAATGGTTCTTGCAATCAGATAACAGATAATAGATAATCAGAGTTGGAAGGGACCTTGTAGGTCATCTAGTCCAACCCCCCACCCAAGCAGGCGACCCTACACCATTTCTGACAAATGGCAGTCCAATCTCTTGAAAGTCTCAAGTGATGACGCTTGAGAGACAATCCTAACAGATAACAAAACCTGACCTTCTCTTATTTCTCCATGCCTTACTACTATCCCTTTTTCCATTCTTTTCCTTTCCTGTTCCTTAGATGTGGGGTGCTGTTTTTTAATCATATGTCCAACTTCAAATGCTCAGTTTTGTGATCTCTTATTCAGCAGAAAGAAACAAGAAATATGGTCTGAATCTTAAGCCTCATGCACACCACTTACATCAATAATATAAAGGGGTGTAACTTGAATGTTGTGGCATAGCCAGGACAGAAAGAGAATGAAGCATGTCATTGAGATACTTATATAGTGCATCTTATGGCAAATCTGATAGGAATGTAGCTCTAATATTATGAGAATAGAAGACTGGATACTGGAAGTATTCCTGTGATATTTTGGGGGTGAAACTGATGGAATCCAGAGTAGAAAAAGGAAAAAAGGATATATGCCCCATTAAATCCAGATGAAGCACAGCAACTATAGTAACTGATGGTTGTTTTCTTCCTGGTAGCTAATGCCCCGTGATAGGAAACAGAATCAAGGAATCTAGCAGTCATTGTCCTTAAACTGTCCTTGTTTAACATGTTAAGTGTAGCACATCAATTGTCAGCCTCATCACGCAGGCAAAATAGAGGTTATTGTCCTGTCAAAGAGCACAAATTATGCTTGGATGGGATAAGTGGACATTAATGAGGCCAGGAGGGCTTAGTGCATCCACTATGAGAGTACATTGATCTTGTATTTATTTTTGTGTGATTGTTTCCCCTGTTCTTGATTTGGCTGGTGGTGCTTCGTAGTATGTCAGAAATATTTTTTCAAAAAAAGGAAAAGATTGACACTTCTGTCATGAAGATTGGTACAAATTATTCGATGGATATGTTATTATACTTGAAAAAATTATACTGCTAGCACTTAAGATATTTTCTTAATTTCTAACAGTGGAATCCCAGTAAGTGATAGTACTTTAGGATTCTGCTAAATCACATGACTCGATTTTGTAATTTAGAAGACTTCAAAAATATTTATTTATATGATTTAATAATTTTCATTTAAAGACAGGAAATACTTTGGCCATTAATAAAGGCATTTATTTGGTTAGAAAGATGCTGTCCTTTTAAACTTTATTTCCTTATCACAGAACCTGATGATACTGATTTTGGTGATGAGAATATATGAAAAAATAGATGATCTGATCACAGAATATATGAAAAAATATGGTAACAAAATATGTCATGCAGTTGCTTTACAATGCTGTTTTTACAATGGGTGTGCAAGGATGCAAGTTAATGAAGAATCAATAAAATCAACATTCTACCCAAACCAAATATATCAAATTATCTCACTGTCCATCCAGAAGAGGCAATAAGTTGAGGATGAAAGGTAGTCATAAACCCTTCATAGATGTTTACCTTCTTCAATATTGTGACTAGAAAAAACTGAACAAAAATTCATTTGATTAAGAGCATGAAGAGAGGGAGGAAGCAAGAGCAGAGAAATATAGCAAAAAGCTTTAAAAGAAAGGCTAAAGAAAAATGTATCAGTCCCTTGGCTAAACAGAAGAATAGTTGTTACCTTCTTTTGAAGAAATGTGATTCTCTTTATATAAGTAAAGCAAGATGAGACCAAATCAGCATTATTTTTGATTTTATTTCTCTCAGCTACATTTGGATATTATGTGGCCTTGCTCTTGAAGTTTGATTATTCAGGATGCACCAATCTGAGTATCTCTAGGATTCATCAAGAAACTCTTATCTAGGTGTTGGATATGAGTGGCATTTTTATTTTGGGAGCAACGGAAAGTTTGAATGCTTTGACTGTTTAATCAATTGATTTTGTATTTAATTAGTTGTACACTGTTTTGAACAAACATTCTCAATATGAGAAACAGCTTTCCAAAGTGAATTCAATAACTAATGTATAATGGGTGCCATTAACATGCATATCACAGAGAGCTGAACAAGACAGATAGGATTCAAGTATCACTTAGAATTTGTATTTTCTTTTGTGATTTAAGAAAAAAAATAAGTAGGCTTTGATGAGGAAAACCATGAAAACCATTGAGGCTTCTGCACTGATGCCTGGTTAAATAGTTTTTAAAAACACCACCACCAATTGCTTGGCACAGTTAACTAAAATCTACATTTGCTATTAATTTACTGCAAGTGTGCTATATGCTAAAATGCTGAAAAATTTGAAATGCTTCATCATTCAGAATGTTAGAAACATTGAAAATCCAACTCTTATCTTCATTTGACTGTTGTTTTGCCAAAAACCCTCTGGAAGTATTTCAAATATATTTAATTTTGGTAAATTACTAGTAAGGTTTTTTTTAAAGCACAAAAACAATAACTAAATACAACAAAAGCAGAATAAAGGTAATGGGAAAGCTAAAAAATTAAGATTTAAAAATGAAGGGAGAAATGGACTAGGATACAACAATTTAAAATATAAAGTAAAACAGAAGTAAAATAAAAGAAAAATATAATAGACTAAAAGGGAAAAGAAGAAATACTTTAATAATATAATTATTTCAAGATTTGGCCATCTTATGCCTTCTTATGGAAATAACTGCAGAGAGAAATATAGCAACTCTGCCGGTGATTGTAGAGATCAAATCTGTGAGTTGGAAACAAACTGCTTCTTCCATATAGTACATTCAGGTTTTGTCAGGAGGTGTGTGTTTACGTGTATGTTGATGTTAAAAAGGCAGTGGAAAAATACATGCATTAGATTCATTTTGACCAAAAAGACAGCATCTCTCATAAATGGGATCGTACTATACCTCTGTACAAATACTGCGGAGAGTAAGGGCATTGAAACAACTTGCCACCCTCACCCCTAAGAGCGGCTCTACAGTTTCCTACACAAACAAAGTTGTGTAAGTGGTTCATGGGTATAAATGATTTCCAATTTGGATTTCCACATCTGAAAGTTGATGATCCATATTCAAATCTGTCTGTTGTACAATGTCAAAGACTCTTCAATGGATTTCGGCTTTAACTCTCTGTAAACCTACAAACAACAGAAAGTGGAAAGACAACAGTAAGGCTGCTCAGCTAAGACTCTTTTCTTTCCAGTTTGATGAAAAGCCAATGAAGAATCAAAGAGACCAGGGAGCCATTGGGAAAACAGGACTTATACTAAGCCAGTAAGTCAAGCACAATTGCCGACTCTCACTTTCCATGGAATGATGCCAATTTCCATGTGGATTAAGGCATTTGAAACACAGCACGAGATGTGGGAGAATGCTCATAAAAACCTAAACTGGACAATATCTGTGGCTTTAAATCACTGTATGTGTACAACTGTGAAACATAGGGCATCTGAGATATATACCCTTAGCTTTAAAAAAATGTGATGGTGGCAAATAACCTTCTTTTCCTTTTACAAGGAAAGAAAAAAAAAGCATTTGATGCTATTGTTATCTTTGGCAGAAATGGCTCTAATTTGTCCCCATCAAGCTGCAGAGGTTTGAAAAATTCCATCAAATTTTTTTAAAAGCTGGAAATCGTTCAGTTTTATTATTTCCAATTTGCCGTTGATGCTTGTAGAGTCTTAAGTCTTTTCAAGAAAACCATCATTTTGATCTTAGGATGATCGTAAACTCTTCTTTTCTTCTAAGAAATCTGCCTCAGACTTCTCCTGGGGCCCAGTTATCTAAGAAAAGAACTGATGCATCTTTAGCATATAGCAATATTTTCCAATGCCTGTCACTAAATTGAGGAGGATGGAGTTCATTTTGGTTAAGCAGCTACTACCAAATTCACATAGCTGTTAAGCAAAATGGGGGGCAAGCTACAATCCTGTTTCACTCTTTGATGGACTATTATGTCTGCAGTAAGGTGACCAGCTCTATCCCATCTAACTTGGGTAACTATTTTCAGACAGCATTCAATTTGGAAACAGTAACTGCCAATCAATAGCTGTGCGGCACAGCTTCCACCAGAATTTATTGCTTAGCCTCAAATGCTGGTTATAAAATAGCATTAAATGCTGATTTTAAATCAACAAAGGAAACTTATAAGGGATGGCATTGCTCATGTGTATTTCGCTGTTAAAAAATAGTAACATGACACACTGATCTACTGCTGATCTGGTCTCCCTAAATCCTGCTTGCTCATAAGCTAGGAGTTTCTTCTAATCCAGCCAAACCAATAATTTATAATATAAGAAGTAGTATAAGAGCTGCAGTGGTTGACTGACTGCCAGCTGCCTGCAATTTGGCAGTTAAAATCTCACCAGGCTCAAGGTAGACTCAGCCTTCCATCCTTCCAAGGTCAGTAAAATGAGGACCCAGATTGTTAGGGGCAATAGGCTGACTCTGTAAACTGCTTAGAGACAGCTGTAAAGCACTGTGAAGTGGTATATAAGTGCTATTGCTGTTTCTATTGCTATAGGAGATGACCAGGCTGAGCCTGAGGAAGGGGTCAAATGATCATCAGTCTCAACTCTCTTCACACCCACAAAAAATCTAAGTCCAGGCCACTTTGAATTCCATTGACTCTTATCTACCACCAATTTGCTTTGACTGTTAGTAGTTCAGATTCTTATAGAGAGCTTAAGCTTGCAATAAACCTTTGTATTTATTTGAACTGCCTGGATTTCCTGATTTCTCACTCTTGACAAATAGCATATTGCATATTAGGCATGCTTAATAAGCTAACTGGATAATAATGTCAAGGACTTGTGCTGTTGCCATTCTTAGTTATAGATCAAATCCAGCCATCTGGCGTTTGGAGTGTGTTGTTGATATGTGGGAGACCGGGACATAGGGTAGGTGTAAGGAAAAATGTCTGTGGTATGTCATGTGCTGATTGGCAAATAGAAAGACAGAAGCTGTATATTGTACCATAGAAGAACTCTTCCCATCTAGCAGCTGGAATCCTAGTCTCCAAACACTGCTTCTCCTCATGCAATAAGCAAGCAATTAGCTTCCAATATAGGAAGGTACTCTTACCTTCCACAGCCTGAAAACTCACTCTTAATTTGCTTGAGCAAAAGTTTTGGTCCCCCCCACCTTTTAATTAAAATTTTATAAAGCTTCTTCTGGACAATTAACTTATTTCTGGCATGGAAAAAATTGCTCAGTCTATAAGCTTTAAAAGCTGTCATTAATCCTGTCCTATACATCCTGATCAAAGCAAGGGTTTGGAGAATATAAGCAGGTCCTTTCCTAGCCTGTTGGAAGGATATTTATAAGGGCTGGATAGAGTTTATGAGGTCTTTATTCCTGGCTAGGGCTACTATTGGATTTGAGGTTGATTACCGGTGATCCTGAAAGAAGGGAGAACTCATCTTAAGTGAGTGATTATTGTATCACCTGCGCCCACTTTGTGGTCCAATGAACTTAGTGGCTGATTCTCCTCATTACGCTTAACATTGACAAGGCAAAGTGAGCAGGGGCTGAAGCTCGGGAGAAGCAGAAGGAGAGGGTCACCATATGGCCAAAGTCCAACTTTAAATGTGACTGTTTTATTAAACGGATTGGGTGAAGTCAGCCCAAAATCAATTGTATTCAATCCTCAGATCTCCGGCCCATGAGCTCAATGTCAGAATTGCTTTGCCACATCATTTAATATTCAGAAGTGGAAACTCCTGGCAAGATGTCCTATACTAATGAACAGCTTGCCATATTGATTCTGGGGTCTTTGGAATGATAATCTATTAATATTATCTAGTATTATATGGTCACCTTTGGGTGGCCAAGCTTGGAAATATAATTTTCCAGTTCATCCCAATGGTCCTTGGTCAAGCAAGGCAGCCTACAAGATAGAAGATAGACATTAATGATTAGAAACTCTTGAGGGGCAATTTAATTATAGATGCTAAGGCTAAGTTCTCACAACATTCAGGCCGTGTATTTATGGGCTCAGTGTTGTTTGAAATCAATGGGCAAAATCCCTTGGCGGTGACCTGTGAGACCTTCTGTTGTGACTTCAAGAGAATATACAATGAAACTCTGCAGCACCAATGGCTCTTTCTGCTGTCTGCAGTGCTTTCTGCAACAGAATTGAGCCACAGGTACAAATTAAACCCAAGAATGAGGGTCATTCATTTTGATCTGCCATCCCATAATATTCAAGGAAACTAGGGACAATCCATCATGATTTGTTCCTGTTCAATCTACAGTACAAAGTGTGCCAGTCAGTGACTTGTCACCTATAGGACAGGTTGATAACCACTTGATAACCACGAGTCCTTTCGGAGAGGGGGCGGCATACAAGTCCAATTATTAAATTAAATTAAATTAAACTTCAAGGAGAGGAGTAGAATGAGGGTCTCTGGCATCTAAAAGATAATGATCAGCTAATTGAAACTCTGATATGAGACATGCGGTTGGGTATCTAATGTAGGAAACCCCACATATTTCCTGAGGCTTGCAGGAGTGTGGACTAATAGCAGAGATGTTTATCTGGCTGTTCTGAAGAACTATTATTGTCAAAGACAGATGTGGGTTTAAAGCTATGTTTTCTGAAACTGAGACCTAGCAGTGATGAGATCAGGAATGCATTAATATGAACCACAGTGTGCACCATAGACTATCTGGGATACTCTGTTTTTCAAAGAAGATGTACTTTTTGGTTATTTGTCTTCTGGAAGTTTTGAGAACAGCTTGCAAGCCTAAGCAGATTTAGGATTTTCTCTGAGGTTCAGGAGGTTTCTAAGCAGTAGAGTTGTCTCGTGAACTAATTTCATAGTCTGTACAAGGCCTTGAATTCTAGACAGTAATTCTAGCTGCCGACCTTTCATCCTTGGACAACATTGTAATGGAGTTGGTAGAATAATTAACTGTTGTCTCTTCTGCTAAGGGTTTGGTGTTCTGCCTGTACTGGCACTAAATTGCAGGATGCCTGCTAGTTTATGGCCTTAAATGAAATAGAGTTCATATTTAAATCTGGAGAAATCTCAGTAGGATAAATACAGCTGTGTCACAGTTAATGCATGTTCCAATAAGACAATATTTGAATTATGTAAATTGTATAATGATAACAGGTTGCGTTTAAGGCAAACCAATATTCAGTTAATGCAAGGTTAGTACATATGCACAGCTGAGGTTACCAGGATATCGCTGGAGTTTTAGATATGGCTATTTCAGCTTGTACTCACCTATCTTCATGTGTGCAAAACAGATAAAAGAAAGATTCCTTCATATAAAAACATTACAAAAAAGGAGAGACCATCAGAATTTCTCAGTCTAAGAATCCATCTTATTCTTTACGTAAGAAGTGTTGCAAAATCTGTTCTGAGGCTGCTTATCAGAAAACAGCATATTGGGTCTCTCAATATGGACCGTGAGGGGCCTGCCTCTTTGATGGAATTCTGACCTAAGCATTGGTTTCATTTCTCAAATCCACTTTTTGACACAAATAGTTGAAAGTTGACCAAACGGTGCTACCACAATCTATGTAATTAGAAAGCGATAATTAGCCATTGGGTCTGTAATAGATTTTCATGGCAGCCTGTGGTTCACACTGAACCTATATCAAGGACTCTATAAATTCTCTGTTTTAATGGAGTTGCTTAAAGAAAAGTAAAACTTAAAAGAATTTTGGATGGACTTTCCCTTTCTAGGAGACATGTAAGTGCACTGAACCATGGAGGTATAAAAATAATACATGAATCTGGAAGGTGCAAGATGTTTCTTCTGTAAGTTGGAACTACTGTGATCCTTACTGACCAAGTGTGTTCTACAGGGCTTGAAGTAGGAACATAACATTTTGTGTGTATTAAAGATGTGCACATGTTTTAAACCTGGATCCTCAACTTTCCCTATTGACATTCAGGCTGTTTGGCCGTTAGACATGAAGGCTATGTGCATCATGTTGGTTAATACTAATAATTCTGTGGTGAAAGGATTTGCTGGTAACATCCCATTGCTCGGGAGACACCCATTTGGGGGGTCCTTTTGCATCCCTGTGAAATTGCCCACTGAAGTGGTACCCATTTATCTACTTGCAGTCATCTACTTTCAAACCACTGGATTGGTGAGCTAGAATGTGTGATGGAGCTCACCCAGCCCCACAGCAGCAACTGATTTCAAACGTGAGGCTGCTGATCATCAGGCCAGGGTTCTAACCACACGAGCCACTCTTTTGGTAAAAATACACAAAAGAACCAGAGATTGTCTTTAAGATTATACTTTTATTCAGCTGAATGAAGACAGGGCCCTTTTAAAGAAAAGGAAGCTCCAAATGACAAGAAATCCTTATATTTATACTCTTTGATTATGTAAGCCAGGGATCTGCAACCTTAAACACTCAAAGAGCCATTGGGACCTGTTTCCCACAGAAAAAAAAAGGGAGCCAATAATTTAACACCTGGTATGACTGGGTGGGTGTGGCCAACTCGACATCACTCCCTCCCACCCAGTCACCTCCTCTAGAATATGGAGCGAGTCTCTATCTCCCACCATCACCCTTACCTTCTCAGGCCAGGTGAGGAGTGATGGGGAGGGGAGGGGCCAATCAGTGGTGGGATCAGCCAACAGGGAGCTGCAGCAGAGGGCTGAAAGAGCCGCATGTGGCTCCAGAGTCGCATGTTGCAGACCCCTGATATAAGCAAACCACCTAGTAAAGCTGACACACATTAGATAAGGAAGCTACCCAGAGAGGCTGGTGCACCATAGATAAGAGGAAGTAGAAATTGCTAGACATAGCTAAAGATGTTCTTTTGGGCGTTTCCCTAAAGACACCACATGTTCTCGGATGACTCGGGATCTTGGGTGCTTTTTCTGGTGACCTCTCATGAACTGAATCCCTGACTGCAAGTATCTGAGGCAAGAGGAACCCGCTGCACGTATACCGTATCATCAGGCCCCGGGCCAATATCACCACGCTCATTATGTTGGTTATAGAAGAGGGAAGCAATCTTTGTTGTAGAATGGATAACAGAAAGTGTCTATCTCCAAGCTTATTTTTACAGTCCTTGAGACCCATCTTCATATCACAGTGCGATCTTCTATCCTTATGAAGTGGAAATCAGTCACCTGTGGTGGCTAAGGTGCTCAGTTAGAAATCAGGAGGCTGAGAATTATAGCCCTCCTTCAGTATAATGATATGTAGAATGCCCTTGAGTTATATGACAGGCAGTTGAACTTACAGAAGGGTGCGGCAAACATCTCAGAAGAATATCTCTCTAGTTTCTTGGACAATACAGGCAAGATAGGAGAGATGTACTTTTTGCCTTGCAAGTTTCTGTTATTGTAATGTTATAATAAGGTAGAGCTAGTTTTTCTTAATGTCCTTCTTGCCTGGACTACCTCACAAGGCTGATATTCAGGAATGAAACCTGGTTGGGTGATTTTGAGTCAGTAGCTTTATCTTAATCAAAGCCCACCTTAAAGGGCTGCTCTTGTAGGGAAAATTGGAGACACAATTTTACTATGTACATCACCTTGAGTTGTATTAATTAATTAATTTTATTTATTTATTTTATTTGAACTTATATGCTGCCCCATCTCCGAAGACTCGGGGCGGCTTACAACTAAAACATGAGACAATAAATACTTAAAAAACAATTAAATTAGATTATAAGTCCAAATATAAACACTATAAAACCTTAAAAACCATCCCTCCCCCAGAGGGGGGTCACAGCCCGGGTTGGTCAAATAACCAGGTCTTTAACTCACGGCGAAAGGTGCGGAGGTCAGGGGCCAATAAAGGCATGGTATAAATCTAGTGATAACAATGTATTAAGCCTCTAATATATACCTTAAAATAGGAACTCCAAATTCTTCTAAATCCAGTGAGTTTGTTCTTCCAAATATTAGGTGGTCTTTCCCAAAGGTTGCCCACATCTTTATATAGAAGAACAAGAGGAGGGGGGAGAATCATTGGTTTTGTGTATTGTTAGCAGTCTTCCCAGAAGTATAATTTGCTAACAGTATAGATGTGGAAATAGTTATTCACCACCTTAGCTGAGTTCAAAAGAGGATTAGACTAATAATAGAGTATTAATGAAGGATCAGCTTATGAACATCTATTGGCCATCTCTCTTTCAGTCACTGCTGCTGAGAGAAAAACAGCAGGGAAGAGCTATTGATTTCCTGCATTACTTTGGAAAAGTATCTCTCTGGCCTGTTAGTAACAGCATGCTGGTCACATTAGCCTTTGGTGGGACCCAACCATGTCCTTTTTTTCTACTCAACAGCACTTTGTTTTCAGATTTTTGATTCTGCAGTCAAAAAGTCCTGCAGCTTCTATCCAATGAAGCTCTGCCTAAGGGTTGGGAGAGGGACTCCCATCTGTTTGCATCCGAGAAGTGTGTATCAATTGCAACACTGATAGGCTACACTTTAGTTTAGGAAGTAATTTTTGGATGTACATCTAAAATTACATTTTTAAAAATATGGAGATTCCCATAAATTTTATTTATAGGATAAGAAATATCAGGTATCATGAATTTCTGTAGTAGTTAATTTGTAGTAACAAAGAACAATGCTAAAGTTGCCTTCAAATTGAGCAGAATCCTGGAGACTGCATCTGTGCATTCTACTTTACTGCATTAAGGGTTTGCAGTTGCTGCCTTTTTTATTTATTTATTTTTGTCCCCCATCATAATTGTGGAATTCTCAGGTAGCCCCTTCCAAGTATTAATCAGAGTTAAGCCTGCTTAGCTCCCAGATGAACCAAAATCAGCAAGTGCTGCCACCTGCTGAGGGTCTCTCTTTCAATTGTGCTAACACAGCTTGCTTCACTGTTGTATAACTAACAGCTTGGAATGAAGTTCCTTTAATCCCACTGACTTTAATTAGACGAACTCCTTTAAATGCAAATGTTCTAGATAGACTGATTTGAAGAGTGATCAACTTGAAAGGGCAACAAAAAAGGAGGAGATATTAATGAGTTGCTTCTAATATTATTGTTCTAACAACTGTCATCCTTATTAGTCGGACCAGATTCTTCCTGGCAAATTCTCTCTCCATCCTTTCAATATTAGGTAAAGCTCTAGAGTTCCATAAATCTTAGGCTGGATGTAAAGATTTGCATCCCCTTCGTGGACACTTTCCTAAATAAGCATTTTCTCTCAGTCCAAGTGATGAAAACCACAGGCCTTAGTTAAACAGCTGCATGAAGTAAGATGGAAATAGACACTCTATTATTCAGGTGGGCTTAATATGTTTATCTGAAGACATTATACTGAACAATAACATGGTTTGTCAGTTATAGTTTAGACCAAGGGTCTTCAAACTTGGCAAATTTAAGACTTGTGGGCTTCAACTGCCAGAATTTCTGAGCTAACATGACTGAAGGAGGAATTCTGGGAGTTGAAGTCCACAAGTCTTAAAGCTGTCAAGTTTGAAGACCCCTGGCTTAAGACACTTATATGAACTGAACCTTGGAGGTGTGTTCAACAAACTCTGATTAAAACTCATAGTTCTTTATGTACTGAGCCTATTTATATACTGATCCCTCTAGATCAGGGGTGTCAAACTTGTGGCATCACATCATCATATGACCTATCACAATTCCCCCCCTTTGCTATATTGGGGTGGGCATAGCTAGAGCATGATGCATCCGGCCCCCGGGCCGCAAGTTTAACATCCCTGCTCTAGATGGTTATTATTTAAAATCAACCATGTGAAAGAATGTACCCATTGCCAAATTAAACATGGTCTAATTTGATGATCCAGGGGCTGACTGTGAGACGAACTCTCTCAAGAATGCTGTTTCTTGAGTCTTCCATTTGGTGTACCACAAACATTTTTTTCAGGCCTTTGTGCTTTCTCCTGACTTTCAATAACCCAGAGAGTTTCTCTTCCACTTACGGTTCCCTTAATGGGAGAGATGTAACCTTGATTGGTTTGTTCTCAGCTACATCCCCCTGGCATGTCATCATGAAAGTTACTCCTCTGAAGGCTCCTGATCATTGAGAGCCCCATCAGGATTCTGGCTCATGTTGTGTCACAGCAAGATTTTCAGTGTTTTCACTGGATAAGGATGCTCTTAAGGAAAATCCTGAGTGTGATAATTAAGCTGAGCATATCAGACCAAAACCAGTGAGTAGAAAGATTTGGACTGCACTCTGCTCCCACTGAGTTTTATCTGCTGTAGGCAACATTGATCTTACTGGCTAGTAACAAGGAATGGCAGGGAAGGCAAAACAGAGTTAGCTTAGCAAAATCTTAGTGAGATCGTAGCAAAGATCTTAGATGGACTCTGCAGGTGAAAGCACCCAACTAATCCCTCCTCAAAAGTTAAGTGGGGTCAGATCTGGTTAGCAAGACCCTACTTTGCATACAAAGACAAAAATGTGCTTTGAAGCACACAGGGAAGCTAAGTTAATGCAACCTCATTACTGAAAATCTCCTATGTGCAGAAGAGAAGCAGATAAGTGTCTCATTTCACATAAAAAGCATGGCATAACTCTGGCTCCTATAGCAGGAATAGAGAAATACAGTAAATGTAAATGCTATCAGATAGACTGCATGAGTGGGACCTGAATTCAGAAAGTGCATGCGTGCATGCATAAGCGACTTTGGTTTAATCCTTGGCAATTCAAAGATTTGGCAGCAGCTGACGGGAGGGCATAATCTTTTCCTTGGAAGAAACAAATAGATTCAATTCACACATTCTGTTCAGGCATAATGATGTTTTTGGCTGTTCTTAATGTTCTGATTAAGGCTGTTGCATGAACCCAATCAATGGGGCCTATAAAGTAAGCAGATGTGGTTATTCAACCAGCCCTTGTATGATTCCTCCCTCCCTATAAGCTCAAAGCATTCCTAACCCCATTACTTGTAAGACAAAAAAAGGGGAAAGCTTGGTACCATTCCTATGGACTTTTTTGAACCATTATTTTTTCTAGCTGAATGCTAATTTTTAAAAAGGTATACAGCTTGCCCTCAAGTTGCAATCATTCATTTCATGATGATTTAAAGTTATAATAGCTACAAAAATGTGATTTGTGACCTGTTCTCAAAGTTATAACCATCACACAATGTCTGTGGTTGCGTGATTGGGATTTGGGTGCTTGGCTACTGACTTGCATTTCTGATTGTAGCATCCTCTAGTTGTGCAATCGTGATTTGAGTTGGTTTCCAATGAGCAAAAACAATAGGAGAAGCCACATTCACTTTGGACCAGTCTCTCTGTATCGGCCCAATCCCCTACACATAATAATAATAATAATAATAATAATAATAATAATATTGTGCCGCCTTCTTCCTAAGGACTCAGGGCGGCTAACATTAAAACACCACAAAATTTACATAAAAAACAAATTAAACCTCACAAGTCAGAATAAAAGTAAAACATTAAAACATTAAAACCAAAACAATTAAAAAAAACCCACCGGGGTCATTCCAGGCCGGCCTGTTGAAACAGCCAGGTCTTCAGGTCCCGGCGGAAGGAGCGGAGATCAGGGGCCAAACGGAGATCCACAGGGAGCTGGTTCCAAAGGGTGGGTGCTCCCACGGAGAAGGCCCTAGCCCTGGGGACCGCCAGCCGACAATGCCTAACCGATGGTATCCCAAGGAGGCCCCTGCTGTGGGAGCGAACAGGGCGATCGGCACACGATGCTGGCAGGAGGCGTTCCCGCAAGTACCCTGGACCCAAGCCATTTAGGGCCTTGTAAGTTGTTACTAGCATGGTTGTTTTTGCGACAAAATTAGGAGGAGAAAGCTATGTTTGATTCGTTTGCTGCCTTGAGTTATTTGTCAAAATAAAAAAGGTGGGATACGCATAAACAAAAAAATCTTAGCTGACTTATGACATTGCTTTTGGCAATGAAAAGTCAGCTAGGAAATGAATAATGTTATTTAGAATAATTTTAACACTTGGCAAGCAATGCCCAACATTTAAACTGTGTAAGAATGTAAAGTGGAAGCTAATGAAGAATGAAAAAAAAAGCTCTCCAAAACTGAAGTGAACAATTCTAATTATGTGTCACTTTGGGGTGACTAGGGCATTTCAAGAAGAAAGAAAAGATCAACCGTATGAAATTCAATGAAATACACTAGTGCTTGAAAGTTTGTGAATATTTTTGAATTTTCAATTTTTCTGCATAAACCTGTCTTAAAAATGATCTGTTCTTCTCACAAGAATTACACACAATTAAACAAATGGTTGAAACATTTACTTGTTCATTCATTTATTTATTTATTTTTAATTACATTTATATCCCGCCCTTCTCCGGAGACTCAGGGCGGCTTACAATTTTTGGGATACAACCCAATGCGCTCAGCAATAGCCTTCATTCCATTGTATATGCCTGCTTATTACTAAGCGGCATTTTTACAAAGTCAGCTTATTGCCCCCAACAATCTTGGGTCCTCAATTTACCTACCCCGAGAGGATGGAAGGCTGAGTCAACCTTGAGCCTGGTGGGATTTGAGCCTGCACTAATTGCAGGCAGCCGGAACTTAAGTGCTAGGCATTTAACAGCCTGCACCACCAAGGCCCTTTTATTGAGGAAAATGATCCAAAGCTCCATATTTGTGAGTGTAGAGAAAAGGTTATTATAAAGTCTGATACTTTCAATAGTGAATCTGGCTGTTTATTTCCTTCCAATCAACTGTGGGATTTTCTCCTGTACATTTTTAAAAAGGTAACTATATGTTTCACAGATACATTTACAAATATGTAATACAGGATCATATTTTAAATACAAATTATCCTAAATGAAAATTATAAATATCATGGTACATGTATATAATAAAATTTGAGAATTTGTTGAAACATAATAATTGTTTCCTAAACATTTCTACAGAGGAATTATTGAGTCTGTCATCTGCACCTCTATAACTGTCTGGTTTGGTTCTGCAACCCAACAGGACAGACACAGACTTCAGAGGATGATTAGGACTGCAGAAAAAACAATTACTACCAACCTGCCTTCAATTGAAGACCTGTATACTGCACGAGTCAAAAAGAGGGCTGTGAAAGTATTTACAGACTCCTCACATCCCGGACATAAACTGTTTCAACTCCTTCCCTCAAAGCGATGCTATAGAACACTGCACACCAGAACAACTAGACACAAGAACAGTTTTTTCCCAAATGCCATCACTCTGCTAAACAAATAATTACCTCAACACTGTCCAACTATTTACAAAGTCTGCACTACTATTACTATTAATCTTCTTATCACTCCTTATCACCCATCCCCTCCCACTTGTGACTGTATTACTGTAACTTGTCGCTTGTATCCTTACAATTTATATGAACTGTTTCCTAGTATGATTTGATTGCTTATTGTACCCTATGACTATTATTAAGTGTTGTACGTTATGATTCTTGACTTGACGAATGTACCTTTTCTTTTATGTATACAGAGAGCATTTGCACCAAGACAAATTCCTTGTGTGTCCCATCACACTTGGTCAATAAAAGAATTCCTATTCTATTCTATTCTATTCTATTCTATTCTATTCTATTCTATTTGTGTTCATATAGTAGGATTTCACTTGGTTGAATGCTATAGTTTCATATAGTACTGTAATTATCTGCATATAAAAAGCAGACTTTGTCAGATATGCTATGTCAGATATAAGCTCTGAGTTCACTCTCTGATTTAGTGGAGAAAACCCATCATTCTATGGATAAAACACATTTATAAAATATATATACTACAGATTTATTATTTTATTTCTCCTGCGCAGGATAATCCAAACACATGAATTTCCATCATATACAGCCTTGCTGACAGTGCAGAATGAGCATTTTTAAATCAAGCATTTTAAGTTGAAATGTGAAGAATTAGATTGATAAATGGAGGCTCACATCTCTTACTTCCTTCACTTATAAAAGTTAACTTTTATAATTAATGCCTTGTCCTTTGCAAATTTTTTGCAAAGGACATTTTTTATTTTATGAAAAATAGAAATTTTTCATAAAATAAAACGCAATGCAAAACAAAACACAATGCAAAACAAAACATAATGCAAAAACAAATGTTTAGGGTAAGATGCTCAAATAAAGAGTTTGTCTGAGTATTCCCCATCTCTTCAATCTATATTATACAGGTGAAACTCAAAAAATTAGAATATTGTGCAAAAGTTCATTTATTTCAGTAATGTAACTTAAAAGGTGAAACTAATATATGAGATAGACTCATTACATGCAAAGCAAGATAGTTCAAGCCGTAATTGCCATAATTATGATGATTATGGCTTATAGCTCATGAAAACCCCAAATCCACAATCTCAGAAAATTAGAATATTACACGCAATCAATAAAACAAGGATTGTACATAGAACAATATCGGACCTCTGAAAAGTATAAGCATGCATATGTACTCAGTATTTGCTTTGGGCCCCTTTTGCAGCAATTACTGCCTCAATGCGGCGTGGCATGGAAGCTATCAGCCTGTGGCACTGCTGAGGTGTTATGGAAGACCAGGATACTTCAATAGCAGCCTTCAGCTCTTCTGCATTGTTCGGTCTCATGTCTCTCATCTTTCTCTTGGCAATGCCCCATAGATTCTCTATGGGGTTCAGGTCAGGCGAGTTTGCTGGCCAATCAAGCACAGTAATCCCATGGTCATTGAACCAGGTTGTGGTGCTTTTGGCAGTGTGGGCAGGTGCCAAGTCCTGCTGGAAAATGAAGTCAGCATCCCCATAAAGCTCGTCTGTGGAAGGAAGCATGAAGTGCTCTAAAATCTCCTGGTAGACGGCTGCGTTGACTCTGGACTTAATGAAGCACAGTGGACCAACACCAGCAGATAACATGGCTCCCCAAATCAACAGACTGTGGAAACTTCACACTGGACTTCAAGCATCTTGCAGTGTGTGCCTCTCCATTCTTCCTCCAGACTCTGGGTCCTTGGTTTCCAAATGAGATGCAAAAGTTGCACTCATCAGAAAAGAGGACTTTGGACCAGCTCTGTTTTTCTTTAGCCCAGGTAAGACACTTCTGACGTTGTTTGTTGTTCAGGAGCAGCTTGACAAGAGGAATACGACATTTGAAGCCCATGTCCAGGATCCGTCTGTGTGTGGTGGCTCTTGATGCGCTGACTCCAGCCTCAGTCCACTCCTTGTGAAAGTCCCCAACACTTTTGAATGGCTTTTTCCTGACAATCCTCTTCAGGCTGCGGTCACCCCTGCTGCTTGTGCACCTTTTTCTTCCACACTTTTCCCTTCCACATAACTTTCTATTAATGTGCTTTGATACAGCACTTTGGGAACATCCAACTTCTTTTGCAATTACCTTTTGAAGCTTTCTCTCCATATGGAGGGTGTCAATGATGGTTTTCTGCACAACTGTCAGATCAGCAGTCTTTCCCATGATTTTAATTCCTACTGAACCAGACTGAGAGACCATTTAAAGGCTCAGGAACCCTTTGCAGGTGTTATGGCTTAATTAGCTGATTAAAGTGGGACACTTTGAGCCTAGAATATTGCACCTTTTCACAATATTCTAATTTTCTGAGATTGTGGATTTGGGGTTTTCATGAGCTGTAAGCCATAATCATCACAATTATGGCAAATCATGGCTTGAACTATCTTGCTTTGCATGTAATGAGTCTATCTCATATATTAGTTTCACCTTTTAAGTTGCATTACTGAAATAAATGAACTTTTGCACGATATTCTAATTTTTCGAGTTTCACCTGTATTTGTACAAATTATTTGCCCTATTCCTTGTAACTGTTATTCAGTTGTACAACGCAAAATAAATGGACATCCAATAAGTTTTATTCCACGAACGTGATGCAGATTAAGAACCTCAGATGTCGCTCCTTTGAATGCGACTTTTCAGCAACCAGCTTTGCATTTAGTCCTGACTTGATTTCTCTACGTATATTAACGATCCCTTTCTCTCCATGTTCGGTCCGTAAACTTTATCAGAACGTGGCTCACCATAGCGGCTGAGCTGAAACTAAACTTCATTTCCCATGATGCATTGAGGATTTTTCTCCCCGTGACGCTTTTTCTTAATGGACGTCGCGGCGAGTGGTTTGTCGATTTGTGACTTTAAGGTTCTGTTGGGAATTGTAGTCAACGGCTAGTAGGAGGCTTGAAAGGCTTCAGCCCGGGAGGTGACTCCTGGAGATGGCTCCTGGAGATGAGTCCATGAAGAGTTGTCGGATGCTTCTCGGGAGCGCAGCTTCTGCTTTCTGGTGGGAATTAGCAGCTGGATGCTGCTTAATAGCCTAAAAGAGTGGACGGGTGGGGGGGAATCGCGATTAATGCTTTAGAAAAGAATCACCGGGACCCAAGCAAAGTCCAGAGTAAACCCTTAAAAGTTGACTTTTAGAGTCTTAAATCGTTTTGCCTTCGCTTCGGTCGTCAGGATAATAAGCTGTCTTTTTGGGTACAATTGGATCATACTTTTTCGTGACGCAGTGCGCTCGGATGGATGTAACCCTGAAAACAAAAAGCTTTTATTTAGATTAGGCACGGGTATTATATTTGAGGGCATATTGAGCTAAGTAGCGGCTCTTGAATTAAGTTTTGCAGAATAAACCATGATTTGTGTACAACCCATAACGCCACAGTAGCTGGTTCACCAAAGCTAAAACCTAGCAAAGCCCATTGACACTTCAAAGTGTCTTGAAATTGATTCTCGGCTCTTCCCTTTGGCATGTCGGTATTGTAAGTCTTGTTTCAAAATTTCTTCTGGTTTGTTGGCTTGCAGGGTGATACTGGAGGGGGAAAAATAAAGATGCACTATTCCAAGAAAGACTGAGCCTTACTCAGATCACTTTAAATCGTCTGAAGAACTGCTAGCTTTTGCCAGCCTTTTAAGATTCTCATAAGGTACATTTTAATATTTACAAATACTTCTGTGTTTTGTGGCCTGGGTTGCTAATATTCCAATAAATGTTCAATTTTTGAAACACAGTTGAGATTCTTAACAGAATATGTAGCTCAATTGTAGCAAATTTCTTATATGCCAAAATGTCAGAAATTAAACTTGATTCTTGCCTCCTTTGGATTTGGAGTCAATTTTTTTCTTAATTCCATATTTGAAAAAATTGGTTGTGGCTTTTAGCCAAATTTACCTAGTTATCTATCTTAGTTATAATTGTAAGGAGCATTACATCAGGCCATATTGTAGCTTACCTTATTTAATAAATAGTTCCTTCCTGTTGCCAGAGTGGAGATTCATTGGAGTATGAGAAGGGGGAGAAAGTACAGTATAATCTGACATGCAAGATTTGGTTATTATAGCCAATAGTAATAAAATTAATCTTAGCTTTCATGCAGGGTAGATTTTGTGGTCTGCTGACATTCCTATTCTAGAATTGAGGCCTCCCCCTAAGTCTTTGGAGGCAGAGACTTAAAATATCCTTCATAAAATCCCTTCATAAATTATAGGATTGCAACTTAAATGTTTTTATTGCTGGATTCAGTTGTGATCAATGTGGTGGCCTAGTGGTGAAGGTGCTTGCTTCCCATTTGGAAAGGTTGAGAGTTCAATCCTAGATATCAACAGATGTTTCTCTCTCAGAGTGCAAAGAGAAAACTTCTGTTGTGAACTCCGCATAGGCATTAGGAGGGGCATCCGGCCAGTAAATGTTCAGCTTCATTCAATCATCCCAAATCTACCTCAAATTAAGGGATTACAGGGTTGTAAAAAGGAAAAAAAAGTTGGATTCAGTTAAAATACAGTACTTTTCCCTCCTGCTATTTATTTGTATCTATTTTACATTTTCAATGTCTTTTTGTTTTTCTGTTTCATTTCATACATTTTTGCAAGAATGAATGAATAAATAAATAAATGGAAAAGAAATGTGTTAAGCACCATCTCAGAAGTATTTCCCCTGTTTTCTAATAAAAAGGAGAGGCTACTTCTTTGAAGATGTGGCTAGCTACATTGCCCACATACGTTATCTATTTAATGAAGTGTGCTATTTGCTTTAGAAATGTTGGTTTTATTTTATCACATGATGAATCACTTAATAGATGCTATAAACACATGGTTAATTAAGGTTTCTCTAATTCATTAAAAGAACTGGTTTTTACTGTAGTTTCATCTCCACTTCTAGTGACTTTCAGTGAGCACCCAGAGAAAATGTTGCCTGGGCTTACCGAAGAGCAGAAAAGGAAGATTGAGGAGAACAGGCAAAAGGCTTTGGCAAGGAGAGCAGAGCGACTGGCAGCTCAGCAGGGCAGTGTTGCTATGAAGCACTCTGACATGCAGAATCTTGAAAGCTGTCAAGGAAACCTGCAGCAGCCTTTGAAGAAGCAAAGCACCATCCTTGGTAACCATCACCTCCAGGGCCCTGGCAGCCATTTAATACAGGGAAGTCATCCGATCCATCCTGATCACTGTAGTTCAAATCAGCAGGCAACTGTTTCATCTGGAAGCCAACAAAAAGGTGATTCAGTGGACTTTAGCCCAAATTTATACAGACAGTTGGATAGCACTAAGAAGTCCTCATCAGCAGTGCAAGGCTCTCTGAGCAATTCTCACTGCCATTCTGAGAGTTCTTGCAGACAAGCTCAGCTAATCCAGTGTAATTCTGATCCATTGCAGTCACCTACGTGTGGTGCAGCAGGCCAGAATATTGGAGAACAGCATCAGACTATCTTGGATGCTAATATGAACTTACACCCTGTGAAGAATGTACGGATTCAGAACAAATCTGACGGCAACCAGGGTCTCCTTAAACAGGCAACATGCCTGGATGCAGGTGGAACCACTGCAAAGGATTGTCCAGTACAGGCAGGTACCAGAAATCTAGACTGTGCCAAGAAGGAAGGGAGTAATGCATTGCAATTTTATGGTACAAAACCCATTTTGGCTCCTGTAAAAGGGGGCAGAGAACAAAATTCTACTGTTTCTAGGGTTTCAGGCAATGTGCCTGAGATGTCGGTACAGAAAGACCACAGAATTCTCAAAGGAAAATGTGTAAACCATTCAGAAGGTCGATTCAGAGTTGAGATTGGATACAACACAGAACTCATTGAGATATTCAGAAGCTTACCAAGCAAAAGATATGGTAAGTGTAGCTCTTATTGTTCAGTTTGCTGTGTTTTTAAAGACCTTTCCAATTGAGATTGTTCTAAATATTGTAAATCATACAAAATAGCTTTATTTTTAGGTTTTACCTTTAAAAAAATCAAGTTTTTACCTTGATTTTGGCCGTGGAGGCGCAGTGATTAGAATGCAGTATTGCAGGTTAATTCTGGCAACTGCCAGTAGTTTGATCCTGACCAGCTCAGATTGGCTCAGCCTTCCATCCTTCCGAAGTCAGTAAAATGGGAGCCTGATTGTTGAATATGCTGATTCTGCAAACCCTTAGAGATGGCTATAAAGCACTTTGAACTCGTATATAAGTCTCAGTGCTATTGCTACTTGTGTTGAAAAGGTTCCAAAAATGGCGTGTTGTGGATGAGATAGTTTGAAACTTTAAAGGCACAAAAAACAGACTCTTCCTTTCCCCCACACACTTGATTTATATTTACAATTATAAATGAAGTGTGTGTGGGAATTATAAATGCGAATAAAAAAAACAATTGAGCCCGACATTTCTGTTGCTAAGCAAGGCAGTTGTTAAGTGAATTTTGCCCCATTTTATGGCCTTTCATGTCACAGTTGTTAAGTTAATCTCTGCAGTTGTTAAGTTAGTAACACGGTTGTTAAGTGAAACTGGCTTCTCCGTTGACTTTGCTTGTCAGAAGGTTGCAAAAAGGGATCATAACATTGAAATCAACATAAATACATGCCAGTTGCAAAATATCCAACTTTTGATCATGTGACCATGGGTGCTGCAACAGTCTTAAGTGTGAAAAAAGGTCATAAGTCATTTTTTCAGTTGTAACTTATTACTAACAAATTGTGGTAAATCAAGGACTATCTGTACTGTACTCACCATCAGGTGTAGAATAGTAGCTAAAGAAGAAAAGCAGCTATACAATGAAAGTTGAACGACCTTGTTGGGTAAATGAGAGCACCATACAGCAGTGATGAAGAAGCAGTACCTATCAGCTTCATATGTTGGATGTAATAAACTTTTAAATTCAGTTTCATGCTAGATTAAACAGCATATTTCTGATTCCTTAACGGGGACAATGCCCAACAACTGTGACTCCCCCATTTCAAAATGCCTATTTTATTAGAAATGTCATTGCTATTAGTTTTAATGTACAATCTTTTTATTTATTTATCTACTTATATATCTATGCACATCTTATTTCTTATTCTTGCTGACTCCTACCTGGGAGCAAGCAGGACTGTAGGCTGGATTAGGAAATTAAAAAAAAACATCCCAAATAAATGGCAAATAAATTCTGTACTGTTGCCAAAAAATGTACATGGACTCGTGGTGTTTATTTATAATCACCAGTGCTTAAGGTATCTTTAGCTTTTAAAAAAAAAAAGATCTGTTCTGCTTACCATTCTTGGTATCTGTAAAAGAAGGAAAAAATTAGAATTATGTTTCTCGTGTAATAGGACACTTTGTTAACAAAGAATTATGATTGAGGTGCAGAGGTCTGGGGTTGCCCATCAAGAGGGAACACTTCGACAGAGAACAGAGCTGGCATAATGATGATTCATTGACATCTCCACTAAGGAGATACATGCGTATTTCTAAGTATAGTAGTCCTTTCTAAATGGTACTTCTACTCATAAAATTAGACTGTATGATAATGCATGATATCATTTTCTGTCATGTATATCCTTTCTGAAAATGTAAAACACTGTTATGTCTGAATTTTTTTATGATGGTGAGTGCTTATGTGGAATTAAATTTTTTTTATTCAACTTAACCACAATTAAAGGTCCATATATAATAAAGTAAAATAAGGGCTTATATACAAGATATCTTATTTATCATTATATTTGGTCTTAGTATATATTTGATATGTGGAACATGGATGACTTTCTGTGGGCTGGCACACCAATTGTGAATTCATGTGCAAAGGACCATCTACATTTATTCAAATAATCTCTTTACAGAGATCTCATAAATTATAATAATTAGTCTCTGGCTCTGTGCAACTCTCGTACATGGTTGATCTATGAGCCACGATGGCGCAGTGGTTAGAGTGCTGTACTGCAGACTACTTCTGGCTGCCTGCAGTTTGGCAGTTCAAATCTCATCAGGATCAAGGTTGACTCAGCCTTCCATCCTTCTGAGGTGGGTAAAAGGAGAACCCAGATTGTTGGGGGCAATAGGCTGACTCTGTAAACCGCTTAGAGGGGGCTGTAAAGCACTGTAAAGCGGTATATAAGTCTAAGTGCTATCGCTGTATAAACTGTACATTCTGTATAATTAAATCAGTTATCTTGATTCAAGGATTTCTTATGCCAGTGGTCTTACTTTTATTGTTCCTTTGAGTCAGTATTCACTCCTCGTGACTACCTGAACAAGTCCATGCAGCTTTCTTGCCAAGATTTTGAAAGTGGTTTGCCCTTGGACTTCCTATGACACAGAGGGGGTGACTGGCATAAGGTCATCCATTGGTTTCATGTCTAAGGTGGGACAAGAACTTGCAGTCTTCCAATGTCTCACCTGATATCCTAACTAGTACACCAAACTGACCTTCTTTGGTATGTTTTAGCCGTTCTAAATATATTCCTGACTTCAAATTATTTTTTTAACTTTCTTTTATTTCAGATCCAGAAACAAGGAAGTGGAATTTCAGTCTTGAAGACTATGGCATCTCAGTAAGTAATTAGTCAGTTGGAATTGTGTTTTGAAATCCTCTAAATTCGGAAGAGTTCGGCAGAGAAATGTGGTTTGGAAAAGCCTATGAGACGATTAATACTATTTGCTTAATAAGTGGGGGAAAGAGTTTATATTCATAAATTTATTCAAGGATATATACAAATAGTTTTTATCCATAAAGGAGTTATCTTCAAAGAAATAGAACCATAGTTTTGAAAAATGGATAGTTTAGAAAGATTTCAACCGTTTTGTTTAACCTGTTAGAAATTTAATATTTAATATTTCAAAGAGGCAGCTGTGCCATATTGGAAAGCTTCAACTAGCTGTAAAGTTTTTTTTTTAAGTGCTATTCAAATAATAAAACAATGCTGAATTCAGAGAGGAGTGATTGTACTACATTTTCTTAGCTTCCTCAGTGGGCTCAGGTGAGCACTGATAGTAATCTCAAACCTGTTCTGTTTTCCTTCTGTGTTTGGAAGTCTCTTGTGTTTCTTTGATCCTTCTCTTTTCCATTCTTCCTGGGAGCTGATGGTTTTATTCTGATTATCTGTTTTGCCTTTCTTTTTCTCTTCTTTGAAATCTGCATTTTATCCCCAGTGGAAACAGTAGAGCAATTTCCCTCCGTCTCTTTGACATCCCTGGAAGGAATGGAGAAAATGACCGGAGGTGGAGTGTCATCTTCTGCTGATCAAAGTTCTCAGCTGAGATCCCTCTTGAAGACATGTACCGGCTGGAAGAAACCATCAGCAGCCCTCAAAGGAGGATGTGTTCTGATTTCCTATTCTCGGTTTGAAGTAGATATTGGCTATGCTGCCAACACTGTAGGAGTGTTCAAGCAAGTGAATTCCAGGATTTATGGTGATTGAGATAGCTGTTACCTGAACTTGAACAGTACAGTGGTAGTTACTATGTCTTGATTTAGTCTTTGCTTCTGATACTTAGAAAACTACTAGAATTGATTAAAACCATATGAAAATTCTAGTTTAAGTTTGCATTTGTGATACTGTTTTTGAAGTCTGTTTATTTCTTGTGGTTTTTGTTTCATTTTATTGCTCTGAAGCCTGATGTTTGCTCATTCCTTTACTTACCCAGATTCTTTACTATGATCCTTGCAGATATGAAGACCAGAAAATGGAATTTCTTACTGGAGGATTACCTAAAACTAAGTAAGAAATGCTCTCTTCTTAGTGTCCACATATTTTTGAAAGACGTGTTTATTGATTAAAAAGGCATATGTAGCCACCCATCCTATGTACCATAACTCTGGTCAATTCACAAAGCAGCTCACAAAATATACCTCCTAGCATTTGCCTCTAAAGTAGAGATAACTGACATAGTAATGCATTTTGCTGGAATTCTCTGATTATTTAGCTGAAAAAAATTGCTTACAGCTTTCACACGATGGCACTAGAAGCAATTACTATGATTGACAGATTAATTTTTAAAAGCCACTTTTTATAACATAGGAGTCCTGTGTAGGAAGATTTTGATGGGGATATTTTGACTAAATTTCATTCTGAAGTCATTCCAAAGTTTGTTCTGCTTCTCTTCAGCTCAGCTGAAGCGAGGCTGTGTATCACCTTAAAACATGTCTTGAAAACAATGCAGTTGTCTGCCAAAGTTGGCACAGTTGCTGTAATAATCTCCTCCTCCTCCTCCTCCTCCTCCTCCTCCTCCTCCTCCTTCTCTGAAGTCTTCTTCGAAGTCTTCTTTGTAGGCTGACTGGAAAGACATCATTGCAGAGGTTTTGAGAGATGGTCTTCTAGAGCAGGGGTCTCCAACCTTGGCAACTTTCAGCTTGGAGGATTTCAACTCCCAGAATTCTGGGAGTTGAAGTCCTCCAGGCTTAAAGTTGCCAAGGTTGGAGACCCCTATTCTGGATTGGACTGGAATGGATTGGAATGGAATAGAATAGAATTGAATTCTTTATTGGCCAAGTGTGATTGGACACACAAGGAATTTGTCTTGATATAAATGCTCTCAGTGTACATAAAAGAAAAGATACATTCGTCAATAGTCAAGAATCATCAGGTACAACACTTAATAATAGTCATAGGGTACAATAAGCAATCAAATCATACTAGGAAACAGTCCATATAAATTGTAAGTATACAAGCGACAAAGTTACAGTCATACAGTCACAAATGGGAGGGGATGGGCAATAAGGAGTGATGAGAAGATTAATAATTATTAGTTAATTCTATTATATTAATAGAATATAATAATATTCTGGAGCAGTCAAACTGCTGAATTTGATAGAAATATTCAAGCTATTGCTTTGATGTGGAAGAAAACAACAAACTATTCAGGCTCTCCTTGTTTTCTTGAAAATGTTATCTACCCAATTATTTAGAATTAGTTCAAATCCAGTGCACACTTTGCTTTCGTTGCTGTGTTTAAATAAGGAACTGCATGAATATCACCCATTTAAACAAGCAGTTTTCTTTGTGCCTAGGGATGTGAGTATGGGAAATTGGTTTGATATTCTTTTGGTTGCTTCAATGCATTGCCTTGGATATGTTACATCCTTTTACTATGAGTATCTCATCTATGTCTGTCTGTCTGTCTGTCTGTCTGTCTATCTATCTATCTATCTATCTATCTATCTATCTATCTATCTATCTATCCACCCATTCTCTCTCTCTCTCTCTCCTTTCCGTCTCTATATTCAGATATGCACATTTAGCTATTACCTAAATTGCTTCATTGTATTAAGATAAAAGATCATTTGGAACAAGAAATAAAACATCTGAATGAATCACTCCAGCTACAGAGACATTCTAATTTCCTCCTCTTTTTCAAAGCAGTAAAAAGAGTGTAATAGCTGCAGTTTGCCAGCATATAATTCTAATGTGTGGCTTTTTGAGCAGTACAACCCCATGGGGTCTCTGTTTCAGCAGAGACAACCTATTTGTCTTGTTAGTATGGTATAGATCAAAGCAAGGGAAGCATACTTATTGCTTAGCATATGTATCCTACAATTACAAATATAAATCCTTTCATATATTTATGTGCTTTTGGAATGAAGGATTTTATCTGGATAGTAGGAGGTCTAATCTGGCTACTTTGGAGAAATACAGCCTGTAGTTTGCTGTCAGTACTAAAGCTCTTATGATGGACAAAGTGAGTACAGATTTGAATTCCTGAGTAAATTGTCAGAATTACTTTTTACTTGTCAGTTTCGGTATTTTAGGACTTTCATTTATTTTTTCAAAAAAGATTGAGAAATGTTCATTGACTGAAAGGCCTAAGACAGCGCAGCAATATTTTCATTGCTTAAAAGTGAATTGCTAGAATTAGGGCTCGGCATAAAATAATGCTTAGATTTTGATAACTTTCTGGCGAATTGTGTTTTCTTCCCTATTTGTAGCTGCCCTGCTGAAGTTAGGAATATTATTCATGAAATAATTTGGGGCGGTTTGGAACCTTTTCTTAAATGAGTATTCACTTACACCTATACACCTATACAGTTACACTTCATAAAACACACACACACACATGTATCAGTTTCTAGGAATTAAGGTGAACAGACATAATCTGTGTGCTGATTTTCAGTTCATAAATTATAACAAACTTTAAGCTCAGGTTGTTAGCTAACCAGAGTTGATATATAAAATAGGTGACTATATAGATTTTCTAAATCCACCAATCTGTTCTGTCTATATTCTTTCCAGTGGAACTAGTAAAGAGCCTTCCAGATGTTCAGCTGAAACCATTACCGAAACCAGTAATAATGGCCTTTGTGACACAGTTTGAGAAATCTCTGTCAAAAGCAGCAGATCCCCCGGAAGCAGACCTTATAGGAGTGGATCCTAAACTTGTGACAAGCCTTCTGCCATTCCAGAGAGAAGGTGTAGAGTGAGTCAAGTCCTCAGTCCTCTTGAGAAAGCGCAACCTATGCTGGACATGTTGGCCCTGACAGACTTACAAGCAACAGCCTTGCCTCTTTGTTTTATCCCCTACAGTTTTGCTATCTCCAGGGAAGGTCGTTTGCTCCTTGCAGATGACATGGGCTTAGGGAAAACTATCCAGGCAATCTGCATCGCTGCCTATTATCAAAAAGAGTGGCCCTTGCTGGTGGTGGCTCCTTCTTCTGTGAGATATACATGGGCTGAGGTAAACTATCTGGAGAGCTTTGTTTATCAGCAGTGCTTAGCTTCTATATTCTGAAAGATGGTGGGATTTTTTTTCACTAGCTTCAAATCTGATAAAACCATAGGAAACAGTGGTGGGATCCAAATTTTTTTATTACCGGTTCTGTGGCGTGGCTTGGTGAGCGTGGTGTGGCTTGGTAGACGTGGCTTGGTGGGTGTACTGCTTGGTGGGATACCAAAAATCTCCATTCCCACCCCACTCCAGGGGAAGAATGCTGTAAAATCCCCATTCTCTCCCCACCCCACTAACCTGCTTTCCAGCTCCCTTCTCCTGTGCAGGGCAACAAAAGAAGACCCAGCCGATCAGCTGGCACTCAGGAGGCAGAGAATAGATGGGGGCAGGGCGAGTCAGAAGTGGTATTTGCTGGCTCTCTGAATTACTCAAAATTTCCACTACCGGTTCTCCAGAACTGGTCAAAAGAACCTGTTGAATACCACCTCTGATAGGGAAGTGCTATCCTTGAAGACTGTTCCTTTATTGCTGTTTTGTTTTCATTAATTATTTGAAAAGGGCAGTAATTTTATTTTGGGTTTTGAAATAGATGTCTGAAAGGTAAGGGGAAAACTATTTCACCTTTTGGGGTACATTTTAAGAGCAGCTCAAAGGTTTTTTTTTATCCTTGGCCTTTCCATTCTGCATTTTGGACTCACCTGCTTTTAGAAGAGTGACCTGAAAAATGTTACATGTTATAGAAGCTGTGGTGGTGCAGTGGTTAGAATGCAGTATTACAGGCTAACTCTGCCCATTGCCAGGAGTTCGATCCTGACCGGCTCAAGGTTGACTCAGCCTTCCATCCTTCCAAATGAGGACTCAGATTGTTGGGGGCAATATGCTAATTCTGTAAACTGCTCAGCAGGGACTGTAAAGTATTGTGAAGTGCTTTATAAGTCTTAAGTGCTAAGTTATGTACCCTTGGCTTATGGCTTAGTATTGTGTGTAAATAGGACCACTGTGACTTGTGCAACAAATCATGATTAAAACAAACTGTGTTGTTATGCAGACCATCCTTATCAGGTTGAACATTTTCAACCCTAATGCAGATTGGGCCATTTCTGTTAAAATGTTTGCATTTTACAATGCGATATTTTAAGGAAATACTTATTTCTAGATGGGTGGGAAAAACAAGGAACAAAGTCTCAAAAGCAGCTTACTACCTGAAAAGTAATGCAAGTGTATTATTATTTCTATTTTTTTCTGCTTTCAATTCCACTTCATATTTTGACTAGGTTCAGGTATTTATTTATTTTATTTATATAAGAAAATTTATATGGTGGCCTAAGTCACTCTTGGTGACTCCAGGCAGCTTACAGAGATAAAACCTAATGTAAAAAAACAATAAAAAGCAATGATCTCTGTATGATGCAAAGTAAACACAGTTAAGAATTGCACAGTAATCTGTAGACTTAAAAGTGAGCTATATAAATTATAACAAGGTTTTTTTTATTAGCTATAATCTTTAAGCTATCCAGATGAAAAAAAAATCTTTGCTTTTATTTTTCCTACTTCTTTAGGCTTTCCATAGATGGCTTCCTTCTCTCAGCCCAGACACCATCAGAGTCATAACAACAGGCAAAGACCAAGTCTCGGCAAAACTGATTAACATTGTTAGTTTTGACCTTCTCAGCAAGGTTGAGAAACAGCTCAAAACCAAATTCCAAGTCGTGATTGTTGTAAGTAGCCTTCAGGAGGTGACCTAATTTTGGTGGACTCTTAAAGATAGAGGTGGGAAGCCTGTTTCAGCATAATGGGAATAACATACAATTGCTTTTTATGCATTTAAATGCATTCTGGATTTAAAACTTGTCTCAGCTGTTGGCCTGATAGGATAACCTACCTGCAACCTAATATTTGCATAGGATACATTAATGCTTTATGTTAAGATTCGAAAATCTGTGTAATCACCATTTCAGGTAAATAATCGTGACAAAAGGCTTAAATTTATTGCTGAACAAAATAACTGTAAACAACTCTTTTTGTATCTTTAGAAATAAAAAAGTTTATCTCTAGTCCAGGGGTGTCAAACTGGCGGCCCCTGGTCCGGAAGCATCACGAGCAGGCCACGCCTACCTCAGCTCCATGAAGGGAAAAACCGTTGAGATTTATTTATTTATTTATTTATTTATTTATTTATTTATTTGACTTATATGCTGCCCACTCTCCAAAAGGACTCAGGGCGGCTTATAACTAAAATACAACAATAAATTAATTAAAAGAATATTAAACATATTAAGCCGAATTAAAATTTAAAAACCCTTAGTTAAAATAACCCCAACCCTAGAGAATCAGCACAGCCCAGATTGTAAAAGCCAGGTCTTCAAATCGGTGGAAAGCAGATCGGGGCCAGATGGAGCTTCAGCAGAAGAAGATTCCACAAAGTGGGAGCCGCCACAGAGTAAGGGTGACCATGAACTCTGTTCGTGTATTGTTGACCTTGCATGTTAGAAGTGTGTCCTGATTCTTACAAGATGTGCCACAGGAATTATTCTGCCTTACAATCAAATAATAACTTCTTAGAAACTGATTGCCTTCCCCTGGTCAGTATCTTCATGTTAATACAGAATAAATATAGGTAGTCCCCAATGGTAGTTGTGATTGGGAACTCTGTTGCTAAGCGACATGGTCATAAAGTGTGACATCACATGACCACACAACTTATGGTGGCAGTTACAGCAGTCCCCTTTTGCAGTCGTTAATCTTGTACGGTTTATTAGGCACAACATTACATGATCACTATTGCAACTTCCTATTGTCCTCCCCATTGGCTTCGCTTGTTGGAAGCCACCAGTGAAAGTCGTAAATAGTGTTCACAGAACACTGTGACCATCATAATTGCAGGATGGTTGCCATGCACTCAAATCATGATCATGTGACTGTGGGGACTCTGCAGCGGCTGCAACTTTGAGGACCAGCCCTCTCCTCATTCAGCTCTATTAATAACATCGAACAGTCACTGAGTGAATGGTTGTTAACCAAGGACTACCTGTAATTAGGGCAATGTATGAATCCCTCATACAAACGAATATGGTTTAGTGGTGTCCTTGCTGACTATCTTGCAGAGTTCTGAGTTTGTATTTCACTGTGAAATAGCCCCCATGGAGTGTTCTGCTCTGTCATTTCTGTCTTCAATCCTCCCTCTGCTGGTGAGTGTTATTAGCATAATCTTATCACTAATCAAGCTGGAGAAAGCAGTGTCTTAAGAGTTGAAGGGGGGTCTATTATCCTTTCTCTGCATGGCTGCTTACTTGCCGAAATGCAGACAAGATGAGTACACTTCCAGAGACATTTCCAATTTCCTCCTTGTCCTGAAGCTCCGTCTCCTAACAGCACTCAGGAGAGAGTTCATTACTGAAAGGGAGCTCTCAAATGGTAGGTTATTATCTACCTGGTGAGCCTTTAACAGCAAACCGGTTGGTTCCTAATTAGATTTCCTCCTTTCTGATATTTCTCATTAACCCCTTCATTTGGAAAGGTTGGTATAGTAAGGGACTGACAGTTATCTGCATATAAGATGAAGTCTTGTGATAACAAAAGAATAGTAATCGTTTAGAAGGGTTTTTCTTCCACTTCTCTTGTATGTCTGGCTGCGATTGTTGATTGGAAAACATAGACTTGGGTGATTGTTATCAATAATGTACATTTCCAATAAATCACCTTGTGTTGTGTTGGTTTTTCATTCAGCGTATTGCTGGGCCCATTGAGATTGATCTATTTCTGGGATCAAAACACATAAAATACTTCAGAACTATTTATTCAAAACCTGGCCTCAAAGCAGTTTTCCTGCCGTTCAAAATTTATTGTGTTTCCATTTCTCCAATTTCAGGATGAATCCCATTTTCTTAAGAACAGTAAAACGGCTCGATGTCGGACTGCAGTGCCTCTCTTAAAGGTGAGTATATGAATTGTGAACATAGTGACAGTTAGGCCCTGTGTGTTCAGAAGCCTGGTGTGTGTGTTGGTTAGAAACTTATGAGAAAGTTATAGATATTAAAGAGCAGCATTACAGAGACAACTTAAAAGTTGGAGTTTAAACATCCCTCCTGAAGAATATACTGAAATGGCCTTGACTCTAAAGCCTTACCTTATACTTTCTCTCTGTGAACTGACATAAATAGGACACCAGATTTATTTTTTTCTTTTCTATTTACAGATGCCCATTGTGATTTTGTGGCTCAAAAGAAAAGAATCAAAGGTTATTTCTTGTGGGCAAGCACTATTAGGTCTAAGCCCTGGTTTTTATGCTGTGATTAACACAACAGCATATGTTTTTTTTCCAGCGGTATCTGATATGGAAAGGTTTTAGATAGATGATGTAATGGTATACTGTATGAGAATGACTTTGGCAGACAGAAGGAAGAACCACAGACCACAGTCTGATAAAAGAAATTTGAGTGTGAAGGAGAGGTGGGGGTGGAAAAATCCCACTGCCAGTGAAAATAAAACTAGAGTTAGGGTTAGGTTTAGATTTCCTTGGAGTAAGGGCTGAAACCTGACATCAGGGACACATTCAAAGAGGTTCTCTAAAAAAATTACTTCTATGAATGTAAACATCAAGTAAGTTTTCATCCCTGGCTCCAAGAAAACCTAACCCTGTCCCTAACATTAATCCTAGCCCTAACTCCTGTTTAATTTTCACTGCCAGTGGGATTTTCCCATGCATTTTACTACCCTATGTTCCACAAATAAGGCCAAATGAAAGTCTCTCATCCTCCCTTTCTATAGCAAACATCCAGGAATCAAACCAGATGTCAGTTTTCAGCCCTGACTCGGAGGAAATCTAACCCTAACCCAAAGCCTAACCCTCGCTTAATTTCCACTGCTAATGGGATTTTTGCAAAGCATTTTACTGTGATCACTAAATAAATCCAAAAGAAAAGCTGTCACTCTTTCTCTCTCTCTTTTGGGAACCTCTGCAAATCTAACCCTGACGGCAATTTTCAATACTGACTCCAAGGGGGCGTCACCCTAACCCTAATACTAGCCCTTGTTTAATTTTAACTAGTCATGGGACTTTCCAATGTTATTGTGAAAGTCCCATTGGCAATGAAAATGATCCTTGGATTAGGGTTAGGGCTAGGTCTCCTTAGACTCAGAGCTGTAATGTCTAGGATAGATTCTTAGTCAGGAAAGAGGAAGTGACAGCTTTTTGTTTGGACCTTTTTATGAACCATTGTAAAATACATGGGAGAACTAACCCTAACCCTAACCCTATGGCCAATGAAAATTCAACCAGGGTTAAAATTAGGGCTAGGGTTAGGATTAGATCTCCTTAGACCAGTGTTCTCCAGCCTTTCCGAGTTGGTGGCCTGGCCTGGGATGTGTGTGTTGTGGAGATGGTTTTATGCAAGAGGCAGCTTCATTTGTGGAGCTGTGAGCACTGGTGAGTACTGCTCCCGCGAGTGGGAAATGACAGCTTTCTATGGACCACAGTAAAATACATGGGAAAATCAAACTGCCAATGAAAATGAAAGTAGGATTGGGATTAGGATTAGGTTAGGGTGGGTGACAGGTTTGCATTCAGAACTTTTTATGGACCACAGTAAAATACATGGTAAAATTCCATTGCAAATGAAAATGAAACTAGGGTTAGTATTAGGGCTAAGATTAGGGTTACTATGGTCCATAAAAATGTTTGCAAGCAAATTTTCTATGTTGTGTCTATGTAGTCACCAGAAATTAAATTTGACCTGAGAGATCTTTATCTTTTCCTCTTCATTTTCTATAAATATTGATATGTTAGTATTCACAATGTTGTTATTCACCAATTAAAATGAAAACACCAAGTTCCTCTTCTAGGACTATTTAATATAGGCCTTGTAAGTATCAAAAGTAATGTGAAAATGATGGCATGTAATCAAAACCTGATTAAAAAGTGAGGTTGAAGTTTCAAATTGAAACTGATATGAAAATTGCATTGGGCAAAGGAAAATTGGCACCATTGTAACATTAAAAGCTTATCTTAACTTCAGTATCAGTTACACATTGATAACTTCTTAAGATAAAGTGTTGTTTTTTACCATCCATTTTAAATATAATTTGCTAAGGAGAGGACTTTTGAGCAGTGATATATATAGACACTTCAAATAGGCCCATGTATAAAACATGGGCTTAAAGTCTAAGATTCCATAAGTTTCAAAAGCAATTAGGAACAGAAATATTCTTGGTATATCCACTGTAGATTTCTCAATCATCCATGATAAAGTATTGATGCTCCCTTGCTAAAAATTTAGGCAGCTATATGAAAGTTATGAATGTATAATATCATCTCCTGAGTTGGTTTCATATCCCAAATTGGAATATGAATCAAAAACAGTTTGGACAGGATCCAAATTGAATAAAATAAATAAATGCACTCTCATCATTGAAAATGCAACTTGCACAGTTTGGGGTTGGCAATAGCTCAAATGCTCTAAAGTGCACATCTAGACCTTGCATACATTACCTACTTTTCTATCTCTAGAACAGTTGCTATCAAAAGTAATTATGTAGCTTCCAGATCTTCTAGATTCAGACTCTACTTCTGTATCCAGTTTTATTTATTTATTTCAAGACTCACAGTATATGGCCTTCCAATTCACACAAAAATAACTTGGTAGCATACAACAGTAATAGAAAATTATTGTATCACAGCATACTGGGAAGGACTAATATGTACTATGATATGATATCATCATCATCTCATCATTTTTAATGGCAGTTTACAACAGGATATCCAAAATAACTCTTTTTTTTAAATATTCAACCTTTCTATAATTGATTTTTCCTGTAGTGTGTTAAGGTTTAAATCAATCTCCACAAATATACCTACTCAAAATTCTCTAGATAATAGTGATCCTTCTTGAATGCAATCTGTGTAATGGCATATCCAAAGCCAATGCATTGACTTCCTCCTTTGTTCCTAGGACAAAGTACAAAATAGACTAGTGGAATATAGGATTCTGTTGCATTGGTAGACAGAAGTGGTAGAAGTTCTGAAATTCTTACTCTGTAATCATTTATCATTGAGCTATAATCATGTGGGTTGAATTACCTAGGCAATAGTGATGAATATGGAATGTGTTTAATGAATTACAAGTCTCAAATTTTTCAATGGCAAACAATGAATGAAATTTGTATGAAGATGCATATTAATAAAACATTTTTATTTTTAATGCTGAAATGCCATATTATGCAACTTTCCAGTATATAATGACTAAGATCCATCCACTGAAATACAGGAAACAATGGCTACTGAATTAGTTTTTCTCTGCATGGCTTTGGAAAATATAAACCCTGTGCGCTATGCAACTATAGAAACTGTTAATATGGCTTCTGAAAGTGTGTTTGCATCATTCATTTACCCCTGAAAGTAAGAGCTACCATGAATCTGATTTTCATGTGTGTGGGCTTCAAAAAGTATTCTTTACTAGTCTGGAAACTTGGAGAACTTAATGCTCAGTTTTATCTATCAGAATACCACTCACTATTATTGGATAATTAGGGCTTTAATATTTTTAAGGGCAGATTCTGTCAGAATTTTTTTTAGCCAATGTATTCATAGATCTACTCCTCGTGGCTTTCTTTTTTCCTTACCTACAGTTAAGTGTTTACTCTTTTTATATACTCTCAATACTCTATTCTGTTTAAAGTTGGGATATATGTTGCTGTCGAAAATAAAACATTAGCTATTTTTGCATCTGTTCAGTTTCAGTTCGAATTTGGATGCCTTGTGATGATAATGGGACACAATAATAGATTTTGGATTCTAACCTTGGGCTTCTTTCAAAGTTAACACTGTAACTTTGTATCTATTCTCCTTTATGACAGAAATGAAAACCAGATCCAGTGTCCCAATCGGTCTTTCTTTTAAGAAAAGTGTCTGTATTAAAATCATTATTAGCTATTTCCATGTGTCGGTTACAGCACCCTTGACTTTAAATGCCAAGCAGCTGATTAAGGCAGGAGAGACTGGCATCTAGAAGATGGCTGTAATTGTAGCTCCAGTGCAATGTGGATTTGAATAATCACCATGGTGCAAAGCACAGCAAATAGCATAGTAACCACAGGCTATGGAAATCTTTTAAAATCACTGCATGGAAATAGGGCACTTTTTTGCACCTTCAGTGGTTTTACTTCTTAAAATGTCCTTCGTATGCTCTTCATTTAGTTCTTTCAGTATAGGTTGATAGAAAAGTTATGTGAAAATAAGATATTCTAGTATTTATGCAATCTCTTACCACTAATATTATAGCCAACCTATTTTCAAAACAGGTTAAAAAAAACAAAGATTCTATCCATTTCCTACATTAATTTTTGCTGTCCATTTATGTAGCTTAAAATCCCCCCCCCACCCGAGTTCTTCTTTCAGTGCAAATATATGCCATCACCTGCTGGCAGGGGCTGCCTTATTTCAATATAAATGAGAGAAACGAAGAGGAACTTTGTAAGTGCTTTGGACTTCGTTTACCGGCATTTGTGATTAGCAGGATAGAGTTACAAACCAAGATACCAGAAAGTCACCATGTTGTTTTCCCCCTCCCTAGGACAAGTAAATCAGGTTTTTTTGTATATAGGTAATCTTTGTGTAGTGTCTACAATTGGGACTAGCAGCTCTGTCATTAAGCAAAGCGGTCGTTAGGTGGAAAATCACATGACCATAGCTGCATTTTCCTTTTCTCTACTCCCCAGCTCTTTGGAATGTTTATCTCAGCCCTGGGATAACTAGCAATTAATCCTACTTACATTCATTGGAGAGGAAGGGATTGTAAGACAGTAAACAGATTCATAGTGGGGAATACACATGGAAAGCAATGCAGTGGCAGCGACAGCCTTGAGCACACTATAACAACTGATATACTCCCCATGTGCCTGCTTACCTTTTTTGTAAACCTTTCCTCTTCACTCTGCAAAGGGAGGGAGGGAAGAGAAAACAGCTCAGGCACAGGACAACACATACTGGCTGTAATAGTGAGCTCATGATTGAGGCATGTGAAGATCATGTAAACTGTAAATTTATTTTTTCAGCATCACCGTGATTTTGAATGACTATTGAACAAGGCAGTCAGTAAGCGAGGGCTACCTGTACACAGGAATAACAATATTCAGAAACCAGAAGAAGACCATTTCCATTTTCTTGGATATGCTTTTGTTGATCTGACAAGTGCCCTTTTTCATCAGAAACCTTTCAGAGGGAAGCTCCTACATGAAATGGCTGGACTAAGAATAACACTAATCAATTGGGGTTCCCTTTATTTAACTGGAATCAAGCATCAGCTAACCGGAAAAAACGTTGTAAAGTACTCTGTTTTGACTGCTGTCTAGCATGTTGTTTGAATGTTCAAAGTACAGTGCTACAAAGAAACTTAAAACTGTTCTTTTGCACAAATTGCTTCCATATCTTGCCTAGGCTACCTGTTGAGTTGCCAGTAGAGGTGGGATTAAAGCAAGTTGGCACCTAAGTCCACCATTTCTGACCAAGAAAGTTTTTCCCCTCCTCCTCATTGCTTGGTATAATTCACTTTTGTGATATTATTCCCATGCAGGCTGCCAAACGAGTAATTTTATTATCAGGAACCCCTGCCATGTCACGTCCCTCAGAGTTGTACACGCAGATTGCAATGGTCCAACCAACCTTCTTCCCTCAGTTCCATGAGTTTGGGGTCCGCTACTGTGATGCTAAACAGGTAATCTAGGTATATTTGTATGTCTGCCAGGAAAAAAAGGCTATTTGGGAATAATAATCTTTCAGGCTGGAGGGCATTTCATGCTATATATAGATTTAGCAAATTTGGTTTGCAGATTCCTTTCTGTAGAAAAAATAACTGTACAGCACTAACTGGCTGTAGAATGCATGCACCTGTAATTGTCTTGCTTTTTTTAAAATGAAGCTCTTAATGGAAATAAAATTTAGTCCTTCTTGAGCAAATGATAAAAGTCGAGAAGCCTTCTGATCTTCTGTTGCCATACATCTTGTCTGTGGACTTTAGTGTTAAATTCTTTGTCCAAAATCTTCCTTTTATCCAGAATGACTCTTTAATAGCATCCCTAAAGAATCTGCCATTTTGTTTTGTAAAATGCCACAGGTTTTCCAAAATACTTTGTCCATTCATATTCATATAAAGATTCATTTGTTTACCCTACAGAAAAGTTTCATTCCAAAATTAACTGTAACAACTTCCTATGTAATTTATAGACATATAAGACATGGTTCACAGAATTATTAGCTAGGATTTTCTAGTTGTTGTTTGTTGATCAAATATAGCAGCCTTGTTTATACTTAATGTGATTTGTTTGATAGATTATGTCTATGTGTAACCCACAGCATGGAATGAGCAAAGTAGAAAAAGAATCTACTGTAACCGTGCCTCTTATCTTTCTGAAATAGGACAAAAAATTAAGAAGAAGTTACTATGGGTGCTCAGTGCAGCTAATTTGCTCCACTAGTTTTATGCAACACCAGAGTTCATTGATTTAACCCTCTTTCTCTAGGCATGGAAATGTTTGTGGTTATGTTAGCTTATATTAGCAAAAAGATAAGTGAATTGGATACCCTGAATAGACAAGGGTATATTGTTATTGAATTTTTGGTTAAATTTCAAGTACAGTTATAAGGGGTAGTGTTTTAAGGATATTAGAATCTAGACATTATGTCAACATCCATAGATACATTCATAGAAAGCCAGTTTGGTGTAGTGGTAAAGGTGCATTCAGTGGGGCATTGGGTACCTTTAAGTTGATGCCCAGGTATCTGTGACCTGATTCTGGCATACAAACTGTTCCTCCTTCATTCTCCTCAGCTATTTGTTTTAAGTAAGAAGCTTTTTTTGTTGCTGGTTGTAAAGAGCCAGTAACCCCATTACATTTATCCAGAGATTCATTTGAATTAGACTTGTCAACAGGATTACAAAGAGAGTGATATCCTTAGAATGCCATAAAGGACCAATGAGTACTGAAGATCTTACAATTAAAATTAAAACCCACCCTTTGGAATCAGCTGCCCTTGGACCTTCGGATGGTTCCTGACCTTCGATCCTTCCATCGTGACCTGAAAACATGGCTTTTTCAGCTGGCCGACCTGGACTGATGGGTTATTTTAATCGGTTTGTTTGTTAGTTTTAATTAGGTTATTGGGATGTCTATTTAATACCTTTTTAAATTTTGTATTGTATGTTTTTATTGTTGTGAGCCACCCTGAGTCCTTCGGGAGACAGGGCAGCATAAAAATCCCAATAATAAATAAATAATAAATAAATAAAATGCAAGTCCTTACAATAAGGAAAGGGAGGTGGTATATATAATTTTTGTTAGAAGTTTTAAACTAGAAGATAAAAACTAACAAAGTAATATGAAGAAGAAAAAGGTCAAAAATACAAGAAAAGAAAAAGAAGAAAGAAACAAGTATAAAGAAGTGGCTACTTATATTCTTCACAACAGTTATAAATACAAATATATTTTGATCTTTCTCTAAACTTACTTCATATTGCCCTTCTTTATATAATCTACCCTAATAATCAAACCCATAAATCACAAGTTCATTGTTTTTTCATTTTTATGCAAAGGGTCCCTAAGAGGCTGAGTTGGGTGTTTTAAAATGTTTATTGTGCTGATATGGGAAAGGCTCTCGCTCTGCATTGCAACTCACATTAATGCCCTGCATGAATTTCAGAGGCCCTGGGGATGGGATTATTCTGGATCTTCCAACCTTGGGGAACTGAAGCTCCTGTTAGAAGAAACTGTCATGATCCGTCGCCTGAAATCTGATGTGCTTTCTCAGCTTCCTGCAAAGCAACGCAAAATGGTAGTGGTAACTCCTGAAGGCATTAATACAAGAACAAAGGCTGAGTTGACAGCAGCTGCAAAGGAAATGGCAAAGGGTTTTAAAAGCGTAAGTCAAAAATATTAGTCTAGAATACAGCGGTATTTAATTAGAATGCTAAAATAACTGTTTTAAAGTGCAAAACATAGATACTGATTAACAGAGTTGGAAGGGACCTTGTAGGTTATCTTGTCCAACCCTCTGCCCAAGCCGACCCTATGCCATTTTTGACAGATGGAAGTCCAGTCTCTTCTTGAAAGCTTCCAGTGATGAAGCTCCTACAACTTCTGAAGGCAAGCTGTTCCATTGGTTGATTGTTCTGTTTTGTTTGTCTTCTAAATGAATTATAATTGTAATTTATTTTTCAAATTCTAGAATCTAGAATTCTAGAATGCCACACCTCAGAATGGTACTAACCCATGAAGAAAGGACATATCCAATAAGTTTCTAAAGCTGAGCGCTTTAAAACCAAACAAATCCACTCTGTGTTTTCTCTGTGGGTGTGTTTGAAAGCTCAAACCATAGGATTGATTCATAATGAAGATTAGCGTAAGGTAGGATTTGGCATGATATGCTTGTGTTTGTCAGGTGAGAGGTGGTTCTGTTTGAATAGGTTTGTTATGAGGCAAGATCACTGACTGCAGATTTTAATGAAAGTTTGCCCATTCAGCAGATTGGAAAAGAGGCAGAGTGACTTCCTTTAAGCTCTGCCTTTGTTTGAGAGGCAACTACCAGAAGATAAATTTCATGGGTGGAAAATCTTAAGTCAGGCCCACTTCACATGTTATGCATTGAATGCATCTTCAAATGGATTCTAGGGTAAAGCACATAGGTAGGGAGGAAGGCACCTAAGAAACTTAAATAATGAAATTATTTGCAAGCCTCCATGTGCTTGGTCACTGCTACTTTAGAATAAAAGAAAATCAAAGAGTTTCATAAATAGTCAAAGAAGAATTTCTTTTCCTATTAGAGTTATTTAATGGTCCTAGGTCGTCTTTGGTGTTTCAATCAAAGCCTTATGATTTCTAAAATGTTTTGAGTTGCAAAACTGATAAATAATACATACATGATGTGAAATTCACTGATATTCATTTTGTTGAAACTGTGATAAATTATAGAACTGTGTATGCTATGTGATAAATTTATTTCAAATAATGTATACATTTTGATACATTATACATGTATCATTAGCCTTGGGATATATACTTTATATACATTATATATATAAGTTATATATTAGCCATGAGATAGGCTTTAGCCATAGGGGAAAAGGAAGTTACTAAAGGATTTCCAAACAGATCACTGTTTCACCTTCTGGTAGCTTCCCATTCCTAGGGACTAAGAAATTAATCTCCTAGAGTCTCTCTGATAGTGAAATGGGCAGCATATAAATTTAAGAATAAATAAATTGGTGCCAAGTGTTTTCAGAATTTCACGGTTGTCAAATTTAGCAAATACTGCTAGTTTGGGGGCAAAGAATTTGAGTTTATAAATTTCTGCCTTTTAAAAACTCTGCCTTTTTGTTCTTGGTTTAACGACATTAGTTTTTTGCATTCTTAATCCTAACTCACCTAAAAGTAAAAACCAAAAGGAGACTAGGTCGGGGTAGTAATTAATTTGGATTGGGTTGAATATGCAATTCAGAGGTTATAGGATTTTTAAAAAGTACTTTAAAAAAGTTGTGAATTTTTCTTACGCTCTGAGTTTGTAGGTATCACCAAAGAGTTTTTCAAATATTTTTTTCAGAAGCAAGAACAGAAGGAAGCACTCATTGTCTTCTACAACAAGACTTCAGAAGCCAAAATTCACTGTATCCTGTAAGTTGCTTTTTTGGTGTGTAATGCAGCTAATTATCAGATCAATCCTGACTATAATGGAAAGATGCAACATACTGTAAGCATGGTTTGCTTAGATCCTAGAGAAATATCTGTTAAAAGACTTAAGAATTATAATGAAAATATCTGTAGTGAGACAGTCTGATTTATTTTATTAGGGTTGTGTTCAGTGTTACAAACACCAATTGTTCCCATTATTTTTACTTAACATTAATCATTTTGATCAGGCAAATTTTATGTAGAGATTGCCAACAGTAAGATAAACTACCAATCAACTGAAGTAACTGTTTCCTTATCTTAGAGCAAAAGGTACTCTGCCTTTCTTTGCTTGGCTAAGTTATGGCTAATAGGCTTTGAATCCTTCAAGTTGTGAAGTTGGGAAATGGCATAAGAAGAGATACTAGCTATTACAGGGAACTTTGCAGAGATCATAATAGAGTAAGATGTGAGCCCAGGACCCAGCAGCACCCAAACTTCTCTTTGTGAAGGAACTTTCTATATGTACCCTCAAGAACTGCCAATAGTAAGATGTCAAATTGTGTTGGCATAAATATCTTGTGGCATTTGTGAAGGGTGAATTCCTCAAGGTATCTTAAAAAGGTCTGATTTTCTGTGCATTCTTTATAGAAATGTGACTAAGTTCCATGTGAAATTCTATATATAAAAACCTTTGTTTAAATTTTGCCATGGTCTGCTCATGAGTTTAGGGCCAGCAATATGTAAAGATGGTATCCATAGCATTGTAGTTGCTTCAGTTTTTGGAGGATTGATAGCTATTGGCCAGAGTTAGCTATTGACCAATCCTTTGGAGACAAAATTTAGCTTTAAGGATAGGGTACTTGACCATACTCTCAGTCTGACTTTGTTCAACACTACCTTAGTGTAGATTGAAGTCAAATAATAGATTTTTAGCTAGTGCTTTTGACCCATTTTTTTGCCTTGTGGTGCCAAAAGCTCTAGTCTAAATTATCTTGTTTTCACAAATCTCAAGTGTATGCAAAAACAATACTATTTATGTTTATTCTCTCTCCCTAATTGCAGAGAATATATCCTAGATTTATTGGAAAGTGGAAGACAGAAATTTCTGGTATTTGCTCATCACAAGCTAATTTTGGATGCAATCAGTGAAGAATTGGAGAAAAAGGTACAATTGCTGCTGCATAACTCCATAGTCAGGCCAAGGTTAGGGTTAGGAGGTTGGAATCACTAGTCTAAATAATCTACTTTACACATGAATTTTCACATTTTAATTCTATTCATGAAACTGAGTCCAATAGCTTGTAATTATTTTGATTGCTAAGTGATGTAATAACTGAATATGAGCATGTACAGATTTTGCCTAATATTTAATTATGGGGACATCCAGAAACTTTCTTTCCTTGAGTTTATACATCTTGAGACACAAATGAAACTTATTTAGATGTAAGAATAGGAATGTAACTTGTAATCTCTTGGTTCTGAAAAGCTCAGCTTGGCATAGTAAGAGCAAATCTTTACATTTTTGGATAGGAGCTAAGAAAAAAAGCAAACCTTGGTGATGTTACTCTTCGTTTCTTCTCTTCAGAACGTTGGCTTCATTCGTATTGATGGCTCCACCCCCTCAGCTGAGCGTCAGTCTCTCAGTCAAGAATTCCAGTTCTCTGAGAAGCTGCCAGTGGCCATCCTCTCCTTGACCGCTGCTAATATGGGCCTTACCCTCTCCTCTGCCGACTTGGTTGTATTTACTGAACTGTTCTGGAACCCTGGGGTAAGAAGACTTTGTCCAATACTGCTTCTGCTAAAATAGGTTTTCCATTCATCCATCCATTCAATAAATTTACATTGCCGCTCAACTCATATACATGACTGTGTACAGCTATTACTTTTAAAAAAAACACAAGATAAAACAGCTCAAAATTGAAACAATATCATCATTCTGTTTAAAGTAGAAAATTTAGAGGGAATTGAATTTCACATAGAGAAGGAAGGATTTGGCAAAGAAGAAGTAATTTTGCTTCACATAATTTTCTACATAAACTAGTAGCTCTAATTCTTTTATGCCGATCTTAGCCTTCTAGCAGGATTGCTTCATAGCTATGGTCCTTGGTGAAACATAGGGGAAAAGTATTGCCTGGAGGCAAGTATTGTGTGTAGGATTATTTTGTCCCACTCTCTTCGGTTTATTTTATGTTAGTGCTCTTTTGTCAAAAAGAGTTAAAACCTTTATAAACTTTCCTACTGTTAAAAAAAAGCCATTGGAAATAGTGGTAAGCATGCCAAGTTTTCTTCCCTTAGCATAGAGAAGAACAAAAACTTACTTAGAGTCTCCCCATGTGACTTAAATGATGAAAAAGTTAGTCTTCACTGATAGAGATTCTTTGCATATGGAAGAAAGAGGAAGGAGGGACAAGATCTGTTTCTGCTTCTCTTTCTTGCATGTAAAACATCAATTTTGCAATGTCTGAAGAAGGTTAATGAATCATTTTTCTAATGTAAATGGGAATACACCAAATAATCAACTAATCCATTTAAACATTATTATAAGAACAGCTACATACTCTCTGAATCTTGTCCCTAAAACGGGTACATTAGGAATTCCATCCACCAGTTCTCTTATTTTTAAATATATTTTTGTCACCTACTTGAAATGGAACTACCATCACATTATTCCAAATACATTGTGTCACTGGTTTATTATGTATTGTAGTATTGTTTATTGGTTCATTGATCACAGCAGTTTCCTTTGTTTTTTTCTAATTTATATATTCTACTTTTAAATATAGGTTTTGATGCAAGCAGAAGATCGGGCACACCGAATTGGACAGACTAGTTCTGTGGATATCCATTATTTGGTAGCAAAGGGCACAGCAGATGATTACTTATGGTAGGGAGAATAAAATGTTTTTATGCGGCTATAGATTATGACTTATGATCCTGAGAAAATACATAATACTTCAATAGGAATCTTGAGTTCATTAGTACTTCTATTGTGATAAAATGGCACATCAGCACTGTTTCCTGATCTTCCTCTTGCTGTTTCTAACCTCATCAGTATGACAGATAATGATAAAGTACTTGGATATTTTATTGCAGAAATTGAAATTGCTTTAATGTGGTTACTAAGAGCCAGGTTATCTAGTTGTTAAGGCATCAGGCTAGAAACTGGAAAATCATGAGGTCTAGTCTCACCTTAGGCATGAAAGCCAGCTGGGTGACTTTGGACCAGTCACTTTCTCAGCTCAGTCTACCACACAGGTTTGTGGTAGGCAAAATAAGAGGAAAGAGTATTAGGTATGTTCACCACCTTGACTTATTAATAGATAATAATAGTGGGTTATAAATAAATACAAACTACTGCTGCACTCTAACTCTGTAACACTTCGAATAGAGAATTGAAAACCTGAATGTTGAGAAGGGATGAACCTACTCTTGCCAAAAATGTTTTGTGACTTAAGTTATTTCTTGGCCAAAAATGCTTTGTAACTTTTATTTATTTATTTACAAGATTTATATGGCTGTCCATCTTAAGCAACTCTGGACAATTCTCAACCTTATTCTTACCTTATGCTCTTCAGCAATTCATTTGCTGTAAATTTCAGAGTTGTGCACTGCATTAATGTGCTACTTTTGCTTCAGGAACTTAAGGCATGTATATGGAACCCCCATCCAATATTATATTCAAAGCAACTGTGTGAGATAGTATAGGCTGAAGTTTAGAGATTGCCTCAAATTGATCAACAGGTTTTATGGCTGAGTGAGGATATTAGAATACTCCTGGTCCCAATCCAGTATTAATGATTGTATTACACAAGAAAAATTGAACACATCTAATGCATGGCATCTATTGTTTTATTACAAACAAATATTTTTAATAGTTTTGATGATATGCATGATTATAATAGTAACTAGATGTATTAGCTTAATTATAACAGCCATTTTCAGTTTTTAAAAAGTACTGAAGGACTGTCCCTTAGTATGTTTTGATAATTGAAGTTATTGTTGTCATCTCATAAAAAATTTTCTATGGTCTTTTTAGAGTTGCCAAGGGAGGAGGAAAGGGGTTTGAAAGAGCAGTGCGGCAGCTTGGAAGGTGAAAGTGCATTCCATAAATAGTTTTTCAAAGATAGTAACTAGATGACTGAAGTTTCTGCCGCACAAAATTCTAACTGGAGAACATGATTGATGACTCTTGGCTGTGGATATGTCTCACTGGAGAGAGAATATGAATTATGATACACCCAGGGGGTAGGGGAAAACCAGGGTCAAGAGTGACAATCAATTATGTCTCTCAGAGTTGGCTACACCCAGGCGGTGCCGGACATGTTAACTCCCAATAAATCCTTTTGAAATTTTGGAAGTTTGGCTTGAGACTCATGATATAATTGGGGTAACTGCCAGAATCCTGACAACTGTATTTTCCATAGGCCACTGATTGAAAAGAAGATCAGGGTGTTAGGTGAAGCTGGTTTATCAGAAGCCAAGTTCTCTGAGACAGCGGAAACCGCAAATTACTATACCTGCAAGGTAAACTACCATATGGCAAACAATGCTTCACAATTTAATGTAAGATAGTTCTTGAAACATATAATACTTTGAGCAGCAAAAGAAGGAAGAAAATGGGGATTATAATACATACAAATGTATTTAAGACATTTAGACATAAATATGACATTTAGACATTAATGACAGTCCTTTAGAGCAGGACTGGGGAACCTGAGGCTCTCCCAGAATCCTTCACCCTTGCCTGAGCTGGCTATGATTGATGGATAAATCCAGAAGGCCACTGGTTCTCTATCCTTGCTTTAGAGAAGCAAAATTAATTATGGGAGAAAGAACAGAGACATGTGAGGGCTGTAATTAAAATAACAACAGTAAAAATTTCTGATGTGACCAAAATGATGTGGAACAATTTTGAAGTAAAGACTGCTTACAGACACTAACCATTTACTGAGCCTAAGATTAGCGGTTTGCAGATCTGTGGGCACAAATGCACTTCAGTCTAATTTCAGAAGACTTGCCCAGGCAATAAATTCAAACCTCTATTAAGAATTCTCTCTCTCTTTCTCACAGCCTAATAGCAATATAGCACTTAGACTTATATACCGCTTCACAGTGCTTTTACAGCCCTCTGTAAACAGTTTACAGAGTCAGCATATTGCCCCCAACAATCTGGGTCCTCATTTTACCCACCTCAAAAGGATGGAAGGCTGAGTCAACCGTGAGCCTGGTGAGATTTGAACTGCCAAATTGCAGGCAGCTGGCAGCCAACAGAAGTAGCCTGCAGTACTGCATTCTAACCATTGCGCCACTATGGCTCATGCTAATGCTTGAGGAGGAGAGAAGAGAGAGGCCAGGAAAGAAAGTGTACTCCAGAGAAAGAAGGAACACATTCATCCATGTTTACTTATTCAGTTCTTTCTTTAGTCGCACCCACTCATTTGACTTCCAGCAGCTAATCTCCTGTCTAGGACATCTATGTAAAGTTTACTCAAATAAAACTTCTCATCTTGTATGTATAATGCCGGTGAATTGATCTTTTCCGGAATACATCCTAGTTAGAAAGGTAATTACAGGTAGTCCTTGACATATGACATAATGGAGCATGCCCATTATGTTCACAGATCATAAGGCAAAGATTTTACAACTTTTTTGTGGCAAATGTTAAGTAGCTGCAGCAATCGTAAAGTGAAAGCTGTGGTAATTAAACAAATCTGCAATAATTAAAAGCGGTGGCTTGCTATCGGCAGAGTTTTGCTGAAAACTGGAATTGCCAATTTTTGGCAAAACCATCATAACATGAGGTTCACATGATCACGAAATGCTGCAAACTCTCATAAATGTGACCATGTTGTCCAGTGCCTAAGTTTGGTCACATGACTGCAGAGGGAGCCTCACCATTGGAACTTTGGATCTGTGCCTTAAGTCCTCTATTTGGGTCAGTCATAACTTTAAATGGGTCACCAAGCGACCAGTCTTAAGTCGAGGATTATCTGTACCATTAGGATTCTTTTGGGGAAGTTAGGGCACATGTTTGGATCAAAGGGAGGCACCCACTGGCTGCATTGCTTTTTGACAAACGTGTTCCTTTGTTACTGAGAATTTGACTACCAGTTTCCTGGCCTCTCTTATTTTGTTTCAGATGGCAGGGAGAAATAAATATATGGTTCAGTTCTCTTTCTAATATCTGGAGGCTTTTTGTATCTCTATGCATTTCCTGTGTTACTTTTCTGAATTTATGTCTTACTGATGATCGGAGCTGTTTTGTTACAAAAAAACAAGTCAGCAGGAGTTTGACAAAGGCTTTATCTTTAATTACATAGGAGGACACCAAGCAGCAGACCATGCTGGACCTATTCCAGAGGATTTTCTCAGAGGATATAGAGGACATGGATGAAGCCTTCTTTGGGGAGGCAGTGGAGTCATGTGAAGATTCTGGGCAGGAAAACTCATTGAACAATAGAGCAGGACATTTTTTCTCAGCAAGTCCATGCAAAAAAAAGCGTACTCAATAATTTCCATTGATACAAGAATATTATAGAATATTATATAATTATGCTTATTTTTATTAGTTAAATTGTTAAAGAGAGAAAAAAATCAGTGCCATCAGGGAATTATTTGGTTTTTCAAATAAGCTATGTTTAAATGTGTTCTTGAATTTTGTCTTAAGGATAATGATGCATACTTATTTTATATAATAAAACAAATCTCTATTTTACTCAGTCACTTGTAGTTCAAAGCTCTGCATGCTGTAACATAATGGAACTTGAGTCTCAGGTAACTGTATTTTCAGATTGAAATTCTAATCCTATCAACTATTGAAAAACAAAGTTCTAATCATAAGAGTTCCAAAAGTTCCTGGATCATCTATCCAAATATTTACTTTAAAGCAATATTTTTTTCTCAGGATACGCCAGAGGATCAACATAAATAAAATATTTTGCCAGTGCAAATCAGCATTTGGCCAAAATTTGAACACTACAATTTGTCAGATAATTTCACTGATGGATTTTTGTTCAAATTTTAAATGTTGGGTGTTCAGTAAAGTAAGTGATACATGAATGTTTATTTAGGTGTTTTCAGAACAATTAGTGGATCCGTAAAATTTTTTGAAGGAATATATGATGGGAAGAAAAGTTAATATTAAGAATTATAAATATCAAGCAAATAAATACATAATTAAAAATAAATATTCTTAATAGATCCAAGAAAAAGAATAGAAGTGTATTCCTATTATTAATTCATATTAAACTGAATAGAAGAGCCAGTTTGTAGTCATAGTTAAGGCTAGAAATCAGAAAGCTGTGAATTCTAGTCCTGACTTGGGCACAAATACAGCTCTATGGCCTTTGGCCATTCACTTTCTCTCACCCCTAAGAAAGGGAGCAATGGCAAATCACTTCTGAAAAACCTTGCCAAGAAAACTGTAGGGACTTGTGCAAACAAAGTCCAAGAAGAATCAGGAGTGAACAGAAGGGGAAACATATTTAATGGGCTTCTTTGAAAATTGAGCACAAGTTTGCAGTTAAGCCCTTAATTAAAACTTCATTTAAAGGATATAAATCTTGAGTTTAACTGAACAATTAGCCAAAACCAATATATAGCTGATAGTTTAGATCCTTTTCCTACATACAATGAAACATTACTGGCACAGTCAATTGCTGTGACTCTTGTGATGTTGCCTTCATCTTGGCCTCAGCTTGCGAGTCACAGGCTTAAATCATTCTGAGCTGTACCACCATTGAAATAATACTTTCCCTTTTATGACCTGGGTGGATGACTGAGAATCTCCATAGACATCTATGGGCTTGTTATTTTTACATGATGTAATATATATACCTGTCCATTTTAATTTTTAATATGGTAAGCATTGATAAATATAATTCATACAAGTCAAAGCTCTTTTGGGGGCCCTCTACAATTTTTAAAAGTCAGAAAGGGTTCCTAGAGCAAAACGTTTAAGAAACAGGGCTCTAAAAAGGTATCGGCATCCACAAAGATATGCACAATCCTAGCCATTTTTCTATACTAACAGTATTTATAAATAAATACGGTGTGTTCTATCATGTTTTTTCAAAACAAAAAATCGCATTTCAACAATATTTTTTATTACACTTGCATGAACAACAAAAGGGGGAATTGCGGGGTGGAAAAAAAATCGAAAACACGGGAGGCTAATTTTTGCAAGTATCGAAGAAGAAGAAAAAAAGTGGGTCTACCGAAATAGTTCGACCAAATATCAAATGGAGCGCAAAGGAAAAGCCAGGCTCTATCGTTGTTCACGTGTGTACGCTTTTTCTTCCGGTGTCGGCCCGGCTAATGCGCACGCGCAGAAGACATTTCCTTCTTTCTCTCCGTGGCCTGTTGGAGGAGCGAGATGGTGAGTGGAATTGCAGTTCGTATTTATGTTCGTTTCATCTGCTGCCATCTTCCCTGTTACTGGCGTTTGCGGGGCCGGCGTCTGGGAATATGTGGGATGAAATATCTGGGGAAACGATACTGGGGGATATTTGGGGATGATCCTGGGGCGGACTCTCCAGAAACTGCCGGGTAGAGCCGGCTTCGGTAAGAATCGGTTGGGTATGTGAATCAGGCGGGACTATAGACGCTAAAGACATCAAGCTTTCGCCTTTGCTCCTCTCTCCTTTCTGCAAAACGGCGCTTGAATGGAAAGCACCTAATTTGGGGGTAATTAATTTCTTCCTTCGCAAGCAATTGAACGCTGTAGGTATTGTTGATTAATTGAAGGGTGTGTGTGTTTTGGTGCAAAAGCACTCTTGTTGCAGGAGGTAGCTGTTACTGGCACTACAGCCGCTTACACTTTTTAAAAAATGGTTGATTATTTGTGGCTGAAACTTTCCAATTTCAAAATACAGATTAAGCGCTTTAGCAGCCATTCTGTTGTTTGTTATATCCTTCTCCGCTCTCCCCTTTTTTCCTCATACTTTTCCATCACGTTTTAAGTCGTTTTTTTAGGTTTCTGTAGAGAGAGAGAGAAATAACTTTGTAATAACAATACTGCCAGTCTTAATTTGTAATACAGAGTTCAGTCACTATCCAGAAGTAATTTGTATTGGGGTCTGAAGTTAGGGATAATACTTGAACTGACATACAATATTTAGTACATTTTGGATAATGAGGCAGCAAGTATGAATGTTCTGTTATGTAATAGTTAATATCCAATAAAATTATATAGTAATTAATGTTACTACTATTATGTACTTGTCATCTTAAGTCAACAAAAGTTATCCTGTTAGCTGTGCCACTTGGTTATTTGGGTGAAGTACTGTGATTAGTATCTCATTGATTTGAATGAAAATTATGTTAAACTTGCTGAGATGGAAGCAAGCAAATATGGAGTTAGGCTGGTCAGGCATATTATCTTCCCAATATTTAAATGTGCTTAGCTTGGTAATTGTTTGCTTCATTAAAATTGCATTCAGTGAGTTCTTGCCTCATTTCTTCCTCCTCAACTCTGAAGTGGATTAAGTTGAAAACTTTGATTTGTAAAAGATTTACACGTGGATGACCTATGGTTTGAACAGATTAGACAAAAACATAGTTTGTAATTCAATGTGGCATGCAAATACATCTAAAGTTATATTGTGAAATCAATAATCAATGAAGACCTTGGCTCTTCCTACAGTCCATCCTTGCAATAACACACGACACCATCTCTCATTCTATGAGAATGATGATGGTAATAGAAATGAAATATGTGACACTTTTGTTGCTCTGTTGTAACAGGCCAAGCGTACCAAGAAGGTTGGGATTGTAGGTAAATATGGTACCCGATATGGAGCTTCCCTCAGGAAGATGGTGAAGAAAATTGAAATTAGCCAACATGCTAAGTATACATGCTCCTTCTGTGGAAAGGTAAGACTACCTTACAGCAGCAAATGTATGAAAATATTGTTTTTAATTAGTGGTGTCCATGTCTTTTTAGCTTTTTTAAGAGATCAGTTATTCCTGAGACTTATTTTAGATATAAATTTATGGCATTTAGGAGCTGATTTTTAAAATGCTTATGCTAATGTGCCACAGTTTTGGAAGTTATTTCACTACTTCTTAGTTCTTTGAGGTGTTTGAAGATGTTCTGAATCCTCCAAAATGAAATAATAAGGCCATTTCTGTGTAAAACCTTGAGAATGTATGGATAGTTACTTTGTGTTTTATATGGGGATTTCAGTTACAAGGAAGAAGTTTGAGTTGGACCTAATCCATTCAACCTAATTCATTCTTTCCTATTTGGTTCCTCCAATATGTCTTGGGACTGCAGTTTATTAAGACCTGTCTTGGTAATTGAGAACTAAAATTCCTATGGAAAAGGAAGGATCTGGAAAAATGCTTTACTTTCAGTCTTCTGCTTAGTGTACAGAATGCTTCTATAAAATCCTAGTAAAGTGTTGTCATAATATTAAGTCTACAATCCTTTTTACTATTATTTAGGTTAAATATCACTGGTAATAATTGATTTTCCAAATGTTTTGAAGCTTCAAAATTAAGGAATTCTACTTGGATGTTATTAAAAAAACCAGAAAAATTATATTTTAAAGAGATGAGACATTATTTAATTGGGAATATTTTTATTGCTGCAGATGTGCTGAAAAATAACCAGTGCAAAAAAAAGTTATGACTTAATTTACTGTCAAACCTAGAATTACTGATCTTTGTATGAACTAGCTTGCTTAACCATACCATTTATTGCGCTTGGAATTTTTACATTGGCTATCTGCCTGAGGAAATTTTACGTTCTTTCTTCAAAGTGGAAAAAATAGCAAAATCCTTTCTGCTTTGTTAATAATAAAACTGATCCATATTAGCTATAAAAAAACAAGGCATTGTAGTGTTCCTTATTGGAGCAGTTCTACAAGAGAGCTGTAAAAATGGTTGCTAAAAGAGGGGAGCAGTAATCCTGGTAACTTCTTTGCTCCCAAGGCATCGGTAGGAGTCATTATGTGACTCTTATGACTTACTTGCTGCACTCTGGGATGTGCTACGGCACATGGCGCGTGCTTCTGTATGCACGTATTGCCAGTTGGTTCACATGGTTCAATTTATGAAAACATAAATGTGTGCAGTTAGGAAATGTGCATTAGAACAATTGAATGTATAGTTTGAATATTTACCCAAATTGGAAAATATTTTTCTCTTACAGACCAAAATGAAGAGGAAAGCAGTGGGCATTTGGCATTGTGGCTCATGTATGAAAACAGTGGCTGGTGGAGCTTGGACCTACAAGTAAGAGAACAGCACGATGTTTAGACTTAAGTTTTGAGGAATGTTCCATTTTTATCTATGGTGGGGTGTGCTGTTATAGACTGAGGGAAATATTCAAATGCAATTGATAGATTTTTCTTTGGTTATTGGGATTGAAATGAACTGATGGAGGGTATTTGGGGCCATGGTAGAAGTATATACTTTTAATTATTTTATTTTTAGTTGATTAAGGGCACTGTTGGGTTAGTCCTCTTGCCCCTATTTGGGATGAGTAGTAGTATTCTATGGTAGGTACATCTCTGAATTGTGGCCAAACTCCTGACTCTAATAAAAATACTTTTGTTTTTTCCAGCACCACTTCAGCAGTGACAGTGAAATCTGCCATTAGAAGACTGAAGGAGTTAAAAGACCAATAGAAATATGTTCTTGTTTGAATGCTATCTTTTATCTCACGTATCACTATCTGCCAATTAAACATGGCTGTGAAAATGTATCTGTATGCAGTTGTGTCAGTACTGGCTTTCAGCAAGCCTAAGTATACATGTTCCTTCTCGTCATTCCAGATCCATTTATACAAAAATAGGAAGTCAGCACATAAATGATGTCGTAGTAATAAAAATGCAGAATTAAAACTTAAGGACTCTCACGTCATACTGAATTAAACTGTTAGGTTGAAATCAATGTTTAATACTGATCCTTCAGTTTTATTTATAATAAATCTGTAAATCCTTAGAAGTAATTTTTCAAAAGCGAGTAAAATATTGCTACAGCCTTGGAAATGCCTGCAGAATACAGATAGTCCTTGACTTACAACACTTCATTTAGTGACCATTCGAGGTTACAGTGGCACATACATGACTTAAGACCGTTTTTCACATTTACGACCATTGCAGCATCTTGATGACTGTGTGATCAAAATTCAGTCGCTTAGCAACTGACTTGTATTTATGACAGTTGCTGTGTCCCAGGATCATGTGATGCCCTTTTACAACCTGACAAAGTCAATGGGGAAAGTAAATTCACTTAACCATGTTACTAACTTAACAACTGCAGTGATTCACTTAACTACCATGGCAAGAAAGGTGATAGAATGGGGCAAAGCTCCCTTAACAAATGTCTCACTTAACAAATTTTAGACTCAATTGTGGCTGTAAGTCAAGGATTATAATTTTCAGGATCATTAATTTGCAGTCCTTTATATTTGGAAAGAGGTTCCTATTAACTATCTGCTTTTGAAGAGATATGAATAAAGATTTTCTCATTTAGTGTTACTATTTTGAGGAACAAAGGAGGAAAGTGGGAGAAAAGTAGATACAGGTAGTGGAGTATGTAAAGAAGTCTCTTTTGTTTCAAAAGGATGATTTTTGAGTTTTCAGCAAAAATCTAGAAGTGCTATTTGTATTTGGCCTGCAGTTGTTTTTCCAAGTAAATGGAATGCTGGGAAAAATTATGTAAAATGGCTCAGAACTTTGCCCATCATCAAATAGAGCAGCATTAAGTCAAATATGTAGCAGGAAAGCCTGGGGGCAGGGGAAAAAATTGAAAATTGGCTGGGTTTGGTTTTGTGGGAGGGAGGGAGGATGTAGAGAAACTATTAAGATCAGTACTAGCTTGGATGCTGTTGACTGTTTTTAAGTTTCTCCCTACTGATTATATGACCTAAAGTACACCATATGCATCTTACTGTGCTTTTCCTGGTGCACGCATATACTACAGATAATTTTCACTTGTGATAATTTGGGCTGTGAACTGTGACACTAAGCAACACAGTCATATGTTGCAATGTTGCAGGACTAGTGGCTTACAATGGGAATTCTGGCACTACTAATTGCCATTAGGCAAATCCCATGCAGTTGCAGCATCCCATAGTTGCATGATCAATATTTCCAACTGCCTGCTGACTTCCCCATTGACCCTGCTTTCTAGCTGGCAGTAAAGGTTACAAAAGGTGATGATGCAACTGGGATATAACAGTTGCCTGAATTGAAATGGGATGGGATGCTGTAACAACTGCAGTCATGAGGACCCAGTAAGTACTTGTTCACGGCTGTGGCAACTTCAAACAGTAAGCAAGTAGATGTTAAATGAAGATTACTGTATGTATATGATTCAATAACAGGAAGGGAGATCAGAAATGAAAAATGCAAAACCTTTGGTGGCTGCTGCTGGTAAAAAGGGCTGGGAAGAAATCCTCAAGCAGATTTCATTATGCTTTCCCTAAGGTTTCATATAGAAACCTGACCTTAAAACACCAAGTATCAAATAATCCCTGACTACTGAAGATCATCAAATAATGGTCAGCTCAGTTCTAAGATTCCAGGTTTGCTCAAATTTTAAACTGATTTTAAGTGTAAGTGTTAGATAATCTCCCTGATAGATGTCTATGGAGATTCTCAATAATCCAGGTCATGGTTGTCCCAAAGATGCTTTTTCAAGAGGCAACTGGACTTTCTGGTTTTCTTTGAAGATGCTTCGCTTCTCATCCAAGAAGCTCAGGAAGCGAAACATCTTCAAAGAAAACAAAGTCCAGTTGCCTCTTGAAAAAGCACCTTTGGGTCGCCCTAATAGAAAGGCATTTGTTTTCACCATAGTAGATACTTTCAGGATGTAAGGCTTAAATCATTTCTGATGTTTAATGAGAAAACACTATTAAGAAAATATCTTTTTAAGCCTACCGTTATGTATAGTAGCTAAAGCTATTGATCTAGCATGGATTATCAACCCACAGGCCAGATATCTGTTTCCTGAAATCATCCAGTTCATGCTCCCCAAAAGAAATACATTTACCTGGCCTGTGAGAGAATGAGTGCTCATTACTTGCCATTTTAGCAATAACTTCACTTTTAAAAGAATAATAATATTTTTTTGATTATGTGCTTTTTTCCTGAAAAAGCTTGCTACCATCCTATTTATTTATTTATTTTATTGGACTTATATGCCGCCCCATCTCCGAAGACTTCACAATTAAAACATACAATACAGTAATTATTTAAAAAAGAATTAAACAATTTAAGCCCAATAAAACCAAATTAAAATACTTAAAATTATCCCATGGCCCAGGTGAGTAATCACAGTTTCAACCAGGTCTTTAAGTTGGAGGTCATCCAGAGGCAGTTCATTCCATAAGTGTACAGAATAGGCTGAACCTTTGTGTACAATTTTTGAAGTATTGTTTCAAACTTGTTCCCTGCCTGATGTATGGTCATCAGCTATAGTGATACCAATTTTTAAAAAGGATGGCCTAGTTCAGTCGAAAATTATGGACCAATTTCTTTGTGTTGCGTTACATGCAAAGTTACAGAATCAATTATAAACCAATCCATCGTTCACCACTTAGAGACAAATAATTTGCTATCTAATAAACAGTTTGGCTTTAGGAAAAACTCATCCTGTAATTTACAACTTTTGCATTGTAAAAACATCTGGACTACATGTCTTGATCAAGGTAAAGCTGTTGATACAATTTCCATGGATTTTTGTAAGGCTTTTGATACAATAGTATATGATAAACTGCTGTTGAAATTAAACTCTTACGGCATTTCTGGACGTTTGCACGAGTGGATTGCTGCTTTCCTGTCTAATAGACTGCAGAAAGTCAAAACAGGTACTTGCTGTCTAATCCTGCATCAGTTAACAATGGTGTTCTGCAAGAGCGTTTTAGGTCCCACACTTTTGATGTATATCAAACATTTATGTGATCATCTTAAAAGCAACTGCATTCTTTTTGCCAATGATGTAAAATTCAATTCTACAGATAATTCTGTTGTTTTGCAAAGTGATCTCGACTATGTCATCTATTGGCAACTTTAAATTTTGATTAATAAATGCTCTGTCTTACCTATTGGTAAACAATCAGAATGTCAAGGTGGCATTGATCTAGGTGGCATTTAACCTAGGTGGCATTGATCTAGCAGATGACCCTCACTTTGTTATGGACCTAGATGTACTTATCTCTGATGATCTATCTCCAAAGCTCACTGTAACAGCGTTAAGTGCACTAACATGCTTATTGTCCCTGTCATTGTATTTTTATTCTTGTATTCTTGTTCTCATTTCATAAATTTCAATAAATAAATACATGTCGACAATGTGCTAGCTAGTCTTATATTTATAAAAATGTTAGGAATAGACTCAGTCTTCCATTCTTATGAGGTCAAGTATGCTGACGCTAAACGTAAACCGCTTAAAGAATGCTGTAAAGCTCTATGAAGCGGTATATATAAGTGCTATTGCTACATAAAAAAACCCTAGATATATAACAAACACTGATTACATACATCAGGGGTGTCAAACTCACGGCCTGCAGACCAGTTGTGTCACAGACTGGCCACCCCACCCCTGGTTTATCAAAGGGGGGGAATTGCGATACATCACATGACAAAAATGTGTCATTGCAAGTTTGACACTCCTGACATACATGAATGAAAGGTGGAGGTTGTGGCCAGGAGCTCAACCCACTCAACACCAGCCAACCATTTGCCCAGCCAAAAAATACCTGTGGAGGGTGCTTGCTACGAATCACTCTCCCTTGTGAGGTACAGTGTAAAGAAAGTGTCTTCTTCAGCAGCTCCCCTCCAGTGGCATGCTCTCCCACCAGGAAGAATAAAAAAGATTATGCTCTCACTTTTAATTTGAGGATTAAAAAACAGTGCTTTAAAAAGGCTTTTAAAGCATATATTTGGGGATTGAGGCAGGACTAGGCAGAAGTGTCTGCTACGATTGTTACGATGATGAACAGTGCTATGTTGTGATTAGGATTGTGCGTTTAATGTGTTTTTATTGTTGACATAATTTGATTTTTTTGTGGGTAGTGCACACTTTAGGTAGTTACGGAATACTATCATTTTCATAACGATCAATTGTACATGAAAAAATGCAAGGCAATGCTGAGTTGCAGTGACAGGCTACAGTTTTGCAAGTGGCCTCATGTCGGTGCTGTAGTTCTACCGAATCCATTTCTCTCTAGCTGTACTTCTATCCCTGCTTTCAGGTGTGGCATCTGGTTTCGTGAACATGGACAATATATAATGTGAATTCTAACACTGCAGCTGGGGAGTTTCTTGGGAAGATGCTAAAGAGGACCTAGACATTTTGCTCACTGCTTCCATCCCTCCGCATGGAAAAAGGCATATATGGCTTGCCTAGAACTTTAATGTACATACAGACATAACTTTTTAAAGTAAAATGCAGTCGCCCTTTACTAGGTTTGAACAAATCCTAACATGGACTACTGTACCCTCCTCCTTCAGTGTTTACTTTTCTGCCTATTATAGTGCAACTTTAAATGCAATTGTGGGTCCTTAAAGCAAAGTGTTTTAAATCTCATATAATGGCATATCTATAGTCTATTAAAAGACCCTAAAACTAAACCATCCAAAGAGACTCAAACCTGGCTGGGTAATCCACTGTTGAGCAGATCATGAAGTTAATACTTGTGGCCAATGTGGTTTACTTTTGCAAGAGTTAAATTAGGGGTCCCAAACATTAATATCACAAGTCCTGAGCTAGTTTATTATTCCAGGAACTGCAAGACTGAAGGCTTTTCGTGAGTTGCTACAAAAGTCTCTAATGTGTCAAAAAAAAACAGCTTAATGGGTAACATATATTTTGAACAAAATCAACCCTATTCTAAGTTACTTACAAATCCTATATGAAATCCAGATCGGAAGCAGATAGCATTTGACCGCATACATCTACATTTAATCTATTGACAAATGCTTTAATTCAGAAATGGTAAGTTTAAATAAATAAAACAATGCACACTTTCTAAATGGCTTTTTGAGCAAAGAAATTTAGTTGATTTGATTAGGGAACTTAGGAACGACATAAAGCACACACAATGGAAAGTTATTCAGAGCCCAGTTCATTTCATGGTGTTGATGTTGTGAGGAAACTAAATGGAGAGAGGACTATTAGATAGTTTGCTACATTGACTTATTTATAAAAATAATAAAGATGAGAAAAAAATAAAGAAGAAACCTTTAATTCCAAGGAATGTTTTTCTCTGATTACAATATAATGGGCATCTGCCCTCTTCATTGGACTATTGCAACACAGGCTACATGAGATTGTCATTAAAGATTACCTGGAAGCTTCAATTGGTGTAAAATACAGTGACCTATATCCTACTCAAGCACCTGTGAGTATGGTATCTAGGTCACCATATATATCCTATTCCTTTGCAGGCCAGCATGAGCTTCTATTTAGCTTCCAGGTGAATAAATCAAAGGAGAACAAATCCCACTCCCTATTAACACTGATGATGTTGCTTGGTTTGGCACTGAAACGTTTGCAAGAAAACAACTAAGCTCAGACAGCATCAAGGACCCTGCAGTTCAACCCTGAACTACAAATATTCTCTTCTATTGGTAGCTTCTGAGTACAAGTTAAATTATTGGTTTTAATTCAAGAAGCCATTAATTGCTTGGCACCAAGTTGCTCATAGGAACATAAATCTTTCATTATTGCTTTATAACTCTATGCTTTTCAAAAACACCCATAAAATTGGTTGAATCATGGCAGTGAACAGTACCTTTAACTGGATATTCAAGTCACAAAAAAAGAAATGATTATTTTAATTAAAGAAGTTGGTAATATTGCTGAACCAAGACAAAGATCTGATACGAAGGAACTGAATGAGTCACATGACTCAGCTTATTAAAGTTATACTTCAAAAAGTGGCAACTACACTCTGCACATCAGTATGCTCACTTGACGGTTAAATATGCAGTAATCATAGGGGGTAGCAGAAAATGATTCTGCCCAGAGTGCTAAAATGTCTACAGCCAGTCCTGGATTTAAATCTGTTAAATAAAAATATGCAGCATTCCAAGGAATAATGGATATTTTCTCAGCAAAGCTGCCTTTGTGCTACATTTCTCAAAGTGCTGTTTGTGGTGGGAGATGTGTCAGAATTGAATAGGTTCTGGAGTGTTTAAGAGCTTGAGCTCAATCCAACTTACTTTGTTTGAAGGCCCTTGTATGCTGTGGGGTGATCCCAGCAGACGGATGAAGTTTCTATACAATGATACAGAAACTCTTACCTGCGCAAAAATGACAACCAGATGTACTTTGTGCTTTAAGATTAAGGGAACACTGGTAACTGGTGAAACAGGTGTCTCTATGTGTGTATATGTGAGAAGGGAGAATATTGTGGGTTGTAGAAAAAGACTTGGATGGCTGCATTCAGGTATGCATGTTGCAAATAACCAGACCATCACAACATGTTTTTTTTCTGGCATCCCATTTAATTTATTTCAAATTTCTTACAGTTTAGCAATCAAACAAAATAAAGAAAACAGCATTCTGATTTCTAAACAGGAGTAAATTGTAAGCATCAGCTTCCAATGGCAGTATTTACATGGAAAGTATCTGAATTCTTCTTTGATGGGTATTGATAGAAAATAGATAGCACCAATTATTATTAATTACTAAATGTTGCAGTACGAAAACTGGATGCCTCCCGCAGGAAAAATAAAACAAAACAGAAATGTTGATTTATATTCCCAGAACATGAAGTGTTTTCAGTGTTTTTATCACTATAGTTCTAGGTTTGTTCCTGAAGAAGTATCTACAGTTAAGAGTATAAACTTAAGGGGTAGGTGATATTCCTCTTTAAGGCACCGATACTAGTTTCTAAATCGCTAGATTGGAAGTGGAAAGTAAATAAAAAGGAACAAATATTTTCTTCCCAATGAGAAGAATATTTGTTGGATGAATTTGGGTTTGGAATATACCAAATAAATGTTTAAAAAGCACAAATAATCAAAGTTTTGCCTGATAAGAAAATGATTTTCATTCACTGCAATTAATAAGATGTGCCATCTTTTATCACAATGATTTTATTCCTTATGTACTGTGCCTGCTCGGAAAAATTCTCCAGTGCAATTTGAGATTTACTCCATCACATTCACTTACAGCATTGCCTTTTTTTCTCCACAGAATCTCTTGTCACCAAAAGCATATTAATTCTTTAGCATATATCTGCTTTCCTGCTAGGAATAATCCACAGTCTACAATTTGCTCTGGAAAAATATTTGTTTAAATTCAAATTTAATATTAATAATAGATTTAGATTTAAATATCAAAGTTAATATTTAAATTTCAACTCATTTCCTCTACCAGTTTCTGTCTTGCAACATGAAACATTGGTATTTGTTTTATATTCTCTCTTGAAGCAAGTGTGCATATACCTGCCTATGGATCTGAGGTACTGACATTCTCAGTAATTCACAATTTCCCCCCTCATTTTCACCAGAGATTATGGAAATATGGCTGTATGCCTCACATTATGCCATAGAGGGAGTGCTGCAGTTTTGGGAGGGGAGGCAGGTAGAGAAGGAAGGAGATTCTTTCAAGGCATCAACCACAATGGAACAACAAGAGTTGTGTATGTGAAAAGGACGCAGTGAAATGGCAAGCTGACCAAAGGAGAACTCTGTTATCTGAACCAGAGACAAGCCCAGTCATTTTTCTACTGTCATCTTTCTGCTGTGTTCTTACAGAAAAAAAAGATGGAAATGTTTCATTTTTTTCTCCTCCAATATATATGGCATTAAAAAAAGAGAACATACACAAAACCTCCTGTCTTCAACAATTATACTAATAGCAACTATTCAGTAAATATAAATTGGCATATATAATACAAGAAGACATAATACATGCAACTGCTTCTCATTATTTTCAACATTTCCATGATCCACCCAGAAGCAAAATCAAACTCAAGAGGGTGAAATGGTTATCTGAGAAACTTATTTCATTACTGGGAACTGAAAGTTCAACACCATATCTCTCCTAGCTCCCAGATTTGATTATTCTATACAGGCTGTATGCATATCAATGAACATATACATATAATCTGTCCACTTTCAAGGTTTACAAAGCACTATATTTAGTGTCGTTTACATACAGAGACACAGGCACTGCTTATCTTGGACCTACGTCATTTAGGGTAGGGAGAATGACTGGTCTACTCATGGGTTTTAAATGGGTTTTTGCTTCTTAAGAGTTATGAAGTCTTATCTAAGAGGCAGCAGGATGCTAAATAATAATCCGTGGCATTGAATTCTCAGTGAATAAGGCTACACATTGATGTTTTAACATTTAATGGTGGGGTGGTGGCAGCAGGGTTTTGCACTTTTGTAAACCTTATATTAAATGCAGTGCCTTCTAGGACAACATGGTGGCATGGTGTAGCTCCTTGCTGGCCATGCCTTCCAAGAAATATTGATCCCTAAGCAAAGTTTCTCTTTAGTCCTTTAGCTATAACACACCTAATAATCAAATGGGACCAACATGGACAGAATGCAGGGCTCTGTGTAGCAGGCACAATGTAGTATTTACAATCTTTGGTCTTTGGCTTGGGTGGTGAGAAAGAATTTGGGTAAGGACTGTCTCATCCAGCCTGGTGGGAGCAGGAGCACATATGGGTGAAGAGGTCAGGTTAACTCTTTTTTCTGACCTTGTTTTCTTTGCTCCTTCTGGCAAGAGTAAAAGTGATTTAGAAGAGTTTGGATAGAGTTGGGAGCAGGATAAGAGAACGCCTGAGACACCAAACCTTTCTATCCACCACCTTTATTGTATTTTGCCAATGGTGCAAGCAACTGAGATAAACGTATAGCCCAGATTTCCCCCACCCCCATCCCAAAAATCCCTGGGGATTTGCTGGAACATCAACATGAAGGGGGGGGGGAAACCCAGAATGCATTAAAACCCATGTAAAATCCAGCACTGAGAATAGGCCAAGCCACATGACAGACAGTAGGAATGTGTCCAACTATTACACTTGAAAGGGTGGTGTTCCCCTGTCATCCTGCTCATAGTCAGCATAGAAGAGGTGGCATTCAGGATCTCCACGGATGGTAGGCGACCCCAAGATGGTTTTCCCAGTGTTGGGATTAACACACCAACATTCTCCTCGCTGGCCATTCACTGACATTTTGCACTAAAAACAGAGAGGGGAAGCAGAAGAATTGATAATTCAGTTGGCTAAATAGACCCCTTCTATAGTTGACGGTCATGACAAATGATTGCTTAGTCTTCCAGAATCACCAGGATTTATCATTCAACCATAGTATCTGCTGATTCAAACCATTTCTGCTTTCTTAGGATGTTTAAAGCTAGCCAATTCTATAGACTAGAACATCAAGCTGGAAAAAGTTAATTTATTACAAGATCTGGAGGATCAAGCAGTCATTTTGTCTGAGATTAACAATGTAATAATAAAATGTCAGCATGCCAAATTTGCAACCTAGATACTTCCTATTTAAATTACATGTCATAATCACATGTAATTAAGAAAAAGATGCTGAAGAAATTCTAGTTCTATCCATTAGAGACTACTTTCTTTTATACAAGATCTGGAGGATCAAGCAGTCATTTTGTCTGAGATTAACAATGTAATAATAAAATGTCAGCATGCCAAATTTGCAACTTAGATACTTCCTATTTAAATTACATGTCATAATCACATGTAATTAAGAAAAAGATGCTGAAGAAATTCTAGTTCTATCCATTAGAGACTACTTTCTTTTATTTGATTTAAAATTAGTAGAAAAATGTCATGTTTTGCAGCAAGAAGTAAAATTGGAATAAGAGATTTTGCTTTCAATGAGAGCTGTGAATTCTGACAAGATTTTGCAACACTCAATAGATTTCATCATGGGTAATGTTTACATTTATTCAAAGCAACTATAAAAGCCATTCCTCAGTGAGCACTGGGAAATGAATAGGGATAGAAAAGCAGATATATATTTTTAATTACATTTATATGCCGCCCTTCTCTGAAGACTCAGGAGCTTACACAATTTTGGGATACAACCCAATGCGCTCAGCAATAGCCTTCATTCCATTGTATATGCCTGCTTATTACTAAGCATTTTACAAAGTCAGCTTATTGCCCCCAACAATCTTGGGTCCTCAATTTACCTATCCCGAGAGGATGGAAGGCTGAGTCAACCTTGAGCCTGGTGGGATTCGAGCCTGCAATAATTGCAGGCAGCTGGAACTTAAGTGCTAGGCATTTAACAGCCTGCACCACCAAGGCTCCTTTTATATTTGGAGAGTGGGGTGGCAACAATATTTTTTAGGTCCAAGAGACTCGGCCATTTATTTTATATTGTTCTTAGACTATGGTTTAGCTTATTATGTGAACCAAGCATTATTGTTTGCAAACTAAGTTTTATGGCTTAGCATGTAGTATAATTTCAGTCAATTCAACAAATCCTGGCCTCATACAATAAATTAATGAAAGTTACTGTGTTTTTCAGTAATCTTTGTTTTCATCCTCTGCCATGCATTGGTTGGAACATCTAATATGACAGAATTATGTCATTAGTATGTTGAATTTGAGAACATAAAGAAATTCCATAGTGCGGGCTTGATTACTTAATCCATAAAAAAATGTTAGAGCCTTCCAGAGTCAATAATGCAAAAAAGGGGCATTTTTGCTTGGATCAACTAGCAGAACATTGTAAGTACATCCCTGCCATTCTGATTTAAGGATTGGAGGAGTAAAGCATCAAATCAGTCTTAATGGCTTGATTGCAAATAGAATTTATTTGAGTCTAGATCCAGTATTAATCTCACCTCCCAAATAGAAAATCTATGGTCAATGGGAATCAAATAAGCAAAGCAATCAATCACACATTTCTTCTTCTTGCCCATACAGATTGCACTTTTCTGTATTTCTAACTCAAATATGATTAAAACTCTCTAGCAATGCTTATTTTATTTTGCAGGATCAAGTAGTCAGTCCCAACTCCACACAGTAGAAAATGGCAAGAAAATGGCACCTAGGCATATCTGAAATGAGAAAAAGCTTCTGGCTCTATGATCCTGCCAAGGAACCTTGTTGCCTGGGTTTTTTGTAGACATGGACTCCATCCTTTATTCCTCTAAGGTAGTGGTCCCTACCTTTCTGGTGTGGAGGAGCCGAGGTGGGGGTGTGGAGGAGCGGGAGGTGGGGGAATGGTTTCATACGTGCAGCAGGGCACACATGTACTTGCCACTTGTGTGGCCTGGTTCCTAACAAGCTGGGGGCTGGGGTTGGGGATCTGTGCTCTAGGACTTAATCTAGAAATTATATTTTCTCAGGAACAAGATATTTTGCTTGGCATTCAAGAGTCTAGAGTCCCTTTTGACAAGTAGCTGATGTTCTCCCTAGGGACCTTAAGTACACTTTCTAAAAACCAGAGTATGTATTTTTGAACAATCTCCAGAAATATAGTTCATGCCAGCAACCAAAATTAGGATATTGTTCCTGTCTCATGATAAGAACATCTGTCCCTTTAGAAACTCACCACTTTCAATGTATCAATATCCCAGTAATTTCATGAGAAAAGTAAACATTTGACATAATATTGTTCTTTCTGGATATGGAGATCTAGCAAGGTGTCACCAATGTGGTAAATTTTCTGAATGAAGAACAAATCTGTACAAATCTAATATGCCTACCATGTCATGACCCTTAGCTATTTTTCAGATTCCAGTGTATAAGGATGACGAAAAAGAGGAAAATAGGATTCTAAAATTGATGGGAAATCAGAAGAGGAATGCTTTTAAGAAAACACCAGCATGAAAAGTCTGTATATTGTGGAATTCCCTACTCCAAGAAGCCCAAGTGAGCATGGAGACAGTCAAAGAAGAGGACTATCAACATTTTTGTGTTCTACACAGGGCTTTTTTGGGGGGCTATTTTTAAAATTAATGAATTCCACTCAGTTTTTTAAGGCTTGCTTCTTGTCCTTAATGTTTATGATATAAAGTTGTTTTAAAGACAATGAAATAAAAGGCAATACAAACACGACTCAGAAGATAAGAGGTAGACTCTCATCTGGGCAACTCACTAATTACATAGAAGCAGCAAAACCTCCAGGCTCCTGAGATAGTTTACCATATCTACAATAGGCATAAAATTAAAATATTTAAAGCAAAGCAGGCATTGTATGCCCACTGGGGATGTGAAAACAATACAAATGGGAAAATATTCTCTCTTCTATGATTTTCCTTTGAATGTCTATAATATATTTGTTCTATTGAGACCTTGTTCTTCCCTCTTGTATGTCTGGATTGTATGAATGTGTTTTGATTTTATATTGTATAGGCTACTGTTTTTTATCTTGTTGTATGCATCGAGTTCCGATGGGGGAAGAGAAGTGGGATATAAATTTAATAAATAAATAAATAAATATATATATATATATAAAATAATTGTTTATTAATACACCAATAACAACTGAATGATACACCACTGCATGATCATGTGTTCAGTTTTACATGAATCTGCTTAGAGTGGAACTATGCATTGATTCTTTTACTATATTTTCCGCAGTCTCCCAAGTACTCTTCTTACCTGTTTGAGATTGTAAAGTCCTTGCTTATCACAATTAGGGATGTTCAGGGAATAAAGATGCTCTAATGGACCACGTTCATCTGGCAGGCGCATGGTTGATATACGTTCCAAAACCTGGTCCAATTCCTGTTGACAGGGTGTCTGCAATGCACGAACAAGGCACAAAGAGAAAACAGAACAGAAAAGCTCAGAGCGTGTCAAAGTTCATGTTCTGTGTTTTTGTTTAAGAAAGAGACAATTGCTTTTGGCTTCTGAGATAGCTACGTCAAGGTTTGTCATTGGTATGCTCCCTTTATATTATTATTTGAAAATTTTTTATTAGAATTTAGAAGCTGCCCAACTCCAAACAACTCTATGCAGTTTATATATTAAAAGTAATGAACTATAAAAACCAAAGGAAAAGATAATGAACATCCAGAACAACCCAACACCTCCCAAAGGAGAACAGAATGCAATCCCATATACTGGCTAGGACTTGCAACCACCTTACTGCCACACCTGAGAGTAAAACCAAAATTTCAAATACTTATGGCACACCTTCACGATGAGAGCCATATGGATTGATGGGGAGATGGTGTTGATGCTTGCTTAACATAACTTTATAGATTTGAATCTAATAATATAGATATAATTTTAAAATGTGACCACTCTCTGCCTCCACTTCAGAAAAGTATATTACTGTAGCTCTTTGCACTTAATATAAGCTTCTTTAATACAGTGTCCTGTGGGATGTATTTCACTGATAGCCTTTTTCTGTGGCTAAGATCAGAGGAAGGCTGCACATACTGTAACAACTGATTCACCTAGTGCAGAACCGAAAATGTGAATGTGCACGCACACCCCATTTGCTTGTGCACGGCTGCAAAAACACAGAGATTTCCTGCACGTGGCAGTTGCAGGGTGAGGCGTGGAAAGCAGCTGGGCTGCGTGAGTGGGACGAGCGAGCCAGATATATAGGATGGGATAGCACTGAGGCGGGTGCAGAGGTGGTATTCAGCAGGTTCTGACCAGTTCTGGAGAACCAGTAGCGGAAATTTTGAGTAGTTCAGAGAACCAGCAAATATTCCACTGGAGATTTTACAGTATCCTTCCCCTGCCACGCCTACCAAGCCACGAACCAGTAGTAAAAAAAATTGAATCCCACCACTGGGCGGGTGGGCAGGCCCAGCCGGAGGTTGGAACTACTGGTATGGGCAGCAGCTCACCACTGGCTATGATCAACCATACCATGCCACTCCCATATAACATTGCTACCACAGGAAGTGCAATTGCTCCCAGCAGGTTTCTGGGTATAATTCAATGTGTTGGCTGTCAGTTTAAAAAACCCACCTGGCACAGGGCAAGATTATTTGTGGGGCTGCTTATCTTTGATGTTTTGTCCATCCCACCAGGTCTATCAGAGTGGGCTTGGGTTTCTTTGTGGAAGTAAAACTAGTGGGTTCTTCCACCCAAACACGTCAGCCAGGATGTTAAAAGTTCTGGCACCGGTGTGTGCAATATGTTGCTACTGAGATTTTCATAGAGACCTTGACTTGGGTTTTTTAAAAACACATTTTGATAATTGTATTATGCCTTTACCTCTGTTCTCCACTCATGAGTTTCACTTGTTAGATGGATGGATATTTGAATTTGAATAATAACTAACTACTTAACCTCCCATGAAAATAATTTGCCATGATTCTTTTATCTTTAGGTAGCAAGGAGATGGTTTTTATATAGCAAAGACTCTACCACTATCACTTCAATAAATTATAATCGGAGCTTGCCTGTTTTATCAGTGCTTATTTGTCAATCCATCTTGAGCTTCCAAGAAAATAAAAGCACCACATGCCAAGTTTTTAACCCACACACAGACAGAGGCCTCAAAAGCTTTCGAGAGACTGTGAAAACCAATTTCAGAGCCTGTCAGTTTCTGTCCAAGAAACATCCTGAATAGTCTTCAGCTACTCAGACTCTGCCTGAATTTGGGCCAGTTACAAAACAGTGAAGCCAATTAGACCAGCCCAAATATGGCACTATGAAGGACAGAGTAAGAGAGGGGGAAACCTCATGCATTGCTAGTATAGCAAAACCAAAAGGGATGGTGTAAAGGGCAGCTAGCTAGTATCAATTTTACCTGAGGGAAAAGAGCGAAGGCTGAATGAGAAAACCTACAACTAGAAATAATCCCTTTAAACTACACTATGCCAGCTGTAATCCTGATTGACAATCCTGTGTACCAAAATCTTCCTGGGCCATGCCAAAATTCTCCAAATTTATGGAAAGAGATGTTCTGTTCTGATCTGTTAAGTATTATTTTCTCTTTTCCCCTGGCAGTCTTCTATAAAATTTCCCCCCTTATCTAATTAAGGCAATTTTTTTTAAATTACATTTATATGCCGCCCTTCTCCGAAGACTCAGGGCGGCTTACAATTTTTGGGATACAACCCAGTGTGCTCAGCAATAGCCTTCATTCCATTGTATATGCCTGCTTATTACTAAGCGGCATTTTTACAGCGTCAGCTAATTGCCCCCAACAATCTTGGGTCCTCAATTTACCTACCCCGAGAGGATGGAAGGCTGAGTCAACCTTGAGCCTGGTGGGATTCGAGCCTACAGTAATTGTAGACAGCTGGATCTTAAGAGCAGGCATTTAACAGCCTGAGCCACCAAGGGTCATAAATTGAGAGACCTATTGTAGTTTCTGATAGAATTTCTGCTGAGTTACAAAGCATATTCAATTTTCAGAGCACATGTATATTAAGGTTCTTTTTAATAGTAAAGGAATAAATAGATAATCAAAAACAGAAGTGCCTTGCTGGATTAGCCTCCATCTAAGACACTTGTTAGCATCCACTTAATTCATCATCGTCTGCAAAAAATCTCAGTAACCAGTAGGCATTATGTGGGTCCACAGAATTCTAGAGTTCTACAGTCCATATTTTGCCATCTAAATGAACATATCTTTCTTCACTGATATCTTCCATAAACTTGTTTAAAGACTAACATGCATCTAGGTGAAAAACTATTGCTACCAGCTGAACAATATAATAAAATAAGTTGTTGTTGTTCACAAACAGAATCTGATTAAAAAAGAGATGATCAAAAATGAAAACAATTATAGTGTCTGATTACTATTGATATGGCTCCAGTGATGTTAATGTAAACAAATAGAAAAGTGGGCTATCAATGAATGCCAATATTTCATTTTTATCTACTTTATTTATTTATTGAACATATATATGTCAGCCTAGCTTAAAGACAATAATTGTAGGTGTTCAAAACAACAGCCAACAAAAACAAAAGATAAAACAATAATTTCACAGAAGGGAATATCACTTCCTATGACACTGTCACAACATCCTTACATTGGCTGGGCTCACTCCCTTGCTGACTCAATGCCTGGGGAAATAGCCAGATCTTTACAGCTTTCTTAAAGACTAAAATCACCTGGTTCTCTGCCTACCCAATAATATTCTGGGAAATAGGTAGACTTGATTGCACAACAAAACTCTCACCTATAACTTAGTCATCATTTTATCCACCCAATTTATTAGCACTTTTTCATTCTATTGTTACCATCATATGTCACTACCAACCAAATTACTTTTTAGACTAATCCCAAGAATACAGGCCATCCTCGACCTACAGCCACAACTGAGTCCAAAATTTCTCTTGCTAAGCAAGATCATTTTAAGTGAAAAATTGCTGTAAAGATCTGGCTATTTCTTGCCACAGTTGTTAAGTGAATCACTGCAGTGGTTAACTTAGTAACATGGTTGTTAAGTGAATCTGGCTTCTCCATTGACTTTGCTTGTCAGAAGGTCACAAAAGGGGGATCACATGACCCCAGGACACCGCAACCATCATAGATATGAACCAGTTGCCAAGTGTTCAAATTGTGATCACATGACCATGGGGATGCTGCAGTGGTTATAAGTGTGAACACATGGACAAGGAAAGATCAGTAGACTGTTCATATACAGTTGCTCCTTGTAAAGAGAAGAGCAACACAAATGATTAGGGGATTGGAGGCCAAAACATATGAAGAACGGTTGCAGGAAATGGGTATGTCTAGTTTAATGAAAAGAAGGACTAGGGGAGACATGATAGCAGTGTTCCAATATCTCAGGGGCTGCCACAAAGAAGAGGGAGTCAAGCTACTCTCCAAAGCACCTGAGGGCAGGCCAAGAAGCAATGGGTGGAAACTAATCAAGGAGAGAAGCAACATAGAACTAAGGAGAAATTTCGTGACAGTTAGAACAATTAATCAGTGGAACAACTTGCCTCCAGAAGTTGTGAATGCTCCAACACTGGAAGTGTTTTTAAAGAAGAAATTGGATAACCATTTGTGAGAAATAGTATAGGGTTTCCTGCCTAGGCAGGGGGTTGGACTAGAAGACATCCAAGGTCCCTTCCAACTCATTCTATTCTATTCTATTCTATTCTATTCTATTCTATTCTATTCTATTCTATTATTCTATTCCATTCCATTCCACTCCACTCCACTCCACTCCACTCTACTCTAAGACTGCACATCAGTGGTCCATGGTGGGTTTTGAGCACTCAGAAACGACAGAAATAGCTATCTGGCTCACAGTTGCAGTTAGTGCCTTTCAAAGGACAGTAAGTTCACAATCTTCCCCTTCTATTCATGTTCAGAAATTGGCAATTAACTACTTTTAAACTACCAATATTAGAGACTTTTGGATTGATAAATCTGAAAATACCAGATGAGTTTACCGTACACTTTCAATGAAAGAAAAAAATAATAATAAATTTAAGAATTTTTAAAAATTAAAATAAACAGCAAAAAGCCAAATACCACTTTGATTCTAGAAAGTTATAAATGGATTAAGGACATAGTTAAATTTGGAATAAGATTTTCAAATACTGAAGGATGCTGTTGAAAATCAAAATCAGAATTTAGTATCAACAATATTAATAGTGATGTTTGCTTCTATGGATAGAGATGGCAGAGATGGCATCAAAAATGGATCAGGCTATGAGAATGATATAGAAAAGATCATCTCACTGCATATTCAAAAGAAATATGATGTTTCAAAAATTAAAAGGGTAATACAAATCATAAACCAAAACAATGACTTGCATACTTTATTTAATTTTTATGTTGGATTTACAAAATAAGCTTATTAAAGCTTTGAAGAATCTTGTGAGGAAAAAATGATAAGAAATCAAATTCTATGACATTATTTGAATGGACTAAAGCTTTAGATGAGTTGAATTCAAAGAAGTTGGCTTAATTGATCAAGGTTAAAATAAAACATTATTATTTCTGGTAAATGTTAATGGACTTCCTGCTGGCATCACAATTGAAAAAATGATGCTTTATGGATTTGTTTATAGATACGGAATGAAGATATAATTGGCTGTAAACTATGAGAGGGCAAAGAATTACTAAAATTATTTATACATGTCATCAAAGTTGGAAGTCACTTCTTTATATATTTTCTTTAATTACTATATTATTAATTTCTTTACTACATTATTTTTTTCTTTTTTTGTGCTTTTTATATTTTTTCTTCTTCTTTGCATCTTTCATTCTTTTTATTATTTTTTAGTTTATTTTAGATTTTACTATTGTACTTAAAATCTTCAGTAAAAATTATATATCATCTTTTAACTCAAGCATCCCTAAATTAGAAAAAAGTGGGATATAATTCTAGAAAAACCTTCAGCCAAATCTTATACGGTGCCACTCAGAGAAGATTAGAATTGTTAAGTTTGCATGAAGAGTCAGACGCGAAGAGCTTCAGTGAAGAGTTTATTAGTGATGGGATGGACTTGCTTGCTGATTATCCTCCTGCCTCCCCTTCCTAGAATTGACATCAGGTGAGGGAACTAGAGAGGAACAAGTGCGATGTTCCTGAGAAAACCTGGATCTAAGTTGATCAATGTGCCTGCTCCAGAGACTCCATCCTCTGTTTGCACCCTGTAAGAACGAGGGGCCTGTGATTTGAGTTATCTCAGCAGGAATCCACAAAGGTTCACCCATGTTCTTAGCATAAACAGAATCACCCACACTGAATGTGCTAACTTTGGAAGTGGAATCTAGTGGGTAATGCGTGTAAGTGGGATGAAGGAGGTCAAGGGAAGACCTAAGTTTCCTACCCATCAACAACTCTGCTGGGGATAAGTTATTAGATGGGTTAGGAGATGTGCTGAACACTAGAAGTTTTTCAACTTTCTCAGTGATGTCCCCAGGACCCAGTTGCTGAAGCTCTCCTTGGTAAAACGTACCATGCTCAGCCTGGCCGTTAGCCAAAGGTGCCCAGGGCAGTGAGGGCATGTCTGATACCCTGTTGTGCTAAATAGGATTCAAAAGGTTGGATGTAAATTGAGGGCCATTGTCAGAGACAAGAACATCAGGTAACCCATGGGTTACAAAAGTTTTTGAGCTGCTTGATGACAGCATCAGTTGTGGGGATGCCATAGGGATTACCTCTAGCCATTTGGAATATGCATCTACTATAATAAGAAAGGTGTGCCCTCTGGTAGGGCCTGCAAAATCAATGTGAATCCTAGACCATGGGCCCCTAGGACATTCCCATTCCTGTTTGGGGGAGAGGGGGGGGCAGGCCTGATTACCTGACAGTTGGGACAAGATGCAACCCAGTTTTCAACCATTTTGTCAATACCTGGCCACCATACATAACTCCTGGCCAATCCCTTCATTCCTTACAATACCAGGATGACCCTCATGTAACATTTCCAAAACCTCTTTTTGTAGTTTTGCAGGAATAACCACCCTGTTACCCCACAAAATACATCCTCTTAATACAGATAATTCAGTTTGCCTGGACTTAAAAGGTTGGGCCAGGTGAGGTAGATCTTGAAGAGGCCAACCTTTCTTAATCCAGCCTATAACAGGAGCCAATAAAGTGTCTTTGGCAGTCTCTCTGGCAATTTCAGCAGCATGCACTGGAAGCTTGGCAACAGTTTCTAGGAAAAAGGTGTGTGTTTCAGGTTCAAAGTCCTCCTTGTGGCAAGGAAGTGCAACGACTCAGTGCATCAGCATGTCCAATGTCCTTGCCAGGCTTGTGGATAAGTTTGTAAGAATAAGCAGCAAGAAATTCAGTCCACCTCAGCATTCTTGGTGACAGGATAGTAGGTGTAGGTTTATCTCCTGCCACAATGCCTAACAAAGGTTTGTGATCTGTAACAATGGTAAATGTTCTCCCATACAAATATTCATGAAATTTCTTGACAGCTGCAACAATTGCCAATGCTTCCTTGTCCAATTGGCTGTAATTCCTCTCTGCTTTGGTCAAAGTGCAGAGTAAAATGCAATAGGGCTTCTCTCCTGCTGGGAAGCCTGTGGCTCAAACCCCCCCCACTCCAAAGGGGATGCATCACAAGTCAGTACAACAGGCAAATTCTCAGAGAACTGTATCAGTACAGCATCAGACGTGATTAGTCTTTTAATACTGTTAAATGCTGATTGTTCCTTCCTCCCCAGACCCAAACAGACTTTTGTCAAGTAATCTGTGCAATGGTTCTGCAATGGTTGCCTTCTGAGGTAGGAACATGTGATAAAAGTTAATGAGTCCAAGGAAGGCTTGCAAATCTGTTTTGCATTTAGGTCTAGGGCTTTTGATTGCTTGAACCTTGGCATCTGTAGGTGGATGCCATGCTTGTCAATCATATAGCCCAGGAACTCAACCTTGTCAGTTTTAAGAGTGCATTTTTCTTCCTTGACTTTTAACCCCTTTCCTGAATCTGGTAAGGACTTCTCTGAGTCTTTCTTGTAACTGAGTGTCATTTTCAGAAGAGATTAACACATCATCAAAGTAAGGCACTACCCCTGGCAGTCCTTGGAGCATCCTTTCCATAAGGCTTTGAAAGATGCCTGGTGCCACGCTTACTCCAAATTGTAACCTTACATTTGAAGGCACCTCTATGAGTCACAATGGTTTGGGCCTCTGCAGTGGCATCATTAGTTGTTGATATGCCTGGGCCAGATCCAATTTGGCAAAGACTGTACCCCTGCCAAGTGAATGTAATAGATGATGCACCACTGGAACTGGGTATGCTTCTGCTGCAGCATGGTTCAGTGTCCCCTTATAGTCCCCACAGATTCTTACTGACCCATCAGTCTTGACAGGTGTGACTATGGGTGTCTCCCATCTGGAGTGGTCAGTGGGCTCTAAAACTCCTTGAGCTATTAGTTTATCTAATTGTGCATCAATTTTTTCCTTTAAGGCAAATGGGACCCTTCTGGGCTTTAAACGAATTGGGGGCACCTTGGGATCTAGGTTGAAAGTGATAGGGGTCCCCATATACTTGCCCAATCCTTCGCTGAAGACCTCTGGAAACTCAGACTTCAAGGCCTCCTCCCATTCAGAGTTGCTCACGTGATTAATGCCAGTCACCTCAATGCCTAGTGGATTGAACCACTCAAGTCCCAGCAAGCTTGGGCAGTCCTTGTCCACGATGGTCAGGGGCAAGCGTTTGGTGTGGCCTTTGAACTTCATGTTGAATTCTCTTGTTCCAACTACTAGAATCTTGTTCCCTTGGTAGTCTTTAAGAGTCAGTGCTTGCTTCTGGAAATGTTTCTTCTGAATGTTGGGAAGTAGCCTGTGAATAGTGTCCCATGACACCATAGATAAATAAGAGCCTGAGTCCACTTCCATTTGGCAAGGCCTTGCTTCAATGAGTACCTTCACCTGTACTTTTCTGCTTCTTAAGGGTGAAGAATGACCAATGGTGACTGTTTGATGAGTTTCATTCTTCCCATTTGCTTCTGAGTTACGCCCAATTTTCTCACTGAAGTTGTTGGGCTTGAAATCTTTGTCAGGAAACTTTCTTCTGTGTGGTGGAGTTCTGGATGATTTGCAGACTCTTGCTAAGTGACCTCTTTTTTCACAACGAAGGCAGATGGTATCAAGAATCTTGCATCCAGTGCGGGGTGCCCCCCCACAACCTCTGCAATAAAAGTCTTGCCTTTTTCTTCCCAGGTCTTTCTTTTTCTTTTCCATTCTGAGTCTATAAATTCCTTCCTCCACCTCACTGCAGTCTGATTCAGAATCTATTTGCTGCAATGAGTTGTTGTGGACTTTTCCACATCAGAATGGCTTGAGCCTTGTTAATTTTCTTCATGGCTGCCACTGAGGACTTAGTGGCTTCTGCTGAGGAGGCCTCTTCTATGGCTTCCTTCAATGTGATCTTAGGTTTTAATAACAATTTGCTCTGAAGCACCTTGTCTTTGAGGCCTAGAACAAATCGATCGCGCATGGCCTCCTCCAAGTTATTAAACTCGCATGCACCCCCAATGTCTCTTAAACTTGCCACGAAGTCGTTAACGTGCTTTCCCCTTGATCCCGACGGTAAAACTCATGTCTCTTAATGAGGCACGATACTTGTGGGGCGTAATGGGCTCTTAAAAGCTTTTCTAAATCAGGCCATTCCATTACCTTCCGTCTGCAGCTCCTGCCAAATGCTGCCATTTGAAGAAGCGCCGCCAAATACATTTGGGCGATCTCCCCAGTCTTCTTCCGCCCGGATCGAGCGGGGCTGGGGGTGTTCAGCGCAGCCATCTCGCTCTTCTGCTTGTCTTCCGCATCGTCTTCTCTTCAGGTGAATCCCACCTTCATCGCCAGTGTTAAGTTTGCATGAAGAGTCAGACGAAGAGCTTCAGTGAAGAGTTTATTAGTGACTACAGCTCGAATGGACCCATCTTGGCTGGGCTACGGCTGCTACTTATAGCCAGCAGCCGCAGTTGCCAGCCAATCAGAGTGCAGGGTTTTCCCGCACTTTTCAAACCAATCATATTTGACATTTTACAAGAACAATTCAAACTAAACCAATGACATTCAAACCTACATACATAACAAGAATCTTAAATGGAACTATTAGATCCTTGAAACTACTGCATAGTAATACTAGTTAATTTCATATTACCATTTATCAACTCACCCTAACAGGTTGTGGACGCATCTCAATCTTATGCTTGTTCATCTGCTTTTGATGCTCATTCGTTTTGTCACGAAGTATGGCTATTTCCTTGCCATTTTTCACAGGAGGCTTTAGCCTTCCAATCACCACAGTAGAGGCACCATCTACAATGTTTTCCACAACAGATACTTCAGGATGTTCTTCATTATCTAACAGAGATAAGAAATATGTTAAAATAAAGAAAAGCCATTAGTGACCCAGCCTCAGAAAAAGTTCCTATAGATTCATTTGTGGAACACTACCTCTAATTAAAATATGGGGTGGGGGGGTGGGGAAACCAACTATGATAGTTTGAGGAAATATCCCCATCCTTATATGGAAATCATAAAGGGTTTGTTTCTGTTTCTGATGAGATAATTCCTTGCTGCCAAATATGTTTCTGAGGTGGCAAACTCATCATTCCACTTCAAATGCTTGGTTGTAACAAATTGACAAGGTTTTTAATAATGCATTAATTTCAAATCAAAAGCCATGCATGACTGAATCACAGAGGGAAATTTAGCTAAAGACACAAGATATAATGTACCATCTGTACTAAGAAGAGAAAGAAAAATATCTCAGAAATTGTTAAGTGCCTGGTCTTAACATGATGCTTGTTGTGGATCCATTTCTTCTAAGATATAGCAGACCAGGTTACCTCCTGACCCATCATTCTCAAACTGTCATTGTATTTAAAGCAGAATGATGTGAAAGGGAGGGTGTGTGTGTGTGTGTGTGTGTGTGTGTGTGTAAACAAATAAAGGAACAAGACAGATTGTCTCCATGGTCACATAAAAACTCTTTTGGAAAATAATAAAATCTAAAAAAAATTACAGCACCTGTAATTGTATATAAATAATGCTAAATAAACACATAAAAAAGCGATAAAAGGATCTGCATTCTTTATAACCAAACTTATTGACACACTTTCAAGGTAAAAGGTTGGAAAAACAGCAACAGTGAAATAAAACCAGAAGATTTCTTCAACGAGAAAAGTCCCAATGACTAGGCTATCATAATAATGTGTGTGTGTGTGTATAATATATATATTATTATATATGTGTGTGTGCATGCATGTGTGTGTGTGTGCATGTGTAGATTTTCATTCCATTGAGGTTACAAACTGATCCATAGAACATATGAACATATGAACATATGAACATTTGGCATCATCCTAACAGTAACACAGTGATTTTTTTAAAAAAACCTCTGATTGACAACATAGCAACTGTTAATATTATAGGTCTGGTAGCAACAGAAGTCAGTCAAATTTGCACTCAAATTTGAGTTACCGGTAGTCCTTTACTTATGACCACACTTGAGCCCAAAATTTCTGTTGTTAAGTGAGATATTTGTTAAGCGAGGTTTGCCCCATATTACGACCTTCCTTGCCACTGTTGTTAAGTTTAGTAACCTGGTTGTTCAGTGAATCTGGCTTCCCAATTGACTTTGCTTGCCAAAAGAATGCAAAAGCTGTTCACATAACCTTGGGACACTGCAATGGTCATAACTGTGAACCAGTTGCCAAACATCTGAATTTTGATCACATGATCATGAGGACGTTTCAAAAGTCATTACTGTGAAAAATGGTCATAAGTCACTTTTTTCAGCGCCACTGTAACTTTGACCAGACATTAAATGAACTATTTGTAAGCCTATATTTGATACATTTCAGAGGTTTTTTTTAACATATTACCTATTATTTTTGTGATGAGATAGCATTTTTTTCACCAGTTAATACTCTCACTCCCCCTCTCAAAAAAGAGTTAGTGCTGTTAGTGACTGTACTCGCTATGAGACTGATAGTGTATTCTGTAATTCTTATATTGAGATAGGACTGATAGGAGACACAGCTCTGTAAACCATAAAGCTAGGACAAATTTCTAGTTTTGTTTGATTTTATATTTGACCAATCAAGTCCTCACAGAGTTAAATCAACCACACTTACATCCTTCTGTGTCTACAGAATTCTTAAAGCCAACGACTAAGTAGATTGACAACTTGAATTCCTCATGTAAATGTTGGATTTCTTAGAAAAATAAAATGCTCTGTTCTTGTCGTCCCAGGCTATCGATCATACAACACATCTGCTACACAGCTAACTTTTGCAGTTTTGTCATGGAACATTCTTGGTTACTGAAGGTTGAAGGAATGAGATTCGTACTTGATCATGGCATAAACATAGTCAGGATAAATAAATCCATATGTCTAGGCCAGGTAGTTTGTATCCTAAGCCATTGTCAGAACTTGCTCTATTATTTTTGGGAAATCCTTACCAGGCTGTCCCCATTTTGAAAAGTGGGGAAAAAAGGAATCCTGGGGAACTGGCCTCTGTTGACTTCCTACTGATTCCAAGAGAATTTTACAACAGATTATAAAGTAATTGAAGCATCCATACTATAAAAAGGATGTCGAGTTCACTAAAAGTCAGAGCAGCTTTGTCAAGAACACATCACTAACGCATACTGTGACAGTTGAAACCAAAAAGGAATTGGTTGCAACAAGTTTTAGTTTTAGAATTTGTGGTTTAATCACCGCTAGGTGGGAAAACTAGATTTTGAGCCTGGTCCAAGAGTGTGGATAGCCTTTCAGATAATTGGGGCTCATTATTAACCCTATTTCCCCAATACATTATCTTCTGCCCTTATCCAATCTTTTCAGCAGGACGGTGGGAGTAAGGAAAGGATTGCTAAACAGGCCGATGAACAGTGTGTTCTGATGTGTGGTTGCTTAGCGAGAGCCTCTTATTCTCCTGGACTGCTGCTGGCAAGGGGATGATCCAAATGGGCATCCAGTGACCTCCTTTGGCTGTAACCTTCCCCAGGAAGTGCTTTCAAGCCCTTCAAAAGCACACGGAAACAGCGGCTTGACAATCCCTCTTCAGCCTGAGTAAGTCCAGCTTTAGCAGCCTGCCCTACTTGTTCATTTTGCTTTGTTTCCATTGCTGAAGGTACAGATTGGGGGCTGAACAATGGATTCATTCTTCCCCATCCTTCCTCTAGGTCAATGTCATGCAATCCTCATCATTTATTCAACTTATAGGGCAGGATAAAGGTCTCAGCTGTGTGTATGCCCTTGTTGTGGCAAAATTGCTGCATCACCCTCTCCTAAATTTCTGCTGGAGACATAAAAACTTAAATTTGCTTGGAGAGATAAATACCAAATGGACATTTTTGTAATTCCCACTCTAGTGCAATATAATGAGCAAATCGAAGCAAACAATTTACTTATGTTTCACAATGATATTCTTACTTTACATAGCAAGATCCCCTAAATCAGGAAATACCTTAGAATGTTTTAAATGCAATTCATGGTATCATCACATTATGATTTGGATTTTAGCTATTTGGATTTTTAGAAGTTAGCTTTGATTCTAACCTTGACATAGAAATGGCTTTATAAACATTGAATGGCTTTTCAGGATTTTATGTGAAGAAGTGTCCAGCCCTGTCTGATTCAAGGACCACAGGTGGGTGAAGTTTACTGATGGAATCAGTGCACGGTAAGCATATATGTGTGTATGCACATATATGTATTTTAAATAGCTTTCTACAGTCAAACACTTCCAGAAACATGCTATACTATCTATGTGCTTAAAATCCACATTTAAAATTTATTGTTCCCTCCACTCCACCTATAAAATGAAAGGGAGTTCTATTTCAATTCACCTTTGAAGTGGATTATTATCATTTTCATTTGTGATGTGCAACTAGTTGCAGACGTCACATAAAGGAGATTAGAAAGAATCTCCTTTGGATGGTTTGGCATAGCGTCTATTACAAACATCTAAGTTACAAGCAGAATTGGTTGAGAACAGAGTGTCCTGGAGAAAAATCTATGTGGTTACTAAAAGATGAAACTGAGTTAATGGAATGTAATCAATCAGTCAAATTATAAGTATAGTAATAGTCATTTTGTTACATCTGTTACCCTTCTGAGAGGAAACAATCATCTTTGGGGAAAAACAAATAAAAAGTGAAGGATTTTCATGCCTTCAGTAATACAGTCTGACCTCAGTTACACTCAACTGGCTATTTTTGAAGGTTTAGGGAAGTAAATACATGTACTGCAACCAAAAGTTTGCCTTTACATTAAAAAACTGAACCCCTAAGGGAAGAAATGCCAATGCTCTACCTTAAGCAAATAAAAGAAAAACACGAAAGGATCAAATATGAGTTCTTTAGAACTATCTACATGTCCGTCTTTGCTTTTGAATCCTATGGCTTCAAGCCAACATGTCTAAATGTGATTGGCTTTGAAGCCACATTACACTTCTTCATTCTGTATTTTCCAAACAGTAACTCCACCCAGGGCGTTAGCTCCCTATGTTTCTTTTCTCATTTCAGTCTTATTTTTCTCAGCCTGCCTTTTCTAAGATCATAAACAACTATTGTGATGTTATTCTGATTTTATCTTCCATAAAATTTAAAATCAATTGCATTTCAACATTTATGGGATTTTGCATTTATATCACCTAGGGAACAACTGGAATGTGGCCGCATGCACTGTGGAGAGTGCCCTTAGGTTTTTCCAATAATACCTCTGTTGCATGAGCTGCATTGGTTTCCAGTTTTTTTCTGGGTGCAATTTAAGGTGTGGATCATCACTTTTAAGGCCTACATGGCACAGGGCCAGGTTATCTGCAGTACTGCCTTTCCCTAAGGAGAGCTACCCATCCTATCAGGATAGATAGGTGGGCATGCTCCTAGCCCCTTCCTTTAAACATTACCATCTTATGGGAGCTAGGAAAAGTGCCTTTTCCATGCCAGCCCCTGCTCTATCCAGCCCCTGCCCTTTCCCCTGAAGTTTGTCGGGCTTCTGTCCCCCCTCACAGCCTTCTGAAAAGAACTGAAGAGCTGACTGTCCCCTCAACCACTGGGAAAAGATGAGGTGATTGCACATTGGAAGCTTGGCTTGGTACCAAGTTTTTGTTTTTAGGTATTTGGACTGAATAATTTAAATATGGGTTTTTTATGTTATTTTAGTTTTTGATTAGGTGCCGCCAAGAGTTTGTTGTAAGATAGGTGGCTATATGTTTTACGTAAGTAAATAAAAATAAATCATTTTTGAGATCACAGTCTTAATCACCACCATCACCACTCAGACTGTAGTCAGTGCATATTCAGCACTCCCATCACTTAAGTTATCAAAATGATTGTGAATCAATCATGGTCTCTAGAGGTAAAAAAAAACCTGCCTCCAGAGAATGTCAGTTTCAGGTCTCATGCTTGTGCTGAATCCCTAGAGAACTCTGCCATTTTAACTATTGCAATATTTTGCTACTCAGGCATTTCTCATCTCAGCTACCAAGGAAAGAATTAGTAATCCCATTTAATATGTCTCATCTCTATTAGACAGATTCCTTAATTTCTGTCCTAAATAAAAAATATTTAAGGAGAAAATATGGAAAGATGAAGGAAGCTGATGGACTCTAGTGTCATCATACATAGTGACAGATTCCACAAGCACAAAGAAAGCTTCAACATTGTTAGGAAAACATCCAAAACAAACATCAACTGAGATATGTAAATATCTAATTAAATATCCTTCATGCTGAGCCCTACCAGACAGATATACAACTACCACCTCTTGTTCCTACTAATGATTGATTTCCTGAAGCAAAGTAAATGCTTCAGGAAACAGATAAAATATAAAATATAGACCTAAAAATAAATAACAGCTCAGGACAACATTCAGCCAAATATCTAATAGAGAAGCAGTTTCATCTAAAATATTTAAGGGAATATTTTACACTGAGAAGCCATAACAAATATTAATCCCACTTATTATTTTTAGAAGTCTCCTTTCTTTTCTCTTTCAGTTCAATAGTCAAACTTGGTATGTATTCTTTTATTCAAGTTTATTAACTCATTTAATAGATATAATGTTAATAAGGTACCAATGGAAGACATTCCAGCTGAAATAGCAGGATTGAGATAATTAACTCAGATTAAAACTGCAGCAGAAGGCAAAATGTTACAGCTATGACATCTCAACAGTATCACTTCCAGAATTAACCCTTCCTCCACATGTGAAAGTTGCTTTTTAAAGATACCCTAATGGTATATGTAATGGCACACAGGGTTTCTATGAGACACCATTTAATATGGTACTGGTTAAAACCAAGCATGCTTAGGTTTCAGAACAATTTATTTTTGCTCATTTGCAAACTCTAAAATTTAATTTTCAACCAATTAATCAAACTTTTTGTTTAAAACATAAGGGGGGATCAGCCTTAAAAAGGTGGGAAGTTTTATTCCACCTGAAAGAAAGAAAATGAATATGTTGTTTGAAAGCATCAGTAATATGATAATAAAAAGGAAATGGAGAAAGGAAGGGAACAAGAAAAGAAGTAAGAGACATTCTTTAGCCAATCCACATCAAATTTAATAAAAAATAAATAAATTAATACTCTGAATTGTTCTTTGCTATATTAAACCCAAATCCAACAAGTGAACCTGATTTAAAATTTCACAAAAGCAAGGGACAATATTTGGGAATGAATGAAAGAGTAAAGGGATATATAAACTACTATGGAAATTCTAAACCATCAGTACCACAATATGATCCTAATCCAGAACTATTAAGTTCTCTATAGATGTGTATATCCAAGTGATAGCAAATGTTAAGCAGCAAAATGACTGAATAAAGCTGCTTGAAGTATGAACACCTGCAGCTACCATATAAATTTATCCTGACTACTTGAAGTAAAGCAATGTTCTTAAACAGGTTTATTAGTTTCCACTGCCCTCAGTTAATAAGAAAACTGCTCTGCTACACAGTGTTACAGCTGTTGTGACCATTCGTACATCTGCAGCTGTTTCAAAAATATGCATGTCTGGGTTAGACTGCTAAGCTTATAACTTCTCTATTTCCATCTGCCGGACAGGTTTATTAGTTTCTTTTATGGTAAACTCCACCCCAGGCAGGAATGAAAAGCTCAAGCTGTGATCATTTGTCACATCCTGAGGCAGGCATTCAAATAAGTCCTCCTGTCCCATCTAAACTCTGAAATAGACCCCAAATAACTGTAGTGCATGATCCAAGTTGCTAACAGTTGGAAGCACACCAACATTAGCTTCCGGAAGGAAAGGAGATGCTGAAACTAAAGGTCTTTCAGCCAGTGAATACAAGCAATTCTACTTTCTTTTCCTTTCCCCATTTCAATTGTTTAAATTTCCTGCTCAGTATTCTTTTGCAATTTTTTTTTAAAAAAACTCCATTATCTAGAGCCTGCCATTAGCCTAAAAGAAAGAACTGAATGGCACAAAATCACAAAACATAACTATAACTATATACACATAACTATATTCCTAGTACTTGTGCAAACCAACTAGAATCAAAGGAATGAAAGAATGTTCATTCCGGTCTTTTAGACCCACTGTCAGTGTTTTAAAATTTTTATATATAGCTATAAACCAGAAGTACAGTAAGCTGAAACTTTTGATATGACTCGGTGTGCTCTCCAGACAGTGGTCTTCTGAATACAAAAAAACTTGAGGAGACATGAAATATCCATGACTCCATGGCAGCCTTATCTCATGCACACAATGTCATTCAGCATGTGGCATGTTATTGCAAATGTCATGTTGAAGAATGCAGTCAAAGGTACAAACAGAAAAATTATCTCTTTAGCTCTCATTTGCTGAAGCTACATACCACTATTTTTCTATACCCAGATGCAGTGGAAGTTTCTGTTAGTTGAAGTGAAATTGCTGCTATTCAAATTTCACACACATCTCTCTTGTGCGGCTGAAAACTCTTGCGCAGTCATTCTTGGGTTCTGGGCCAAGTCTTCATCCATTAAACCCTTAAATAATGCTTTCAAGTGTTCTTCCTTTTACCCAACATGGGAATGACTCTGGCCAAGATGCCATGGGGAAAAAAATGATGCAGACCAAAAAGAAAAAAGAGTACTCTGCTACTTACCCGGAAGAATGGTCTGGATGTTAAAACAGAGCTGAAAGGTGATGTAATAAATGGAAAACATAAAACACCTGTGTTATATGCCTCCATGTTTTGAAACCATCACCCTTATCCTGCATGTTATGATTCTTCTGAGTAGCTTTTGCTTAGTAAAGGAACCTTCAAATTGGATAGTTCAGGTTTTAAAATATCAATGAATATAGAAGGTTAAAATATTTAAGATGAAATTCAAAAATGCTATTCAGTGGAATCTTGTTCATTGTTAGAAATAGATAAACAGTTGATTTCCCAACACTGATAATAATCATCCTATTGCATCAGTTCAATGTCGACTAAGTAAATTAATGCAAACAATGTGGTTTCCTCATACTATTAAAGCAATAATCCTTTATTTACTTGAAGTAAATCCAGTAATTTCACTGATCGTATTTCTTTAAATGCATTCAAAGTATTTAAACAATATATTAGAGACCTGGAAGCCCAACAGGACCAGTCTTGTTCTACTTAAGAACATTTTTTTTTCTGAACAGTCAAGTCCTTTTTTACAAACCAGCAAGATGCATATACTACAGAACTGCTTTCAAATTCTAAACACTAATTTTAGCATGCATCAATGTTCTCCCTACAACAGTTTTGGAACTGAGACTGCCTCTGTGGACAAGTGACTGTTGAAACTATGCCTCATGTTCTGCTATACTGAGTCCTCTATAAGGGCTCAAGCACTCACCTTTTACTCCTTATCTAGTAAATCACTCAGGAAATTCTTATCTTTTTTATGTCCAGTTGTTGTTTTAGATTAATATGATTCACTCTCCTTGACCACAGCTAAATTTTGTTGTACCATCTATAAAATTAGGGAGACTTCAATTGTCCACTGATGTACACAGCACCAAGATACTTTACTTTGTTTCACTTTTACTTTATTTTTATTTTTTAGTTTGTTTCTAACTGCTGTTTTGCTTGATGACCGTAATAAAAATATTTCTTTGTAGACCTACTGTATATATAGCATTGTGCTCCAGTTATCCATTGTGCTCCAGATATAATCAAGTGATAACTTGGATAACATAAATCTGAAAATGTTTCCTGTAATAATTGGCTTTCTTTCTCTACAAATATTCCATATATTGAAATACAACTTAAATATATCCAGATAATAGCAGAAATTTTACCCAGGTAGAATTGTTTGTTTTGCTTCAGTAAACTAAAAGCTAAGGCACTGTGATCTCTCAAAGGCCAAAATATTTACTGATAGCATGAGTGTTTGCAAACATATATTTACTTTACTTAAAACTTAAAAAATTAAAATAACTATAAAGGAAATGGATGCATAAATGGACAGCAGCTGTGGTATATAAACTGAGAGGCAAGTTTTATATTTGTAAGAATACTTTAAAATGGAGTCAGAAAAAATACAAGTGCTGCCCACTTAATCTAGCTATAATTTGTGCCCAAAATTGAGGTATTGACTAGAGTATCTTTTGCACGCTCTTGCTATTTTATTGATAAATACAGTAAATATGGATATTATTACTCCAATCATACTTCTGTTTCTGAAATGCATATTTCTAACTCTCAAAATGCATTGCATTTTGGCAGAAAAGATTTTTCGGTTTTTAAGCACATCCCTTGCTTGTGTGAGCATTATGCAGAAAGTCAGAATTTGAATAGATTTCAATGCCAGCTAATGAATAGTACCTACGATTCATGAGTAATATGGGCTTCTTCCGGATGAGTCTTTTATGGTGCAATAGCTCTGCCTTTGCACATAATTTTACCAAAGAACAGATGTCACCATTCATTTATAACCTCCTTGTCGTCCCACCACCACTTCTTTGGTCTTTTTCCCCCTTGGCCTTTTTACAACAAACCCATTAACATGGAAAGCAGGAGTTTCCACACAATGTCTTTTGACTGGTAGTATTAGAAGCCAGTTTGGAGAATCACAACCTTCCACCTTAATGAGTTTCACCTCTTCAAGAGTTAGGGATTTATGTAAGACATTTCCATAGCACATTTAGCTATCTCCCAACACTATTTGTTTACACGTTGGTCATGTAATGTTAAGAGTTCAAATGTTATGCTAAAATTATGTTTAGTTTTCTTCTCAGAGGCACAAGATACATTAATTTGGGCATCCCGCCCCTCTAAAATTTTGCTGAAAAATAGATGTGCTGAATGATGAATATTTGCTCTGTCTCTCTGCTCTCCTCCTCCCCACCCCCAATCAGGATACACAAAACAGCTTCAGGGTTGCAAAAATCAATACCATTAAAACTTAAGAAAAAACCTCTATATATTATAACAACCTTTGTAGAGAAAAAATAGGTCATCAACTTTTGGCAAGATGCAGGGTTCACTGGTTATATATCAACTATGAACCTTTTCTGGAGTAATTGCATAGTACCAAAACATACAGGTACATGAGTGGAAAACAAATGAACTAATGTTATTAACTCTCTATAGCAATGTTTCTCAACTTTGGCAGCTTGAAAAAGTATTGATTTCAGCTTCCAGAATTCTTCAGCCAGCCAGAGGTTCACACATTTTCAGGCTGCCACAGTTGAGAAGCTCTGCTCTACAGGCTCCAAATACATCTTCGTAACTGTAATCATGAGTTCAATGATTTAAAATTTCTACCTCTAGAAAAGGCTGAATATTAAGATGTCCACAAATTATGAGAAAGTAAAGAAAGATTTACTCTCTGTACCTGAGATTCAGAAGGCTACCTGTGATGCTCCAAATAATTTCTGAATTTCTGAATGTTGAAAAAATACCCCAGAAGATGGCCAGGGTGAACCACTAATTATTTGAAAGAAAACTATATGGAGGTAACTATATAAACATCACTAGTGGAGCCCAATTAAAATGGCACTTTACTATTGTAGATGTCACTAGCATAGAAGAAAGTCAGAGATCCTATAACTAGTCAAAGAAGTATTTTCCACTAGAACAAAAAAGCTTTTTTCAATATAGTACCTCAATGTGAGAAATTATATAGTAATATTTCAATGTGTGTGAAGGACTGTGGGGGGAGGGTATTGCTACATTCATTGCTTCAATGACATCTTTTAAACTGAGCATTTGTGTTCCCAGTAACACAGTAATTTCACTTTCCACATACATGTTTTACACAAACAAATTGCAATAAATGACGGTTACTAAATGTTAAGTACCCATGACTGCCCTTTGGACAGGACGGGTGATTTTATAATCAGTGAACAAATAGTGCATTTTGAAACTTCATTTTGCATGCCAAAATTTGCCTCTGTACAGCTAGAATGGTCACCTAAACTAAAGCAATGACTAAGCTCCTAAGGGACCAAATCAATATTCAACTTAAGAATTCAACCCAACAACAGATTTCTATTAAAATCAGCACTTCTTTATTTTTAAGTAACAAGATTTATGTGAACAGAGAGCAATCATTGCGGACTCCTTTTTAAAAAAATTACCAATGGTTTGAGCATCTATATTTGTCCTTTTCATTTAATACTAAAGAGTGACACATTGATCTCAATGAAGCATTAAAAATAGCTGTGCATGGTGCTGTGTTACACAACATGCTTTTACTGATTTGAAAATGATCTTGCAATCATTCCATTACTTCATCAGTACAAAATTGGTACAAAATACAAAATAGTAATCCTTTAATTTCTGACAATTTAATAAAATGCTATGGAAATAAATGAAGAAGATGAAAAAATAATCAGTAACAACTGAATGGTTGTGGATTCTTTTGTTGCTTGCTTGCTAGAGGATACTGTTTTTCTGCTACTGAAATTATTGTTATATATTTATTAGATTTTTATCCCACCTGCCCTTTATTACTGTATAAGTAACTTAAGATGCAAACTTCCTAATACTCTTTCCTTCTCCTATTTTCCCCACAACAGCAACCCTGTTAAGTAGATTGAGCTGAAAATGTGTGACTGATCCAAAGTCACCCAGCCGGCTTTCAGGCCTAAGACAGAACTAGAACTCACAATCTCCTGATTTCTAGGCCAGCACTTTAAACACTAAACTTTATTATGCTACCATGCAGTTTCACTCTTATTCCTAATATCAAAATATTGAGGCCACCCTTTGCTCAGTCAATGATTAACTGTGGAATTCTTGTCCAATAATCAGAAAGTAAAAGCTTTGATAATCTGCAAAAAAGTTTCAGATGGCTAGCTTTTCACTGTGCAATTTTCCTCACAGAGCTGTAGTGCTTTCCTGGCTTCCCTCCTTTTCTTTAAATGCCAGCTCCTTTTACTGTTCCATCACCACCATCTTTTCAGACTGGGAATTGTGAGTAGCCAAATAGGAGGGACAGAAAGACGTCTAGGAGAAAACAATATCAAAAGCAAAGCCTGCTGCCCCTAATAACGCAGTAAGAGCAAAAGCACCAAAAGAAAGTCAAAAGGCATTCTCAAGCTCCCTGAGAATAAAGAAGATGCCTCCTCATCTATGGAGGAAGAACCCCTCTGAGAAATTGTAAGGCAGATTTTTGCACAGTATTAGAATATCATTCAAATAATACACTGAGATAAGAAATAATGTGTGTATGTTACAGCAATGTAGAACTTCACTACGTTAGGGGAATGTCAGACCTGCCACCACCTAAACCTCTAAGCCAAGGCTGTCAAGCTCCCGACCCACGGGCCAGATGCGTCATGTGCTGGCCACACCCACGCCCGGTTTAGCGAAGGGAAAAAAGTCCCAATATGTCACATGGCGTCCCTGCTCTAAGCAGAAACTATCCTTGGCTCCATTTGTTGAGACAGCTGACAGGGAAATTGAAACACTCAGTTTCCATGGTACACTAACTGCAACCATGAAATAATCACATTGATTAATGAAGATATTGAAGAGTACTGGGCCTAAGATGGAACCTTGTGACACCCACAGTCCTCTGGTAAAGAGCTGATGTGGTTCCCATCTTCAAAAAAGGAAAAAAAAAACAGACCCAGGAAACTATAGACCAATCAACCTAACATCAATACCCGGGAAGATACTGGAAAAGATAATAAAAAACAGATCTGTCAACATCTAGAAACAAGTAAAGTAATAACTATCAGTCAGCATGGGTTTGTTAAGAACAGATCATGTCAAACCAATCTTATTTCATTCTTCAACACAGTGACTAAATTAGTAGACCAGCAAAATACTGTGGACATAATATATTTAGATTTCAGCAAGGCATTTGACAAAGTAGACCACAACCTATTTCTTAGTAAGCTAGAAAAAAGTGGAATAGATAGCACCACCACTAGATGGACTCGCAACTGGCTGGCAAATCATACTCAACAAGTAGTCCTTAATGGGTCTAAATCTACATGGAGGGAAGTAAGCAGTGGGGTGCCACAAGGTTCCGTCTTAGGCCCAGTACTCTTCAATATCTTCATTAACGACTTAGATGAGGGAATAGAAGGGGAACTTACCAAATTTGCAGATGATACTAAACTGGCAGGAATAGCTAACACCCAAGAAGATAGGCTTAAGATCCCAATGGATCTTGACAGACTAGAACACTGGACCGTATCTAACAAAATGAAATTCAATGTAGACAAAAGTAAAGTCCTACACTTAGGCAAGAAAAACCAAAAGCACACATATAGACTGGGTGAAACCAGGCTCAATAGCAGTAACTATGAGAGGGATCTTGGCGTCTTAGTGGACAACCAGCTAAATATGAGCCAGCAGTGTGCAGCAGCAGCCAAAAAAGCTAATGCAATCCTAAGTTGTATTAACAGAGGGATACAATCAAGATCAAGGGAAGTACTAATACCACTCTATAAAGCCTTAGTAAGACCACACCTAGAATACTGCATCCAGTTTTGTTCACTACATTATAAAAAAGATGTTGAGACTCTAGAATAAGTACAGAGAAGAGCAACCAGGATGATTAGGGGACAGGAGGCTAAAACATACAATGAACGGTTGCAGGAACTGGGCTTGGCTAGTCTAGTAAAGAGAAGGACCAGGGGAGACATGATAGCGGTCTTCCAATATTTGAGGGGCTGCTGCAAGGAGGAAGGGGTCAAGCTATTTTCTAAAGCACCTGTAGGCCAGACAAGGAATAATGGATGGAAACTGAACAAGGAGAGATTTAACCTGGAAATAAGGAGAAACATTCTGACAGTGAGAACAATCAACCATTGGAACACCTTGCCTTCGGAAGATCAGCTAATAAACAAACACCATCACTCCAAACTTGGGCGAACATCCCCTAGACCTGGCACACTGTTCCTCAAGGGATAGTCATTATCTGTTCCGCTGGTTTCACTAGCAAGATTCTTTCAATACAGTAATCTAACATCTCTTTTTTGTGTGTGTTTTTAAAATGGTGATATTGTTTTTACATTTCAAAATACATTATTGTTGATTTTCAATAGTGTGATGAAGCAAGAAGCCAGGAGAATAGAACTCCAGTACTTTCACAGAAGAAACCATGCTCCTATTTGCCAAAACAATATTTTTATGTGTTTGTATGCTGGAAATCTAGGCAAGTACCATATACTGTATGGCTTGGAAGGAAGGCTGGACAGACTAGTGGCTGGTCCAAGAACATATATCATGATTTTGTCATCAGTCCCCACTCCCTTCCCCCCACACCTGCCTACAGATCAACACAGCTGCTTCCTTAGCACTTGGTCAAGTGCTCTGAATCTTGTTTTGACACAGAAAACTGTCATTACAAATATTTGTCATTTATTTCATTTATTTATTAAATTTATATGCTGCCTATCTCCACGACAGGGCAACTCTTGTTGGGGCGCCATTGGTTGGCAGTATGCATTCTTTGTCCTGTTATGAAGTAATTTTGCATTCATTCCCTATATGAAACCATCAAGATCTCCTTTGATGGTAAACTACCACCTTGTCCAACCAGATCTTGAAGGTGAAATTCCCATTCAGAGAACCAGCAAGGGGAGTGGTTTGTAAGCTGGAATGTAATTTTGGACAGTGCTTCACAGCTATTCCTTGGATGCTTCGTGACCCTCCCCCTATTTTGCCCACCAATAACAGCTGGATGAGTTGGGGATCAGCTGTCATAGAAATAGTTCTGACAGCCTCATGTTCTTCTTGTCCTGAAGTGTATGCAAGCTGTCACAATGGATTATGTCAATCAGCAGCGAATTATAGATTGCACTCTTTCATACAGATAATAAACCATAAATGACTAATGCAGACATGTGTGGACAAAGCTTATAATAAAAGATGTGCCTAACAATTTGCAAGGTAGAAAGTCAGAAGGGTTCATAATTCAATGATATGACACATATGCTGCCCCAGATTCAAACACTAGCTACTCCAGTGGGTATTAGGGGATATAAAAGATCTCTGCCTTGAGCTCCAGAAAGATCCAGAGAAGACATGTTATCAGAATTATTTATGCTGGATGTCAAATATTATGATTAAAAAGATGCCTGGGTTCATACATTATAAAGTGTATTTGATTTTGGCTTAGCATGCTGTCTGAATATGACCTTTGCAATTCGTTTTATAATTTGGCATGTTGAATGAACACAACCAACAATAATTCATTCAATCTGAGTTCAGCAAAGCACAATGTAGTCTTTATAATATAATTGATAACACTGAATCCCACCATAAGGAAACTTCTTTTATTTCATCACAAATTCAGCACTATTTTATTAGCTATGAGTACTAATTTTCACATTTACATACACACATATTTGTTCATACAATTTATTTTTCAATGGTTTTGCTGTTGTTTTGGCTTCATCCATTCTGATCTTTGATTGGGGCTGTTAATAAATAAAATTAAATAAACAAATGCGCACATAATGAAACATTTTTTTAAAAAAAGCAGAATAATTATTTAACTCATCCTTTACTGACTAAGATACTTAAGACTATCTCCTCTGCACATTCTCTATATTGATTCCCTGTTGCTTTTGCAGTTTTGACTTGATGAATAAGCAAGCATACTTAATTAAGTCCAGTAGCAATCTCTTTTGTGATTGCCCTACTGGAATTCAAGAATGCATATCACTTCCACAACTTTCATTACTTCACTGGTTCCTGATGATATACAGATCTAATTTAAAGTGCAACTGTTGATTTTCAAATCCTGAATACAGGTAATTTTTGCCTCTGTACTTTCAGGAAAAAAATGTGTGAAATTGCCTGTCTATGGATTCTTCTTCATTGCAGTTCTGCTTCTTATTCCCTACCGACCAAAATTAAATAGGTATTTTTTAAGGATGACATCAGACCTGAGGAATTTCTTTCCTTCAGACCTTTGCTTCAATGCTCCCAACAATGCTTACATTGTCAAAAAAGAGGAATCACACCCTACCTGCAAATCATACATATAGATGCCTACTTAGGGAAAATTATTCAAACTTAAAGCAGAAATATTGTACTTTATACATATTAGAGGAAATAGAACCCAGGTGACCAATATACATGCATGATCCAGTATCTGGATATTGATGGTGGATGGACACCTGAGAAGCTCCTATGTGTCATTTTTATATTTATCTGTAATACAGGCTTGGACCAACTAGTCATTCAAACTCTGAAAAATAAGAACACATGGTTTTAATTTGTCTTTAGGTTTCAAGATAAGGCAGACTCCTTTACCAAGATTTTCAAATTATCTACATCTTTGTGTTTTACCTCTTGATCAGTATTACTGCTAATAAATTTTACAGGAACTATTTTTCTTCCTTGTACTGTACATGGACATGAACATGACAACTGAAATTTTCCAGCATGACCATCAAAGTCAGAGCTCAAGAGGAAAAGTAAAGAGTAAAGATGAATTATCACTTTAATTTTCCCAATAAAACAGGCTGTACACAGAAGGGTCTTCCCACTTCTTTCAAAAAGCATTTTAGCATTTTCCACAATTCTTATCAGTATCCATGCGGAAAATCTCCATTGGCTTGGCTGCTCTAGAACAGGGTTGTCAAACTCCTGGCCCCATGGGCTGGATGCGTCACACACTGGCCATGCCCATGCCCGATTTAGTGAAGTGGGGAAAAGTCCTGATATGTCACATGACACCGCTGTGACGATGTGAGTTTGACACCCCTGCTCTAGAAGGTTGAGAAATAAAATAGTCCTCTTTCTCATGAATAAACCAAAGAGGGATTTAATTAACAAAATGAGATCTAATTAAAAGCAGAATACCATGAACAGTTCAGAGATGTCTCCACATCCAAGGAACTGCTATCAGTAAAGCTCTGCTGGCTACCTTATCACGTTTATTGTGAGCTTCCCCAATTTTAACAGAATCTTGCAAGTGTGAAGATACTACAATCACTTTTAACCCCCTGATCAATTAGGGTGGGACTTTCCTCCTACCATTAAAAATGGAGAGTTCCTGCCTCTTTTGTCTGATCATTTCCTAGGCAGCAACTATCTCTTTTCCTTCTCCCTCAAAGTCATTCCTACATACCATGACATTTATCCAGGAGGCCATCAAACCAGCCCAGTGTATTACATGCTCCAAGTCATTTTCCAGCCAAGTGTTTCAGCAATTGTCAAAAGACACCAGCAAAGCTGCTAGGCCTACAAATTCCTGCCTGCATTTTTATGAAGGGTTCTTCAGAAGAAATGAGCTGAGACATGCATAGCAGCCAAGATTTCAATATTGATTACATGTTTCTTTAACACAGAGTTCATTAAAGATGGGATATGATGCATTCTCAGTGGGTAAGTAAACAGATGTCATATTTGTACAAATTATCCCATCTAACTTCTTGCAAATTGAACATATTAAAAGTTCACATTTTTTAAAATGGAAAGGAGCAAAATAGCCAACTTTGCAGAAGACTTGCCCATCTATTTCCTCTTGTACTTCCATGTCCTGCCAGAGGTGAGAACACAACAGCAAGAACTCTCAATCTCTCTTACGTTTTTTACTTATAGTATTTGAATTACTAAAAAATACACTACTGAAATATAATCAGTATAAAATATTATAAAGTATTACAAAATCTCTACTATGTAACATACATTGTTGCATCTTTTGATTAAGAGAAAATATTGCCTTTTCCAAAACAGGTAGATCACACATTTCCAATATTTGGATATTTGGAGTGGTAATATATTTCCAATTTCTCAATATGATTCTTTCAGTCCCCCTCATACTTTATCATGATTCCTGATAAATTATCAGTTTACAAAGCTTGGAGAGATATATAGTTCAATATTAACATATTTAACATTTCAAGATTTCTCCATGAATCTAAATACATAGGTTAATACACTATTCTAAAAAAATACTAAATGATCACATCACCATATTATAGGGATCAGTGAATATTTAATATTTTTTAACACTTTCAGCACAGAAAATTTCATATCCATCCTTTCAACTGTCTTCTTTGGTGATTCTATTACATCCCAAATACAACTTTTTTGATGAATCAACATTAATATCAGATTTGTTAATACCATTTAACATTTTAAGGAGGGACATGATGTGGCTTTATTGGAAATTCCAGTTTTTTAATCCATGCGTGGGATATCCCATAAATCTCTACTTTGAAAACATATTTGAACTTTTGGTGGGTTTTAATTCTGTAATGGATTCAATCAAATAAGAGAGCAAACCAAGTGCTTTGAAATAGTTAAAGCATCTGGTCCACATGATCTGTTAGAACATACTTCAGTTGAAGATATCTCCGCTATTGCAAATTGGGAAGACCAAATTCAATCTGAAGTCTTTTTCCACCCTATTGTTCAACCATCTCCCTGCTGGAGAAGTCACAAATGATCTCATATTAAGATGTTAAGGATACCTCTGATAATTATTTTGAGTCCCTCAAAAATCATCAAGTCTGTCAGATACAGGCAATTCAAAATTCGTAACTTGTGTCTAGTCAAGCATGTAGTCCCAATCACCCTGGAAATATGCCTCTATTTAAAAAAGTACAGTTTACAATGTTGAAATAAGGGAACATGCTACTCTTTGACTCTATAAGATTAATCTCTTCTTCCTTTATAGAAATCTTGTACATTTATTGTTGTCTTAAGGAAAGCATCCTGTGTTTATTTCCATGGAGATCAAGAGGTATCATGAACAAATGCCAAGAATCCTATGCTGTCTGCACTAAATGGTGCAAAATCACTAGTGTTTTAAGCAGGTAAAAACTGTCTCTTACCTATCCACCTAGCTCAGTCATACATGTACTATTCCTCCTTAATCTGATGCCACCCCAAAATGTTTGGGTGTAACTTCTAAAATTTGCAGATAGCAGGTTTAACAATGTTTCTTAAACATTTCAAGACTTTTTCTCCTTCCATCCCTACTGGATAGTATATTTTTTTCTTTTCAGAGTGAATACCCATAATGAGCTAATTCCTTGATTATCTTAAAAGGGGTACAATCAGAGTGTCTCACTGTCCAATTAATTTTTATTTATTTGGATCCCACCTTTATTATTTTTATGAATAACTCAAGGCAGTGAACATATCCAACATACCTTTCTCCTCCTAGATGTAGAAGTGGATGGTGACACTAAAAAGTACTACTCAGTTAGAATTGAGTTTCCAGTCTAGAAAATTCTGGCTTAATTCTTGCAGTGGATTTTAACTATGAAAGGGCAGGCTGGCAGATAATTGAAGTCACAACTGGAAAGCAACAAGAAGCAACTGAGAAGGATAAACTACATGATCTTTAAAGTAAATTGCACAATTTTCAACTCAAGAATCTTTCTGTCATCTCTTTCTTATATAGCAAAAGAAAAAGAAAAAGAAAGAAGAAAGAAAGAAAGAGCTAGAATTAATCATAGATCATATACAAGCTTTTATTTGGCTTATCCATTACCAAAGAAAGGAGAAAAGAATTACAAACACAGATCCTAATTAAAGCATCTACCGGTATATAGTCATTAATAAGCAAATTTAATATTTTGATTTGTCTGGGCAAGTTGGCCTTCCTGAAGTCAAACCCCAAAACATTACTTCCTGATGCTCATATAGATTATATGGTATAAACCTGAAGAAAATAACAATAGTTAGATTTCTAATATCCATAATATATATGTCTGTGTATGTGGGAACTAGTAAAAGAGATTTAGCCATATGCTAAGGCTGATTTACATTAAAATATTATTTTATGCAAATAATACAGTACTATTATGATTGTAATATATATGTATAACAGCCACTATGATTCTCAAGATTATTCCATTTTTATGGAAAGGAAGTTAGTTATCATTTTTTCTATAGTGTAAGATGATTAAAATATTAATTTTTAAAAAGAACAATCTGTCTGAAATGGCCAATGGCTGGTCTGAGGTATCTCCTCTCCTAAAGTTGCTGATATAGTGCTGTGTTGGTAGTTCTTCATATTATTAGTGACCTGTAGACAAGGGGGCATCACAGAAAATGCTCAGGAACAATTTATGCTTATATGGAAACATCTGATTACAAAAGAGAGTTATTCTTAGGATGTTATATTTAAAGAAGCTGAAAGTTCAGAATCACTTTAAATGATATTTTAATGAAAGTCAGTTTCAGCATAACGCTGTATCTGTTTTATTAATTCCAATATATACAGACATATATTTTATGAATGCTGGAAATCTAATGAATGTTATTTTCCTCAGCTGAACCTGGTCTGAACACCTATACATCTGAACACCTATAAATCACATGAAATCAGAATGTGAAATCATAAGTCTAAAAATTAGTTGCCAGCAAATATAGCTGATCCAGGCAGCACAGTAAGAAGCATCTTACTTCTTGTTAAGTTTGCATGAAGAGACAGACGCGGAGTGCTTCAAGCTCTTTAGTTTATTAGTGACTACAGCTCAGAACGGACCCAATTTGGCTGGGCTGCAGCTGCTACTTATAGCCAGCAGCCGCAGTTGACAGCCAATCAGAGTGCAGGGTTTTTCCCACACTTTTAAACCAATCATTTCTAACCCTTTACAAGAACAATTCAAACTAAACCAATGACTTCAAACCTACATACATAACACTTCTCAATACTCAATACATACTAACATTTTAGTTTGCTATTTTATCTCATCAATGGGACATTTATTATCAATTTATTTCAGTTTTCTGAACTTTCCCTTTGCTTACAGGAAAATGTATACTGTATACTCTCATATTTTTATCCACATAATCTATGAAAGTGATATTACAAGAAGAAAAATATTCACAAATTATATTGATCTCCAGCAAAATAAAAATCAGCTTTATTTAAAGTACTGTGTAAAGTAACATTTTTTTAAAAAAGATAATCTTTTCAATTATTGCCCTCTATTTTAATTAAAGATTACCAGAAAATCAAAGGAGTGAGAATTTATAAAATATCTCATATAAAAGTAGAAAAGTATTTTGAATATAAGTAACTGCAAAACAAGGCAGCATTTATTTCTGATCAGTGAAGACTAAATTTCTTAGCCTTAAGCAGTGGTGATAGAATATAAACAACAATGGTTTATGTTTAACATTTTATGATATAGCAGCCAGTTCCTGATAGTACATAATTTTAAGAGTTCTTGTCATAAAAATAGTTAAGAGTTTGCTATAAATGATTTGAAAATCTGCTGTAAATTGCTAGCCTAAACTCTTAAACATAAGAGAAAAATATTATCTTACTGCTATGTGAACACAATATAAAGAACCACATGTAACTGGTAGATGAACACTATACCAATTAGCTTTCTAATGAATGAAAGATAAAAACATAGACCTAACACTGGCCTTTTAAAACAAAATTCCATTCTGTACACTGTATATGCTGTGTCTTTCATGGACAATATCAAAATTATTAGGGTTTGCATTTAGCCAGTTTTGCAAAACTTAGTCAGTTTCAACAGATATATCTAAGAGTTAAGCTTTTTATTTTTGCATTAATCCCAGAAATACTGGATTTGTACGTTTGTGGGTGGTGGCGGACCAATGTTCCTGGATTTTCTGTAACTTGAAAAAAAGACTGTCACTATACTAAAATCTGGATACAGAAACTTACCTCATTTTCAGTTTAGACCACAACTAAAACAGTGGAAATTGGGAGAGACTAAGGAAAGCAAGACATGGAAAATCTTAATAGATAGAAGGTACATCCAGCTACTAATTAAATGTGTACTTCTAAATCATTTCTTAATTATGATTTCCACTAAAAAAACATTGCAAACATCACAGTGATATCTGAGATACCAACAGAAAAAAAATGGCTCATATGAAGATCACAGGCTCCTAAGAGGTTGTTATTGTTTGCTTATTCTACAGCCTTCTAAGAAAAATAAATGCTGAATGAAATAATTAACCAGACTCAAGGTCATCCACAGAACAACTACTGAGATTAAGCAAAATTTCTTGTATTCTCAGAACTTCACAATCCCAGGAACTGTTGTGATTTCCAAAGCAATGTTTCTATTGCCCTTTAACCCCAAATGATTTTATGCAATCCTACCCCAAAATTCAGTTAATTTTATAAGATTCGATAATCAGGCAAGCAAAAGAAAATACAAAAGTGCAAAGTTCAGGGAAGCATTGCGCAATGGTGGTGATGGTGCTGTTAACTTCCAGTTTGTTTTGCAATACAAAATAACTGATTGTCCTGTGTTTAGAAATAAATACAATTAACATTCCAGATTAGAAATCTATTCTGCTCCAAACTTTTTCCATCTTATTAGAAACTTGTATCATATGGATAACAACCTCATTGTAGGTATGTTTTTTCACATACTTAGTTCAATATTTTTTCTGTGCAAGATTCTGCAACAATTAAGGCACAAAGGTTTTTGGAAGATGAAAAATAAAAGAGCAAGCAAATTCTGTATCTAAGAATCTTAATAAAATGTAAATACAAGCCTGTTGTCTTATATCAATACGTATGTGTTGAACCTTTTAACTCCCTCTTTTGGCTGTATTTATTCTTTTCTCACTCTTTTCATCTAAGTTTATGTTGTGGACTCCAACCAGTAGTTCTGGCAGTGGAAATCTTTTTGAATCGTTTTTGGCAAAGCAGGGAACTTGGAAGAAGTCAAAGCCAAATATCATTAAAATCAGCACTGACAGTACAATCCTAAACCCTTCAGAATTAAATTCCACTGGATGATATTTACTCCTCTTAAACATATATTCCAGTCAGAAACTTTGGAAAGCCAAAAGCAACCAGAAATAAATTGAAAGTTCATGGACAAATAATCTGGTCTAGTAGGAAGCAGCTCTTCATGTACAAGAGGCTATCTGTGTAGAAGAGAAATTGTATGGGCTTGGGAAAGAAACTAACCTTAATTTGGTTTTTTAGAGAGCATCAAATATTCCATGGTTAGTTTCCTTACTGCAGAAATATCCATGTAGTTGCTTCACAGTATCCTTCTGATACTTTAGTAACTATTTTTTGAGGGACATCACCTCCATTTTATCCTCAATCTATTGCTCAGGTAGCCTAAAGCTATCTTCAGATATTCTAAATTGGAAGTGTTGTTTCCCTTCTCTCAGGACAAACTTCTAGGGCACCTCAGCAATAAGCTTGGAGATGACATGTTCAGTAATCTGCTCAACTCCAATTGGCCTAGCAATCTCCTGTAAAATGCCCCCTTCAATTCAGTTGTTTGATACTGCACTTCCATTTTGACTTCAGTTGAAAGAGAGACTGGACACCAGGTCTTTCTCTCTCTTTATACTGGAAGGGACAATGCCCAAAGATCAATAGGTCTGTCACTCATGAATCTTGCTATTGGTAAGCATGCATGTTATACATTTACTGGGTATATTGTAAAGTAGGGAAAGCACCTGAGATTCTCTCAAACATAGATATAAATGTAGAATGTGGGATGGAGAAGAAACTGTTTATCTGATTAAAATTGATTCACAAGGGAAATTGGCTTCAGAAGGAAGAAAGGAGAGAAAAACCCAGAGGCTCAATATACCCGAGAGCTTCTCTGTTTTGTATTTTGAATCAGTTACCCTCCCTGTTCTGAAGCAACCCTGCAGTAATTAATACTGCCCAGCCTCACTGTTGCAATATGCTAAAGGGAGGTTGTAATGAAATTTCATGCTATGATTCAAGGATGGGAGGAAAGCACATTAACATGACTGTGCGGAAGTGTCCTTTGTTTTGGAACTGGAATTAGAATTCCACCTTTAGTTTACATTCTTTGTTAATGCATACCACATTTCTGCAGTAAACGTAGCTTGTCAGTAAAATTAGCTTGTCACAATCAGACCACAGCTGATACTGACAGCATGTGCTTCAACTGAAAAGAGCTTCTATCCAATATTTTTAGACTAAAATTTAAAATTATAATCACATATGTGCAACCTCCTGTGTCACCATCACTTTGGTGAATCCTTAAATGTCCCATTGATAAAGTTCAATGGAATAATTTCCCTCACTACAGAGTCTCAGTGCAACCGCAGAAAAATCTTTCTCAGGACTTACTAAGATGTGGTGGCAAAAGAAGCTCCCCACATTTCCGTGCTGATACGGTAGAGATGTGGCAGGGAAAATAGTGAAGTTTCATCAAATTTCACCAGAACCACTGCTTACTGCGTCTCAAGGCTATTATTTATATGTTGGGAACTTCAGCAGAAAATAAGAATGTACAATCATATTATAAAGGACATACTGCATACAGCTATTAAGGGAATACAGAAATTAAGAAGGAAGAAAATTACTATCTGTGTATGGGGTGGGGAGAAAAATGGATTTTTTAGGGTTAACAAGGTACTTTTGAATAAGTTTCATAATGCGATGCTTCATGAGCCTTTATGGAAATAGAGATCCTTGTTTCCTCATTATTATTTTTATTATTTCCTGATTTTGTTTAGTACAAAAGGAAATACGTTATCTTTTTTTCAAAACCAAGGGAAACTCATCACACCCATGTCTCTAAATCATTCACCGCTAGTGAAAAGAAACAATTTTACCCAACAAAGATTCCAAACAGGAAAACAACACAAATGGGACTATAAACAACCTGAACACAAAAGGTCATAATCTTATCTAATGAAAGCACATGCATGATGCTTTAAATATTAGTGCAAAGTAAGAGAAGAAGCTACAAAAACACCAATTAACAAGGAAATGTTACTGGTACCAGGTTGTAACATTTTTCAATCCCACTTTCGCTACAAGAAGATGGGGTATTGTTCAAGAAATTTCACCCTACAGTAGCCTTTAGGTTCACAACAATTCTGTGAAGAAGGCTAGGCTAGCATATGCTTCATTTTTTGTATAAGGTTTCTTAGTGCAGTTCACCAGGATGGGTAAAAAGTCTGGAAATATTCTTTAGCTATCCATTTACTCACAACTAAGTCTATAATATGGCTCTTATTGGGGCACAAATCTTTGAACAAATGGCATTCAGAAGGAGAAGAAGAAGGAAGAGGAGAAGGAGGGAGAGAATAATTATAACAAACTTCACCCTTAAGCACCTTTATATAATTAACTTGACCATCAAGGTATCAATCAAATATTGTCTGTTTGAACTTACATGTTCTTATTTGGAAGTAAGGCATATCACTTGCTGTTAAGTTAGCAGCTATGGAGCACATATATAATACACTTTTTTTATTGAGGGTGAGTATGAGAGAAGTATGGAAAGCAACTATAGATGCTTTATGACTTCATATAAACTTTATTATACACAATCACACACACACACACCTACTAATCTAAAGCCTTATTCAAAGATACCATTACCAAACCAAATATCTCATATCCTATATATGGTGCTTTTATTTTTTAAACATGTCCTATTATTCTTATTTACTTGAATGTTCAATCAGAATTCTATTTGTAGAATAATGATCATTCCCACCCAATTCTGTATTATCTGCAAGTCTGATAAGCATATTTTGCACCTCTTTTCAAAGTGTACCAGGAGAGGTGCATTTTAAGAAGTATTCCCTTCAAATATTATGTATTTAGCAATACATAATGATGGACTGTATTTAGTATTTTTTTTTCACCAGCAAAATGGAAACTGTTAAAAAGAAAGGTTTCCTGCTTCTCAACTCTGCATATCTCTATGCCTTCTTTGTAGAGCTGAGGGATTTCCTGGAAAATACATGAAAAACAAGAGATATTCTGGTTGCACAACCAGATATCCACTTGCATGACATTGGATACCAGCCAAAGATCTATAACTTGTGTCTATTAAAGTCATATGGTATTCAACAATCTTTCTTAGGCTGAATGTTCTGCAGGACAACATTTGTGTGCACATGCACATGTGTGGTGGGCACATGCACACACAGACGCAGAGTATTATGTATTTCTAAGGGCAGTTAGTAGTGAAATAAAAGCTGAGCTGTTCTTTATACTCTTTCAGCTTTTCTAATGGGATCATAATAGATTTCATAACTTTACCACTGTAAACTAAGCTTTGTTGATTATAACAAAAGAAGGAAAAACAGCCATAGTTTAGGCTGAATTGTTACCGTGTTCTCCTCATGAAGAAAAAGTTATTCAAAGATGGAAGTTAAACATTTACTTCTTCTCTCTTTACTTCCATGCTATTTCCACCCCATTGCTACTGGGGTGGGGATTAATGGGGGAAACCTCATAGTTCAAACTCTTTGCAGAATTAAATACATCAACAACAAATCAATGGTTGAACTTCACAGTACTAGAACAGCATATTGGGTTGTGGATTATTTTGCTTAACTTAAGATATAACATTGAAAAGGAACAAGTACTAAGAAAAACAACTCTAAGTGCATTTTATCAAACATTGGATGGATCACACCACAACATATTTTGCTTTATACATAAAGCATCAGTTTGATTCAAATCAAACCTAGAATATCAAAACAAAAATAAATATGTGTCAATTAACAGATTCTTGGACAGTTTCATAAAAAGAGCAGAAAAAGGCAACTTAATTGGCATTTAATAGACTTTTGATGTGACATATTGCAGTGTATATTTGAAAGCTTTTGAAAATTGTTTAGGAATCCTTCTGTAAATGTTTGTATGAGAAAATTATCTGGTGGATAATTGAACCAGATAGCTTTAAATACAATTTCTAGTTAGCATGGCTTTTTGAATTGTGGAAGTTGAAATTAAACCCACCGGGTTGTTAAGAAAGAAAGAAAAATATTAGGAAGGCCGAGTTCCTCCCCCCACCTCTTTCTCATATTGAGAATATTAACATAAACAGTGCCATCCTTAATCTATCCATTGGGTAATTTCTAATGGGAATTGTAAATAAAGCTAGGCAAACTGAGAATGTGATGGATGTAGGATAACACATTTCAGAATTAAGATACACAGAATTAAATTTTGAAGGACTTATTGTCTGTAAGCCACCCAGAGTCTCCAAGAGTGAATGGGCAGCCATATAAATCTAACAAACAAGCACAGTCCACTTACTTATTTGAAAACAACAAAATTGGTGGCTGCTGAAATGGAGAATATATACTATATGCTGAAACTGTAAAACCCAAAACCTACCATAAGGCATTCTCTCATATATAAGAAGACCAAAAGTTTAACACATATGTATTTTGTCTAGAACTGCCTTTGGGCTTTTTTACTCCCCATGAACTACTAAAGTAGTTCTATACAGAAGATAAAAATAACTTCATTAGAGGCATATCTGCACACTGAATCATGTTTCTTAGCTCCAGATTCACAGTGGATACTGTTTGCCCTTTTTCTACTTCAAGGTAAGATGTGGCCTGAAGGCAAAGTGAAACTACTTGCCCTTGTTGTAAATTAACCACATGATCTAAAACTTCACCAGTTGTATCTTCATTCTACATAGGCAGTCATGCAGCAGTGACTAAACCCCTTAAGTCCTGTTCTAACATGTATTGTGAGAATAATGAAAAGATGAATTGGTTAAGAACTGATGGGAGGGTAGTTTTTTTAAACATACTTGCAGCTATGGTCACAAGTACTTAGAGAAAGCTTCCCCTGGATGTAATAGCTAAAATAAATGCCTTTACTTAATTAATGTCTTAATTTAGCAATTGTTTGAGAAGAGTAAGATGGTGGAAAATATGTGGGGAATTTTAATTTATTACCATATTAATAAGTACAGAAAACAGTAGGTTGGATAAAGATTTTGTCATGTCTAAAATTAACCCATCAAAATCTGATGTACTTAAGCTATTTATGAATCTATTCAAAGTATGGCTGAATCTGGCCCACTAACGAGAAGCAGTTATGCATTAAACAAAGATTATTTTCCTATAAATCCATTAGGATCATATCATTCAATTGAACAGGGTAGGATCATATCATTCAATCGCACAGATTCACAATCAGATAGGGTGAGGGATTCACAAATAATATACACATATTATAAAATGTTTAAAAAACATTTTTAACTCTGCCTTTAACTTAACCCCAAGAAATGTGCATTAGACTTCTGCATTATACAAAGTTGGAGTACTGCTGAAAGTGGTCCTCCTAAATCACACAATTAAATCAGAAATAACATTTGCTTATAAACAGCTTGGTGATGTAACTGCTGCAGTGGAAAATGCAGGAATCAATCCAGATCATGGGTGTTTCTCTGTCTGTGTCTGTCCATTCCATTCCATTCTATTCCATCCACCCATATCATCATCATTATCTACCTATCTACCTATCTACCTATCTACCTATCTACTTGTCTGCCTGCCTGCCTGCCTGCCTGCCTGCCTATCTATCTATCTATCTATCTATCTATCTATCTATCTATCTATCTATCTATCATCTATCTATCTATCTACCTACCTACCTACCTACCTACCTACCTACCTATCTATCTCATTGTTTACACCACCTGTCTCATCTAAATGACTCTGGGAGATTTACAATAAAAATTGTTCTATCATATTCTGTTCTATCTAATTGTTCAATTCTACTCAGCTTGGTCAGATTAAAATTGGAAAACTAGAGCAGGTTAAGAAGTGGGCTACCACAAGGTTGAAGGATCCAGGAAACCATTAAAGAATCTGTGAATATTTAGCTTACAGAAGAAACAACCAAAGAGAGATATGATAGTAATCTACAACTCTCGGAAAGGTTGCCAAAATGAAGAGGGGTTAGATTTAATTTATATTGTCCCAGAAGGCAGTGGCAAAATGAATGGGTTGAACTTGTACGAAAGCAAGCTCAAATTAGACATAAGGACCTTCCTCACTTTAAGAACAGGTTGCTACAGTAAGTGGTGAGTTCTCTTTTGTTAGAAGTCTTCAGTCAGAGACTAGATGGACCCCTGTCAAAGATGCTGTACTGGGTCTTGCAACAAACAAGGAGGTAGACTACATGACTTCTGAGATCACTTCCGAATAACACTGTATGAACTTAACTGTTTATACACCAATACTCAGAATATACGTAAAAACGAGTCTCTGCTTCTAGTACAGAACAGCAAATATAATTTAATATGTATAACACATAGCTGAAAGTCTCCCATGACTGGAATAGAGAACTGAAAAAGGAGCAGAAGAATTGAAGTGTTGAGGTGTCTGTCAAAAATATCCATTCTTGCTCTGAAATTCAAATGAAAGATTGTAATTTATCTCTTTCAGAGAGTGGAGGAAAGCATAAAAGGATCACCTATCCTTGACCTATGTTGTTCCTAGCATCAAACAGAAGGAAAATGAAGATCTAACAAACTGTATATTAGTATTAATGGCTGGAAAGATTCTATACCTTTGTAAGTGCCTTGAAAATAATACAAAAATTACCAACATTAACATGGATTTGTGTACCAGTCTAATGTTAAGCCTTTTTTTAAATGGACAACTTTAATAGATTGGGAGAATGCCAAAGACATTATACACTTCTTGACTGCAGCATAGCATTTAACAAAGTACCCCATGACATATTGTTTAGTAAATTATTTAAGCATGGGTTGATAACATAACAAATAGATAAACATCTGGTTTGAAGATCTTACCCAGTGAATGTTTATCTGTGGAACTGAACTGAACTAATATTAAATGGAATCCCACAAGAATCTGACCGCTCTAGAAGACAGAAATACATTTTAAAATGATATTGGCAGGTTACAGAATTGAGTGGAAAGTAAACAGGATAAAAATGGCAACTACAAAATCCTTCACAAAGGAAAGAGCAATCAAATGTACAGAAATAGTAAGCATAATAGAGAAATGAATGTGTTGGAGATAGTATTTGAACTCTGTTAAGTTTGCATGAAGAGACAGACGCGGAGTGCTTCAAGCTCTTTGTTTATTAGTGACTACAGCTCAGAACGAACCCACTTTGGCTGGGCTGTGGCTGCTACTTATAGCCAGCAGCTGCAGTTGCCAGCCAATCAGAGTGCAGGGTTTTCCCACACTTTTTAAACCAATCATTTCTGACATTTTACAAGAACAGTTCAAACTAGCCTTGGTGGCTCAGGCTGTTAAACGCCTGCTCTTAAGATCCAGCTGCCTACAACTGCTGTAGGCTCGAATCCCACCAGGCTCAAGGTTGACTCAGCCTTCCATCCTCTCGGGGTAGGTAAATTGAGGACCCAAGATTGTTGGGGGCAATTAGCTGACCTTGTAAAAATGCCGCTTAGTAATAAGCAGGCATATACAATGGAATGAAGGCTATTGCTGTGCACACTGGGTTGTATCCCAAAATTGTAGCCTGAGTCTTGGAGAAGGGCATATAAATAATTAAAAAAACAAAAAACTAAACCAATGACTTTAAACCTGCATACATAACACCCCTCCCCACTAGGTTCAGTCCATACTCAAACCCCAGCCTATCTAATGTATTCTTTTAAATAGGTGGGGCTCTTACGTGTACGTTGAGACCTACATGGTTCAGATGTTTTAAGGTTCTCACCTTGTGAGGGAGGAAATGTGTCTGCTGACATTTCTTTACTAGGACTTGTAGTAATGGTAGAACCTGTTTGGTTACTACAACCTGGTCTCTCCTCCCAATACATCTCCAACCCAACGTCAGCACCTAAATCAGGTAATGATATGCAATCTTCCATTTGTGAAAATGGTTGTTGGTATTGTGACAGCTTTTGGGATGGTTCCTGTCGTGTTAGCTCATTACACATGGGGTTGATTCTTGCTTGTTCATTACACTCATGATCCTCCCCTTTGCGCCTAGAAGAGGTATTAGGTATGGGAACTAGAGAGGAACAATTGCGATGTTCTTGAGGTAACCTGGATCTAAGCTGATCAATGTGCCTGCTCCAGAGGACACCATCCTCTGTTTGTACCCTGTAAGATCGAGGGCCTGTGATTTGGGTTATCTCAGCAGGAATCCATAAAGGTTCACCCATAAGGTTTTTAGCATAAACAGAATCACCCACAGTGAATGTGCGAATTTTGCTAGTGGAATCTAGTGGTGTGTTGGGTGCATAAGTGGGATGAAGGCGGTCAAGGGGAGACCTGAGCTTCCTACCCATCAACAACTCTGCTGGGGACAAATTAGTTGAGGGGTTGGGAGTGATATGCTGAACACTGAGAAGTTTTTCAACTCTCTCAGTGATATCCCGTGGACCCAATTGCTGAAGTTTTTCCTTGGAAAATAGTACCATACATTCAGCCCGGCCGTTAGCCGGAGGGTGCCCAGGGGCTGTCAGGGCATGTCTGATACCCTGTTGTGCTAGATACGATTCACAAAGGTTGGATGTAAATTGAGGGCCATTGTCAGAAACAAGCACATCAGGTAACCCGTGAGTTAGAAAAAGCTTTTTAAGCTGTTTGATGAGAGCTTTAGTTGTGGTGGATGCCATAGGGATAACCTCTAGCCATTTGGAATATGCATCAACTATAATAAGGAAAGTGTGCCCTCTGGTAGGGCCAGCAAAATCAATGTGAATCCTGGACCATGGGCCCCTAGGACATTCCCATTCCTGTGTGGGGGCGAGAGGTGGGGCAGGCCTGACTACCTGACAGTTGGGACAAGATGCAACCAAGTTTTCAACCATTTTGTCAATACCTGGCCACCATACATAACTCCTGGCCAATCCCTTCATTCTGACAATACCTGGATGACCCTCATGTAACATTTCCAAAACCTCTTTTTGCAGTTTTGCAGGAATAACCACCCTGTTACCCCACAAAATACATCCTCTTAATACAGATAATTCAGTTTGCCTGGATTTAAAAGGTTGGGCCAGGTTGAGGTAGATCTTGAAGAGGCCAACCTTTCTTAATCCAGCCTATAATAGGAGCCAATAAAGTGTCTTTGGCAGTCTCTCTGGCAATTTCAGCAGCATGTACTGGAAGCTTGGCAACAGTTTCTAGGAAAAAGGTGTAAGTCTCAGGAGCAAAGTCCTCAGTGTGAGAAGGAAGTGGGCAGCGACTCAAAGCATCTGCATGCCCAATGTCTTTGCCAGGCCTGTGGATGAGTTTGTATGAATAAGCAGCAAGAAATTCAGTCCACCTCAGCATTCTTGGTGACAGGATAGTGGGCATAGGTTTGTCTCCTGCCACAATGCCTAACAGAGGTTTGTGATCTGTGACAATGGTAAATGTTCTCCCATATAAATACTCATGGAATTTCTTGACAGCTGCAACAATTGCCAAGGCTTCCTTGTCCAGTTGGCTGTAGTTCCTCTCTGCTTTGGTCAAGGTGCGAGTAAAATGCAATAGGAGCTTCTCTCCGCTGGGAAGCCTGTGGCTCAACCCCCCCACTCCAAAAGGGATGCATCACAAGTCAGTACAACAGGCAAATTCTCAGAGAACTGTATCAGTACAGCATCAGACGTGATTAGTCTTTTAATATTGTTAAATGCAGATTGTTCTTTTCTGCCCCAGACCCAAACAGACTTTTGTCAAGTAATCTGTGTAGTGGTTCTGCAATGGTTGCCTTCTGAGGTAGGAACATGTGATAAAAGTTAATGAGTCCAGGAAGGCTTGCAAATCTGTTTTACATTTTGGTCTAGGGGCTTCTTTGATTGCCTGAACCTTGGCATCTGTGGGGTGCCATGCTTGTCAATCATATAGCCCAAGAACTCAACCTTGTCAGTTCTAAGAGTGCATTTTTCTTCCTTGACTTTTAACCCCGCTTTCTTGAATCTGGTAAGGACTTCTCTGAGTCTCTCTTGTAACTGAGTGTCATTTTCAGCAGAGATTAACACATCATCAAAGTAAGGTACTACCCCTGGCAGTCCTTGGAGCATCCTTTCCATAAGGCTTTGGAAGATGCCTGGTGCCACGCTTACTCCAAACTGTAACCTTTTACATTTGAAAGCACCTCTATGAGTCACAATGGTTTGGGCCTCTGCAGTGGCATCATCAACTGTTAATTGTTGATATGCCTGGGCCAGATCCAATTTAGCAAAGACTGTACCCCTGCCAGGTGAATGTAGTAAATGATGCACCACTGGAACTGGATATGTGCTCTGTTGAAGTGCATGGTTCAATGTCCCCTTATAGTCTCCACAGATTCTCACTGACCCATCAGTCTTGACTGGTGTGACTATGGGTGTCTCCCACCTGTCTCCCACCTAAAACTCCTTGAGCTATTAGTTTATCTAATTGTGCATCAATTTTTTCCTTTAAGGCAAATGGGACCCTTCTGGGCTTTAAGCGAATTGGGGGCACCTTGGGATCTAGATTGAAAGTGATAGGGGTCCCCATATACTTGCTCAATCCTTCGCTGAAGACCTCTGGAAACTCAGACTTCAAGGCCTCCTCCCATTCAGTGTTGCTCACGTGATTGATGCCAGTCACCTCGATGCCTAGTGGATTGAACCACTCAAGTCCCAGCAAGCTTGGGCAATCCTTGTCCACGATGGTCAGGGGCAAGCCTTTGAACTTCATGTTGAATTCTCTTGTTCCAACTACTGGAATCTTGTTCCTTTGGTAGTCTTTAAGAGTCAGTGCTTGCTTCTTGAAATGCTTCTTCTGAATGTTGGGAGTAGCTGTGAATAGTGTCCCATGACACCATAGATAAATATGAGCCTGAGTCCACTTCCATTTGGCAAGGCCTTCCTTCAATTAGTACCTTGACATGCACTTTTCTGTTATTGATAGAAGAAGAATGACCAATAGTTACTGTCTGATGAGTTTCATTCTTCCCTTTGCTTCTGTGCTGCACCCCATTTTCTCACTGAGGTTGTTGGGCTTGAAATCTTTGTCAGGAAACTTCCTTCTGTTGGGTGGAGTTCTGGATGATTTGCAGACACTTGCTAGATGTCCTCTTTTTCACAACGGAGGCAGATGGTATCTAGGAACTTGCATTCAGTGCGGGGGTGGTTTCCCCCACAACCTCTGCAGTAGAAATCTTGCCTCTTTCTTCCCAGGTCTTTCTTTTTCCACTCCATTCTGAGTCTATAAATTCCTTCCTCCACCTCACTACAGTCTGACTCAGAATCTATTTGCTCACAATGAGTTGTTGTGGACTTTTCCACATCAGGATGACTTGTGGCCTTGTTAATTTTCTTCATGGCTGCTGCTGAGGACTTGGTAGCTTCTGCTGAAGAGGCCTCTTCTATTGCTTCCTTCAGCGTGATCTTAGGTCTTAGTAATAACTTGCTCTGAAGCACCTTGTCTTTAAGGCCCAGAACAAATCGATCGCGCATGGCCTCTTCTAAATTGTTAAATTCACATGCACCCCCAATGTCTCTTAAACTTGCCATGAAGTCGTTTACGTTTCGCTTTCCCCTTGATCCCGACGGTAAAACTCGTGTCTCTTAATGAGGCACGATACTTGTGGGGCGTAATGGGCTCTTAACAACTTTTCTAAGTCAGGCCATTCCATTACCTTCACGTCTGCAGCTCCCGCCAATGCCTTCACCATCTTGAAAACTGCCGGACCGCAGTGCGTGAGAAAGACCGCCCTCTTCCACTTCTCAGAAATGTCGGCAAGATCGTTTCCTTCCAGATACATTTGGAAACGATCTGCATACGTCTCCCAGTCTTCTGCCGTCGGATCGAACGGGGCTGGGGGGGTGTTCAGCGCAGCCATCTCTCTCTTCTTCTGTTCCGCGTTGCCTTCTTCTTCAGGGAGATCCCACCTTCGTCGCCAGTGTTAAGTTTGCATGAAGAGACAGACGCGGAGTGCTTCAAGCTCTTTGTTTATTAGTGACTACAGCTCAGAACGAACCCACTTTGGCTGGGCTGCGGCTGCTACTTATAGCCAGCAGCCGCAGTTGCCAGCCAATCAGAGTGCAGGGTTTTCCTGCACTTTTTAAACCAATCATTTTTTACATTTTACAAGAACAGTTCAAACTAAACCAATGACTTTAAACCTGCATACATAACAAATTCATAAGATCTTGAAAAATAATTGAAAGAAAACTGAATATATGTCCATCACATCAATAGAGTGACTGCAAACAAAACAAATGTAATTCTAGACTGCATCCACAAAAGTATAACTTCTAAATTATGGAAAGTAATCATTCCATTTTATTCAGCTTTGGTTAAACTCCAAGTGCAATACTGCATCCAATTTTGGGCACCATGCTTTAAGAAGTATTCAGAGAAACAGGTCCAAAGATTGCTAACAAAATTGATCAAGGAACTTTAAGAATCTGGATATGTTTAGCCTGGATATGTTTAGAGAAAGAAAAGAAAATGGAAGGGGTGATACAATATGGAGCACTCTTCAAATACCTGTATGGAAAGTCACACAGAAAATAGGTTAAGACCTTTTCTCTTTCATTCCATAGTGCAGAATATGGAATAATGGCATAAACTTATAAGAAGGCAAATTCCAGTTGAATGTTAGAGGGAAAAAACTTTCTAACAATTAAAGGGAAATACAACAGAGCTACTCCGCACCTAGAGGGGTAGTAGATTCCTCTCATTTGGATACAACCAGACACTGAACAGCTATCAGTCTATGATACTTTATTTCGAATGCTTGCACTGAATAGGAGATACTTGATGATATAAGAATCCTTCCTATCTCTATGGCTCTAAGAACAAAGCCGATTAACATGCATTATGAGTTAGAGGCAGACTGAAAGCTAAGTTTTGGTCAATGAAAATTTAATAACTGTCTCGCCAAGGTGGCAATTCACATACACAAACACATTAGCAAAGTAGAACAGCTCTGGATAAAATCTGTATATAGAAACAAATATTATAGATGCAAACTTGGAAATCAATATAAAAATGCAACATACGTAACTACAAAGTTACGGAAAAGGGAAGCTTTGGACTAGGGGTGGTTGCACAGATTTATTTCCAAATGCTAGCTGTTGACAAACAACTTCAGGATTCCTGCTCTTGTTTTAAATGAATGCATATCTGTCTATGCTTAAAATGAATGCATACCTGTCTATGATAATTAAAACAAGATCATGAAGTTCCCCACCTTCACTGTCTTTGAAATGGAAACACCTGTCCTCCTATGCATTCCAGAATTCCTCTTCTGAATCAAATCTGAACTACTGCATAGCCATATAAAACATGTCCTTCGTTAACAGCAGACATATACAAGTTAGGCATTTTTGGTTCCTAATCATCTTGAATGAAGAAATCATCTAAATAATTAGACCTGTAAGGGAATGCACACTGCATACCAGAATTTTTTTTAATTAAATGTGCATAGGAACATGTGATTTGTTTCTTATGGTAATCTCTAACATGAAGTAAACAGAACTACATAAGTAGTTTATTACATACTTAATGCTTCTGTATTTGGTTCTATTTAGTACTATTGCTTTAATGTTATTATTACTATTTATCTATATCCTAGTGAAAACTAAATAAAGAATAAGTTACAATTTGCTGTTCTCTGTTTTTATCTGGTTCAGATTTAGGAGGAAAAAACACCCAACCCTTTGCAGGAAGGCTTTATCAGGAAGTATATAAATGGTTTACTTTTCCATGCACTATGTTATGGTATTAGATTTCAAAATGACTAAGGGTGATTATCAGGGGTGGGATCTGACAGGGTTAACTATCGGTTCGGTGATTTACGAGGTTCGGTGATTTACGATGTGCTTCCCTGCACACTGCGCTGCTTTTTTAACTGCAGCTGTGCCTCCCACAGCAGCTGAAGTTGAAAAAGCAGGAAATAAAGGTCAGGTAAAAGCCCAGGCAGGCGGGTGGACAAAAACACAGCAGACATAGAACCATAGAACTGGTTCTATGTCTGCTGCTCTTCAGAGCTACCGGTTCTACAGAACCAGACAGAACTGGTAGAAACCCACCCCTGGTGATTATGGAATGTAAATCTAACAAGAGCTGCCTATAATTATTAAGGTACATATATAGAGATTGGCAACATGCAGATAAAAAGAAAACAACAGGGGAAAAAACCCAAAATATATCACAGCAGTGTTTCAGAAAGACAGCATGCAATTAAAGACTTGTCTGTAGAGATATACACTTCACATAATGTCATAGGTCTATCCTCAAAAAACCTATCAGCAACATAGAAACAGAATTTCACCATTTTAAAATCTATTACATTTTAATCCATCCATCCATCTAATTTATTAAATAGTAAATCTATTTATTATGTATATATGTCTGTGTGTCTGTGTGCTTGCATATTTCAAACATTGTCACATGAAGTAGGAGCAAGCATCTCAAAACTTTCACCAACAGCAAGAATTCAAAGATGATTAGTGAAGGCAAAAAGAGTAAAACTGGGAAAATGTTAGATTTCTGTAATGTGCTCTACTGGGATTGCTCTTGAAGAGTATCCAGAAGCTTCAGCTGATGCAAAATGCAGTTATGTGTGCCTCTAGAATGGCACACATTACGTCTGCTCTACAACATGCATTGGTTGTCGTTGTGCTTTTGGATCCAATTGAAGGTGCTGGTTTGACCTTTAAAGCTCTTTATGGCATGGGGTCAAGTTATCTTGAGTGACCACCTCTCCCCAATTATATTTGCTTGTCGCACCAGATCTGGCAGAGAAGGCATGCTGCAGATTCCATCTAATCAGGAATTGTAATAGATGGGTCCCAAGAAATGGGCTTTCTAAGCTAAGATGCCTACATTATGGAATCTTTTCCCCTTGGGGGGCGAGGTTAACCCCATTTCTTTCAACATTCCACAAATCCCTTAAAACCTGCTTATTTCCCAGGGGACTGCAATGGCTCCCTTATTAGACTCACATCATCCTCTTTGCTCATGTGCTTTTTAATAGTTTTTTTTAGTTTTAATGATGACTGTTTTTATATATTTATTTTTCTTTTTAATTCACTGCTGTACACTAAGAGCCATGCTCTTAGGATATGGACAGCCATATAAATATGATAAGGGAAGATTTAAGAGTTGTCTAGGATCCATGATTTTTATAAGGACAATTTGAGGGTGCTGAAATTGTCTTTTTAAACATTCCTTTACTGTTACGATGACTTGCATTTTTTGTTTCTAAGTGGCCCTGTGCCAGACTTGGAATAGAAAGGCACCAGATGGAGACGAAGAGTGGAAAGCCAAGTAAATAGAGCAAGGTGTGAGCACATTCTTTGAGGAGGAGGGGGGATGTGGGTGGCCGCCATGTGCTTCATAGAATGTGAAGCTTCCTTGAGCTCTGGAGGCAGGCTAAACTGTGCAGGGAAAACGACTCAGATAGGTTGAGTTCTAATATTCACATAGTCTAGGAATCATCTAAGTCTAAGGAACCATCTAATAAGGGGATGCGGTGGCTCAGTGGCCAGGACACTGAGCTTGTCGATCAGAAAGGTCGGCAGTTTGGTGGTTCGAATCCCTTGCACTGAATAATGGAGTGAGCTCCTGTTACTTGTCCCAGCTTCTGCCAACCTAGCAGTTTGAAAGCATGTAAAAATGCAAGTAGAAAAATAGGGACCACTTTGGTGGGAAGGTAACAGCATTCTGTGCGCCTGACCACGGAGATGTCTTTGGACTGCTCTGGCTCTTCGGCTTTGTAACAGAGATGAACACCACCCCCTAGAGCCAGAAACGACTAGCACATATGTGCGAGGGAACCTTTACCTTTACTTAGGAATCATCTACTTCTAAGATTTATATGGCGAATAAATTCAAAGTAGCTTTGCTTTCATCAAATGTTACTTTGATCAGAATCTGGATCAAAAAGGAATACCACCTGTAAGTTGCCTTGAGCTCCCAGACCAACCCCCAAAAGGATGGAAGCTTATCAAATAAAATAGGATGTAAGTCTATCAAATAAATGAGACAATTTCAAGATGGCTTACTCAGTCATGATTTTGACCAGGAGACCATATCATGTTCATATAACATGTACATGCTGTATAGTTTGTAGCATAAGTTGTTTCCCAAGTTTAAAAAAGTAAACACATCAACAAGGTATATAAAGATTGAGGAGGGTATACATGGGAGGATGTATCTCAGATACCTGGTTTATTTTTGGCTTCATTAGGCATATATATATATATCTTCTCCCTGAGAAGACGATTGATGAAGATCACCAGCTTCTGAAGATGACGGATGACACCCAAGATACTCTCACTTATACATACATATATACATATACATACATACATACATACATACATACATACATACATATATATGTAGGTCTTGGTGTATTCGGGTCTTGTCCCGTGTAAGATTGAGAATACCTTGGCAACGTTTCGACGAAATCTCATCTCACCAAGACCTACATACCTTTACCCGTGAAAATCTACGAAAACACACACACACACACACACACACACATATATAAATAATTAGCTGGATCTTTTAGTTTTAGGGATCTTCTTTGACTCAACTGCAGGTTCCGGAATAGCATCAAGTTTATTTACCTCAAGAGATTTCTTCAACATACACTATGGATCAAGCTGCAGTGCAACCCAGAACCAATAGTGCTATCCATGAAGCTTGGCTCTCTTTATTTGCCCATACATCCCATCTGATTATTCTATTCAAAAGGTTGTATGGAAGTGCAACAATGATAATTCAGCAAAAGGAATTTTACACGTGTTATTTAGCACCCAAATTAATTTAAGTAGAAAAGATTAAAATATTTTTAAAAATTTCTAGTGCTCTAAAAAGTCCTCAAAAGCTTGCTCTATCTTTTTCTTAATGCTTATCCTGCACTTATCAATGCCAGGAAAGTGGTCTTTATCTTGAACAATCAGTTTTGAAGCACCTACAATTTCTGAAGGCAAGCTCTGGACCACCTAAAATATTATCATTAAATAAATGTAATGACATGGTAAATGATGCCATAGCCAGTTACTTTTAAACAGTTATTTTTATTTTTTTTATAAATAACTATTTTAAATAGTTATTTTTGTTTTTAAATCCATGCACTATTATACTTTAAATGAAATGTTACCTGGGAGAAAGCAGTTCCAATATATCTCCATCTAACTATAGTCATGGCAGACAAATCAGCAAAAGGTGATAAAAGATGCTGATTCAAAAATGCACATCAGTTTAGAAGTGCATTAGTGCAGAATGAATGTCTATGTCATGGTGGGACTCCTGCAAATATGCTGCATACAATTGCCCAATTATATATTGGAACTGCTGTGGGAACCGTTTATATTCAGATTATCAACGGTCTGCATATTTGTGGCTAGAGCAGTCTTTTTTCTCCATCTAATTCAATAGGAATTCACTGATTGCACTCACAAAATACACTTAGTGCTGCCCTTTCCATGAAATTTATATACTAAACAAAAAGAAGCCCCTCGAAAACTATACTTTCACAGTGCTATATAATTGGAGTGTATTCCATAGTTAAGCATATTTCATAAATTCATTCAATTAATTCACAAATCCAAGTAATAAAAAAGAAAACTTTTCTCCAAACACAATGGTAGAGACACAACATTCAATTCTTTTTAAAGGCCACCGAATTTTGCAATGCTTCTAGATACCTTTCTAGTGAGAACATCCGATACCAAACTGAATAACTGTGTTCTTGGAGTACCATAAAACTCAAATAGATGGGCAGACTAAACAGTATTTTGATGTGCATGGAATTAGGTAGGAGAATTGGCATAAGAGAAATAAAGAGTACTGTAGTTGAGACTCACTGAGTGCAGTTCTATCTATTAAACAGCCATCAGGGACATAAAATTACAAATAAAAATTGGAAGTATGTTTGGCTTAAAAATAAAAAGATCAAAATTCCACCTATTATTTAAAGAGACAGAAGTTTTAAAAACTTGACCTAAAATATCTGGGCTTTATATGATGATGATCAGATAAGAAGATACTGTATTGGTTTCTGTAAAGTGTCATATACTAAATCCAAAATTTATTTATTTGTAATTTATTCATAAAATATATTGGCCGCCCATCTTACCACAGGTTAACTCTGGGCAGAAACAATACTGACTCTACACAAGTTATTCTCATATCCATTTTAAATACAATCCCATTTTAATTTCAATATGAAATTGCAATTTAACTCATACTCAAAGCTTTACTCAGGGATTTTCCATCTTGCTTCAAAAATCATTCAGCTTTAAAAGAGACAAATAATCTTTTACCATGTCCGAGTCCAAACACGCTTTGTAACATGAATCTGATGGAACAGGGCACTGCAATTACTGGAGTCTACATCAGCAGAAGTTGTAAAATCCTGAGTTGAAAGCTAATGTAGCATCAGGCCAAAGGCTAAATTCCAGAGAAGGAATTCACAACTTTTCTACCATTTCATTCCAGAAGAGTTTGAAGATTGCAAAGAAAATGTTTTCCACCTTGATTTCCCTGGAGAATAAAGAGCAAACTTCTGCAATCTTTTCTTTCCTTAGCATTCTATAATTGTTTCCTCTCAAAATAAACTATAGATTCAGACTTCTGGCCCTGATAGTATTCCTACTCAGAACATAAACTCATTCTTGTTTGGTTGTGACCAAAGGGACAGAGTGAGCAGTAATCACTTTAGCCACTCTTTCTAAGCTGTACAACACATGTCACATTAGAAGTACAATTCTAAGTATTTAAACGCTTTTCAAACATGTATCACCCATTAAAAAAGAGAAATGAGCAACTCATAACTTCTAAATAAAATTAAATAAAATTATTTGATGTGAATTAGTAATTCAGTAGTTCTAAGTTATCAACATTATTATTTTGTTCTTTAAAAGGAGTAGCCATTCTACCCCTCCTCTCTTTGGTCATACGGTCACATTTAGTGGGACTGAGACAATAAAATCTAGCTAACCCAGGAGGGAGAAGTAAAATGGGTTGTGTGATAAGACCAGTTTCTATGACAGATGAGCCAATAATCCAGTTGGAAAAATCTTAAATGACCAATGATAGTCAGGTTATTAGGCAAAGTTTTTTTTTTTAAAAGTGGCAAAAATCAAATCACAAAAACCCAAACTTCTATAGAGTCACTACGCTATGGATAATTAAGCTAATGTCCCAGGACACTTTGCAAACAATGGATTTGTTGTAGCATGCAGTCATGTAGCCTTCTTCTGCGAGATATGCAAAGCACACCAAGTTTGCAGTGAACTGAAATACAGTAGGCACTATATCAGGTTAACAAAATAAGACCAAGAGAATAAAAATGGGAAAAACAAGGTAAAAATACCAGGGTAGTATGCAGAAGAAACTTTTCTGGGAGAAGAGTTTTAGGTTTCCCATATATCATTCTTTTTCAAATGCGAAACAATTCCACCAAATATTTTCATGAGAATGCTGATGGTCCAAGGTATCTCAGCAGTCCAATGCACACTTAAGAGTTTCCAAGCTCAGTGAACCTTAGTGTCCATGTACACAATTGTAGCAGTTTCTTTACTATGAACTTTACAAGAGTTACTTGTATACTTTTGTCAGCACATGAAGCCATATCTGAGAAATAGGAACAATGGGAATATTTTCATATCAATAGGAAGAAAGCTGCAATTCTTTGTGAAATGGGGTCAATTTAAAATTTATCTTATTAAAGAAAAATTGGAATAAAATTCACGAAGTCACTTCACAGAGGATTTGGAAGAATACACTGAGACCAGCTGGTGGTGTTTAGACATGGGTAGAGGCAGTAAATAGAATGTCATCTTTGTTGACTTAATAGATGTGAAGCAAGAACTCTAATTAAATACCAATTAGGTACTGTTGAAGTTAGTCTAGTTTTAATTAAGTGCCTTTATGAAACAAGATGAATTATTCAGAATTTTATAAAACTTAACCTCAAGGGTCATACTTGTACTTGAACCCTTATTTTGATTCCCACAAGTATTCTACACTTCAGGAGAATACTCACAGCCTATTTTACAATCAGAAATGACATCTATTCTTGCCACAGATTGTTTGCATTTCTTCCTACATGAAGCCTGACTGGACTGCACAAGCTTTAGTGGAAGATTAAACAACCCCAAAGCCCATAGTAGAAGGATATTCACTCTTATTCCTTGTTTGACTCTTGCAACCTTTCTGACTCTCATCAGGGACAAAGTCCACTTCCCACCCCTTATTTTAGGAATTGCATTCCAGTCCTCAATTAAGAAAAGGCTCACTCCTCCTGACTTTCTCTATACAGTACAAATAATCAAGAATCCATGGAATAAACAGGTACCACATGTGACATCTGTACTAAATGTAAACTAAGTGAATTACTGGAAGAAAAAGTAAAGGATCTAGAGGCAACTCTAGCCACTCTGAAACTCAACCTAAAAAATGAGAAACTCCAAACTAAGCAAGAAAGCTATATATGTACTCTCTAATATCTTCATACACTATTTGCATGAGGGAATAGAATTTGCAGACAACACTAAACAGGAATAGCTAACAGTCCAGAAGATAGGTTCAAGATCCAGATGGATCTTGATAGACTTGAACACTTGGCCCTATCTAACAAAATGAAATTCAATGTAGAGAAAAATAAGGTTTTACACTTAGGTAAGAAAAACCAAATGTACAGGTACAGATTAGGTGAAACCTGGTTCAATAGCAGTAACTGTGATGGGGACCTTGAAGTCCTTAAATATGAACCAGCAGAGTGCGGTGGCAGCCATAAAATCCTAGGTTGCATCAACAGAGGGATCAAATCAAGATCACATGAAGTTTTATTACTGCTTTATCAAACCGCAGTAAGTCCACACTTAGAATGCTGCATCCAGTTTTGGTCACCTCATTATATATAAAAAAATGCTGAGACTCTGAAAAGACCACAGAGCAGAGCAACAAAGGTTATTAGGAGCCTGGAGGCTAAAACATATGAAGAATGGTTACAGGAATTGGGTTTGTCTAGTCTAGTGAAAAGAAGGACTGGGGGGGGGACATGATAACAGTGTTCCAATAGTGGAGGGACTGCCACAAAGAAGAGGAGGCTCAATCTATTTTCCAAAGCACCAGAAGGCAAGACGAGAAACAATGGATAGAAACTAATCAAGGAGAGAAGCAACAGAGAACTAAGGAGACATTTTCTGACAGTGAGAACAATTAACCAGGCTTTTAAGAAGAGACTGGACAGCCACTTGTCTGAAATTGTATATAGGGTCCCCTGCTCAAGCAGGGAGTTGGACTAGAAAACTAACTCTGTTATTTTGTTATTCTGAATATACCTAAAGCTTTAAATCAGCACTTGGATTTTGACAGATGAAGGTGCTCTTGCCAAAGTATGTTCAATTCAGATTATATTAATTTTGATTTGATTTCTCCCCAGTTTGAAAGAAGGAACTCAAAAGCTCTGTGTCATACTAAAACTCAAACTCAGCAAAAGTGGTTTCTTTTCATTCTTCCGCTCTATTTATAATGGGAAAACTCTCATCACCCATTCACCTTTTCCAAGCATCATTTTGGAATGAGTAATGAACGAAGATGGTTTCTGTGGAGAAATTCATCTTTATTCAATAAATTTTTTTAATAATCCTTTTATCTATTAACCTATTTCCTCAGGAAAAAAAAGTTAAGCGAGCTGTGCTTTCCTCTAAATGTTTGTACTATTAAATTTATGTTGTGTGTATTCTTCATTTGTCTCTTGACACAATATAAAGAGGAACAGTAAACAGGCAAAAGTTATGCCATAAAGATTAAGTGTTCCCAGTAAATACTATTACAAAAATATTTTTAAAAAACCCTATCAAGCTATGTTCATGAAATTAAATTTGGTATAAAACACTGATTATAGAAGAATGATTTCAATTCAAGTGTTAACTATATTTGAAATTCTCTTCTGATGCTCATGACTTTTTGAAAGTCCCCTAATTAGCTCAAGACTGATGTTTCACTATATCCTTTATACAGAAAAAGACTAAATTTAAGTCCCACTAAATTTAGAAGGAATTCTTTTTAACTAAGCATGGAGACATAGGAACATACCGTATGTCATATAGTTGTATAGAGTACATTTATAAGGCTAATTTAGAAGAATTTGAGAATAAAAATTTTGTGAAACAAATGCTGCATATACCACGAGGGATGGATGGTTTTAGGACAGTTTCTTCTAATCCTAACTATAGTAGCATGAGAGATATAGACTAACATTCTTCTTTCTTTACCTCAGGCAGAGTAAGTATTAATTTCACTATAATTAACTGTTTGAGCTGAAAGGCTTTAAGCTAAGACAGTCAAGACAAGCTTTTAAATGGTAAATTGCAGTACCCTCTAGTCACAATGGATTTTGGAGATCACAAACAATTAAATATGTACACTGCATCCTAAGACAGTTCACAAGGCAATTGAATTTGACATGGATATATCAATTTACAGTGTGTTTTCCATAATCTATTAAAAATTTCCTTCAGTATCACTGGAGGTACAAGCTAGCTAACCATGACTGCTTATGCCTCTTCAGCACATCTACTTAATGCTGATACATATATTGTTTTTGGCGTCAATATATATTGATACCAAAAACATTATAAAATAATTATCAAATTACTCTTAAGAAACTTAAAATAAAGTTTGAAATTCAGAATCCAGGGATCAGGGATCAGGGTTTCCAGTATTACCAGAAGGGTTGTTTTCCCTTTTAATGCTCTTATCATTAAAAGAATTACAAGGGAAAAAGAACCCTTCAAATAGTATTGGAAACCAGTTCAGAACTCTGATCCCTGAAATTCAAACTTTACATTTCTTGAGAATAGTTCTTTAAAAGTTGCAGCATCTCAAAAAATGTTTTGTAGATTTCTGCAATTCATTGCAACATTTTAAAAAGGACTTCTCTGAAACAGAATCTTGTGTTTTCCAGCCAAGCATGACATAGCTGAGAAGTCTATTTCATTCTACATCCACACATACAAGCTGTGTCCACAAAGTGGACCCCACATTAGAAAAAACTCCAAAGATCCACCAAAAACCTATTATGTTTTAAGCAAGTGGAAGTACAGTATTAGTAACTCTGCAGAGGGCTACAAATAAAATAACTATGTGCACCTGTTTCTCTGCATCCTCAGATTAGAACCTCCAATTCCCATTCTATCATCAATCCAACTTCCTAATATTATGTGCCTTACTTTTTACTTGCAGCCTCCCAGGAAAAAATGTCTCTTCTTCAAATCCATATTATTTTTGTTTAGTTCTTGCCATTCAATTATTTCCATTTGTACACTCAACACCACATCTAAATTCTCAGTGAATTTACTCCTGGCCTTTTTAAAAATCAAATTCTCCCTGAATGCTGGTATCAATTATAATCCTCATTAGTTTCCTGTGCCCTGTTCCTTAGAATCTCCTCTTTTTCAATTCTTTCATGCTCTTTTCCTATGCGTTTTAGACTGATTTTCTGTACTGCTTTCTATTCTGTTCTCTCGGTCAATTACCCCACATTCACATTATTGATTCCATCACCATTCTGTGCTCCCAGACTTCTATCTACAGGCTCCAGAGATCTCTTCTACACACACTCTTAAATTCCTCACATGGTGCTTCTCAGTTAAGCCAGCTTGCTTCTTGAGCTATTTGCAGTGACTGGTACTTAAAGAATTATCATGTTATGCATATTCCCACACAAACTCTGGTATACTTCTCAAGCTCCCACCAAACCACTCTATTCTCAATTTTTGCTCAACCCTCCAGCAACTTAAATCCACAAACTCTAATATACTTCTCAAGGTCCCACTAAACCAATCTATCTTCAACATCTGCCTAACCCCCATAATTTATTCACCCGTGATATTTTTTCTCTATCAGGAAAGACAGAACAATGCAAAATTCATCAGGGTTCTTCAGATGGGCACCCAAGGAATACTTTATATACTTCACTTGACCCTGTAAATATTAAGAAAAACGCTTTGTTGCATTGCAACAACAACAAAAATGTTGCAACCTTGAGTGAGCTCTGGAATTGCAGTATTAAATATGGGCAAGCAGTCACCTTACTTTTCCTAACATCAAGCTCAAATTTGAGGGATTCTCCCATATAATCAGTCCTAGAATTTAACTACCTCCAGCGAAGATGCTGAGGCTCAATTTCATCTTAAAATTCTCAACCACAATCTTAAGAAGGCTACAGTGAGATTACTCAGTCCTAACACTTGATTAAATATATTATCGTTGTTTAGTCCGGGTCTAAGTCGTTTTGGGGAACAGTTAAAGAGTTTGGAAACCCCTCATCCTTCCCGGTTTGGGGGAAGCACTCTGCACCTATTCAGAAGGCCACTCCCGGGGCTGAAACAGGACCTGAAGGGTCGGTCATTCTTAGCCAAACGTCCCTTGTTCGCTTCCCCGGATGCCCGCCTTAGCCCATCCCGCGTAGACCCTCCACTCACCCGCCCCGGGGTGCTCGACGGTGGTGGCGCCGTACTCAGCGGCGTCGCTCCACCGGGCGCAGGTGCCCTGTCCCTGCACCAGCGCCTGAAGGGGCAACTCAGAGCCGGGACTCGGGTAGCAGCGGAACCCGGAGACGCAACGTGGCGTGTACACCCCGCAGGGCTCCCCCTCGAAGCGGGCACAAACTCGACAGCAGCCACAGCCGGGCTCCCGCACTAGCTCCGGGCAGGCGGAGGTCTCGGGTCCGTCGGAAGGGCAGGAGGCGATGCGGTCGGCGGTGCAGGGCGGGCAACGAAACAGCACCTCGGGCAGCGCCAGTCCGGTTGGCGGCAAAGACGCCCACCAGCCCAGCCCGAGCCACAAGGAGGAGGCGACGACCAGCTGCGGCAGCTGCACCATCCTGGCGGCGGCAACCGCTTGACTGAATCACCGGCTGGGCAGGTGCTGCCGAGCGAGAGTCTGGAGGGTGCCTGGCACCGCTGGGTCCTAGAGGCAGGCGGACGGGCGACGCTCCACCCTCAGCTGGCGCGGCGTGCAGAGGGAGCCGCTCCCTCGCGCCCTGCCCCCGCCCCCAGCTGACGGAGGGGGGGAGGTGTCTCGCTTTGCTGCCCAGCCCAAAGTTCAGAGGCAGCTTCCCTCCCCACCATCCCTTCCACAAGCGGGGCAACAATTTGTGCAGCAGATCCCGGCTTTTCCCTTGAGAGGACTCGTCAAGATCGTAGGTTCGCGTGGTTTTGCCACTTAAGGGTGTGGCGAGAATAAAAAGTTCGACCAAAGAAACCGGAGGAGAATTGGAACAACCGGTCCTGTATAACCGTCCTTTCAGGCTGGGACTGACCCGATCCCAAATATTAGCCTATCTCCCGTTACTCTGAAGTTTTCATTTCATTTACTGTGCTTCTGTACTCGATTTTCCACAAAATTTATCTAGTCTACCTTCAAAGCATCTCTATGGAAATACAACTGCCGAAAAGCTACCTAAAAAACCCTGTTCTCAAATAAATGTGTAAATAAATATATAATTGGGGAACTAAAAGTAGGGCTTCTTGCTTACATTTTTGTTTTGCATTGTGTTATTACGACTTACTCTGGTTGTGTGGTTTTATACCTAGGACTTATTATACTTAGAGGAAATACATTTTCAGAAGCCTTAGTTGTCATCTTCGTCATCATCACTGCCACATCATTTAAAGTGGGCTTTTACCTACTTTAAGAAATACTGCCATCAAGAGGTAATTTATGAGATTATAGAACGTGAAATCCTAAACCACTTTGGAGGCCTTGGCCACAGTTAGCTGATGGAAATGAGCATAAAGACAATAGTAGTCACTAACATAGAATAGAGTAGAGTAGAGTAGAGTAGAGTAGAATTAGAATAGGATAGGATAGGATAGAATAGAATAGAATAGAATAGAATAGAATAGAATAGAATACTTTATTGGCCAAGTGTGATTGGACACATGTGGAATTTGTCTTGGTGTAAATACTCTCAGTATACATAAAAGAAAAGATACATTCATCAAGAGTCGAGAATCATAAGGTACGACACTTAATAATAGTCATAGGGTACAATAAGCAATCAATCATGCTAGGAAACTACCAGTTGGTAGATATGTTTCCTAACCTTCGGTGACCTAAACCAGAAAACCATAGCCTTCTTATGGTGATGTCCCCACCATAACAGCATGTGGGAGACTGAGGTGGCAGAATCAAACAGTTCCAGCACAGTCTTGGATATTCTTTGACAGGAGAGACCTCCAGCAGAGCTAGTGGCAGTTCCAAGTCCTTTCATAAAAGATATATAAACAAAATGATTATTTATTTATTTATTTATTTATTTGATTTGTCAATCGCTTACAAGATAATAAGTATAAGGGTAAACATAGTCATGAATACATGAAATGAATACATATAAGAAAAATAAAAGAAACAATAGGACAGGGACAGTAGGCACATTGGTGCACTTATGCACGCCCCCTACAGACCCCTTAGGAAATGGTGTGAGGTCAATAGTAGAAAGTCTAAGGTTAAAGTTTTTGGGGTTTGGGGAAGAAACCACAGAGTCAGGTAGAGTATTCCAGACATTGACCACTCTGTTGCTGAAGTCGTATTTCCTGCAATCAAGTTTGCAATACGTTTATGCAGATTACACTAGCACGTGAAGAAGCACATGCCTTCAGGGAAGGAAAAAAAGATTCCTGTTTCCTTTATGTTTATTTTACTTATTTTTTTAAATGTTTTATACTGCTCATCTCCCCAATGAGGTGACTCTGGGCTGCTTGCAGGTTATAAGCTTATAAAGTTTACATTTATGGCCTGCGAGTCCTTTACGTTAGTGCTAAATATTTGAAAGGGTTTAATTTTTCCAATTGTTTAAAACTTTAAAGTTCTAAATCAATGGAGAGACATCTCCACATCATCCAAATTCCACCCTGACAGGTTTTTTTTTAGGAATGGAAACCATAGCTCTGCCCATAAGATAAAAGCAATGCATTAGCATTATTTTGCAACCAGTCTCTTGATAATTCAGCCATTCAGCATGGGTTGCATCCAATCATCATAAGAAATGCCACCAGCAGAATGGAAGGTTGGAAATAAATGTGCAATTTCTGAAATACCTTCTGGAAAACACTCTTTTAAAGAAGAATTCTAAAGTTCAAAACTAAGCCATAATAATTGCTGCTCCCCAAACCAAACACAAGCATGGCACTGAAAGTACCTTAAGCTGTAATTAATGCCTCAGGAAACTGAAGACAGCCTGCTTAAGCTCTGTTAGAGAAATATCAGATGATATTAAAAAGAATATTGAATCCTAAGGCTATGCAGCACTTTGGATTCAAAAGCAAAAGGGGCTTCTGAACTCCCAGGAATGCAAATGTTGCATTTCTCTGTAAAGTGGCCACACCCACAATAGCGCCTAATTCTTTTAAATACACTTTCCAGAAAAAGAAGGGGAAAAAAAACACACCTGCTGGAAGCCTGATTTTACTGTTCACTGATGTTAATTGCAGCCTAGAGAAATTTATTAATAATCCAATTCTATGCAAGCTCATCCAGAACTAAGTCCCACTGAGTTTACTCCCACTCCCAGGTAAGTGGGTATAGAATTGAGGCCTAAATTAGTAATGCACTTGTCAGAACACAGCCCTGATAAAAACACGACATGGCATATAAGCAAATTCTGTAGGTGGGATAATTATATGTCTCCTGAACTCTTCTCAAAAAGGGAACATGAGTGGCACTTTCCTGGTTTTGCTATATCAGTTCCTGGTGGTACTTCCATGGATTATATTTCAAATGCTAGCCTGCCCCCTGCCTCTCTCTGTGTATGTATGCATGTATGTGTGTGTGTGTGCATATATATGTATGTATGTATATAATATAAATCTATATTTCATATATATATTTCAAGTAATATATCTATATATATCTATATATTTTAATTACATTTATATCCCGCCCTTCTCCGAAGACTCAGGGCGGCTTACAATTTTTGGGATACAACCCAGTGTGCTCAGCAATAGCCTTCATTCCATTGTATATGCCTGCTTATTACTAAGCAGCATTTTTCAAAGTCAGCTTATTGCCCCCAATAATCTTGGGTCCTCATATTTGAACTCTTCGATACATACATACATACATCCAGGAGTTTGTATGTATGTATGTGTGCATGTTTGTATGTATGTATGTATGTATCCAAGAGTTAAAATATAGACAGATAGATATAAACTCATGTATGTATGTACTGTATGTATGCATTCATGCATGTATGTATCCAAGAGTAGATAGATAAATAGATAGAAGATAGATAACACACACACACACACACACACACACACATATACACATATGTAAACTTTCAGCAAGTCAAGCAAGGAGAGAGAGAGAGAGAGAGAGAGTAAGATTGGCTAATGCTTTTGAAGTGAACTCATATAGCTATGTGCTGTGGGTGTTGTTCTGGGTAAGTGCATTTTGTAAAGGGACTTTACAAAGTTAGCATGGGGATTGCAATCCTGATGACTCCTGATGAATGAGTTCCTTACTGGATAGATAATGGCAGAATTAAACTGTCCATTAATGATAATGCTTGTGATATGTGGGCATAATATATGACTCCTGATTCTGATTGATTTGATCAAGTAATAATAAATAAATAAATAAATGATAAAGGCATGATCTCAGTTGCTGCCGTACTTCACCTTTTATTATTTTTCAGCAGATTGATGGATAGATCTCCCTCTATTTGGATCTTCTGATGGTTCTCCTTTTATTTATTTATTTATTACTAGAATCACATATTCCACAGAATACAGTAATGCTTGGGAAGACCCCTATATATTCAAAATTAAGGTCTAGGTGTTTCTGAACACATGCTCATCCCAAAAATGTGTTGTTAGAACCAGAACTGTCTTCCTAGTTCTTTTAACACAGGTAGATGTACAGTAGATTTTTTCCTCCAAATTTTCTTGGGGCCATTAAATCAGAGGAGGAGAAAATATAGAAGTTTCTTACCCTGAGATTTATTGGTAATTTCTAATTTAACTTCCACGTACTCTTGAAGCATTCTAAATAAAACTTTTTCACCCCTTCTGAATGCTGCAAATAATTAGAAAACTCCTAACAGTGCTTTGCTTTGACTTCAGATGATGAGGGATTTGAGAGCAAGCTAGGACAGGTTGCATGAAAGAGACGTCCAAGAGTTGATGGGCTGATGAAGAATTCTGAAGCCCCCTTTTCATAACTGAAAACAAAAGTTACTTACTAGGATAGGCATAGCTCAGAGGCATTGAGTGGGATCTAAAAGAGATTGTTCTCCTTAAATCAATGGGGTGTGGCAATTCTTTTCCTGTCATTCACATGAATCTGCTTTCATGTCACGGAATGCTTAATCAGATTTTGGCTGGGCAAATGAATGAAATGGAATAAAGCACAGGAACAAAATGCAAAATTAATTTCAGCAAGCAACTTCTGCTAATTAAATTGTCTAAGTCTTATTAGATGGCTGGAGAGCTGAATATTTTACTGATGGAGTAGTTACAGAGCCTTGGCTATCAACATACTGATCATGTGAAAAATGTATAATAAATTGGAGGAATGTTTTGTTTTTTTTAAAAGACAACAGAACCTGAAAAATAATGAAAGGTGAAGTATGGCAGCAACTGAGATCATGCCTTTATCAGTGATCATTACTTGATGATCAAATCAATCAGAACCAGGAATCATATATAATGCCCACATATCACAAGCATTATCATTAATGGACACTTTAATTCTGCCATTATCCATCCAGTAAGGAACTCATTCATCCGGATTTTGCCTGCATAGCATTTACCAAGCTATCTTGTGATCCACACTGGCCCAATTAAGGCTGCTCTCTGAGATATCTATGTATCTGAAAAAAGGTCTATTAGCTTGTTTCACATTGATGTATGATTGAATTAAGCCTTGCAGTTGCTGCTGAAATAAAATATTATTTTCTGTGATAAATAATGATCATATTTGTTCTTTTTCAATCAAGACATAGCAAGCTAGTTAAGTTGTAATAATAAAACTTCCAATTTTGGATAGCACTACAATAGCGATTGCTAGTTGCATGTATGAATTTGACTGAAATTCTAATAGCAAGAAACTTTCCTATGTTCTTTCAGTGAAGGTAAAAGACTGCACCTTCTACAAAGCTCTTATAGATGGGCAGCACAATATCCTCCAAATGAATAAGTTCTTCGGATAAGTAAAGGCATTACAATATAATAAACTGATTTTGCAAAGCTAAGAAAAACTGTACTTCTAATAAAAGACTCAAAGACATTTAGGAAAGATATGTCATATAGATGTGGCTTGAAGATGTTGATGATCATTATCATCATGTTGATACTATTTTTTTAATTGTGTCCCATTCTCAGTGATTTTATTTATTTATTTATTTATTTATTTATTTATTTATTTATTTATTTATTTATTTATTCGACTTATATGTCAGCCCCTCTCCGAAGGACTCGGCTCACAGCTAAAATAAAATACTAACAATAAATTACCTAAAACTATATTAAACCAATGAAGCCGAATTAACATTAAAACCCCAAAATTAAAATGAACAAACCCCAAAGAGTCAGCACAGCCCAGATTGTAAAAACAGCCAGGTTTTTAACTCGTGGCGGAAGGTGCGGATATCGGGAGCCAGCCGGAGCTCCAGCGGAAGAAGATTCCATAAAGTGGGGGCCGCCACAGAGTAGGCCCTCCCCCGGGTCCCCGCCAGGCGACATTGAGTCGTGGACGGCACCCTGAGGAGATCCTGTCTGTGCTCCCGTACCAGGTGGTTGGTACTGGATGCAGGGAGGAGTCATTCTCGTAAATATCCTGGACCCATGCCATGTAGGACTTTGAATGTTAACACCAAAACCTTGAATCTCACCCGGAGGGCAACCGGAAGCCAAGCGGTAGAGAGCGTTACAGTAGTCCAGTCGGGAGACAACGAGCACCTGAGTGATCGTGCGCAGGGCATCCTGGTCCAGATATGGGCGCAACTGGCGAACCAGCCAGACCTGGGCAAAGGCCCCACTGGCCACGGCTCCCACCTGCTCCTCCAACTTGAGCCGTGAATCCAGGAGGACCCCCAGATTCTGTGCCCTGTCCACGGGGGGTAACACCTCCTCCCCCATGACCAAAGATGGAGCCTCCGAACTGGACCGGGATGTCAGTATGCACAACCACTCTGTCTTGGCTGGGTTGAGTCGAAGCATGTTCCTGTCCATCCAGATCCGCACCGCTTCCAAACAACGGGACATCACAGAGAGAGCATCACTGATGTGATCCGGGGTGGAGATGTATAACTGCGTATCATCAGCATACTGATGATAACTCACCCCAAAACCATGGATGATCTCACCCAGTGGCTTCATATAAATGTTGAACAGGAGAGGTGAGAGGACCGACCCCTGAGGTACCCCACAAGTGAGAGACCTTGGAGTCGACCTCTGCCTTCCTGCCAACACTGTTTGCGAACGTCCTGAGAGGTAGGAGGAGAACCACTGTAGGACAGTGCCTCCCACTCCCAACCCCCCGAGACGCCACAACAGGATACCATGGTCGATGGTATTGAAAGCCGCTGAGAGGTCTAACAGGACCAGGACACAGGAAAAACCCCTGTCCCAAGCCCTAGAGAGATCATCAATCAGCGCGACCAATGCTGTCTCTGTGCTGTACCCGGGTCGGAAGCCCGATTGGTACGGATCCAGGTAGTCCGCTTCCTCCAGGAAAAGTGGTAATTGCTGAGCCACCACACTCTCAACAACCTTCGCTAAAAAGCGAAGGTTGGAGACCGGACGAAAGTTGTCCAACACGGCTGGATCCAGGGCAGGCTTCTTCAGAAGGGGCCTCACCACCGCCTCTTTCAAGGCAGCAGGGAACAGCCCCTCCCTTAACGAAGCATTGACAACTGCCCGGAGCCAGCCGCACGTGACCTCCCTGGAGGCATAAGCCAATCAGGAAGGGCACGGGTCCAATAAACATGTGGTGGAACTCAGCCGCCGCATGATCCTGTCTACTTCATCCTCAGAAACAGGATCAAACTCAGTCCAGATTACATTAGCCAGACGCGCCTCCCCTTCCTCAGACCACTGCAAGTCCGAGTGCAACCCTTCCCGGATCCGAGCAATTTTATCCTGCAGATAGAGACCAAATTCCTCAGCTCTGCCCCGCAAGGGGTCCACCACCTCCCCCAACTGTAAGAGGGAATGGGCAACCCCAAACAGGGCGGCTGGGTGGTTATCTGCGGATGCTATGGGGTGTGGAGAAGTAAGATCTCCTCGCCGCCCCCACAGCTACCAGGTAAGTCCTAATATGGTCTCTCAACTGGGCTCGGTCAGATCCGAGCGGGCGCCTCCACCTACTCTCTAGCCCCCTTCTATGACGCTTCATCTCCCAGAGCTCCTCAGTATACCAGGGAGCTGACCGGGATCTGCTTGAGTAAGGGGAACGATCAGCGGGAGCAACCCAGTTCTGCCTGGAACCCCTCAGGGTCCATCAGGAGGGGGAACCATCTAAGTGGCTCCTCCCCAGGGCCCAACTGTTGGTCCAGGTAGCCACATGGACCTCAGGGGGCCATGGTCCATGGAAGCCATAAATTCCTGGGCCAACTCCAACACCACCCCCATGGAGGGCAGGTTGAAGTCACCCAGAACTATAAGCTCTGGGAACTCCACCGCCACCCCCAAGATGGCATCGAGCAGCCCAGGCAGGGTGGCTGATACACAGCTGGGGGACAGGTATGTAAGCAGCATGCCCATCCGACCACTAGGCCCAAACCTCACGAGGAGGGACTCACACCCGCCTATCTCCGGAGCAGGGACCTCCCTTGGAAGCAGGGTCTCCCGAATAACAACAGCCACCCCCCACCCCTTCCCTGGGGTCGAGACCGGTGCATAACCCAAAAACCTGGGGGGCAAATATCGACCAGAGGGACTCCACCCTCCAGCCCCAGCCAGGTCTCGGTGATGCAGGCCAGGTCCGCGGCCTCCTCCTCAATAACCTCCTGGAGGAGAGGTGCCTTATTCACCATGGACCTGGCATTAAAATACACCAGCCGGAGCCCAGGGGCCCTAGATCCCAAATCCCCCAGAGATTGAGAAGAGGCCAAGGGGTCATAGCGCGCCACGGCTTGGATGCAGCGGGGATGTGCTCCCCTAATATGATACGGCCCCCCTCCTCATTGGCTCCTACCCATTCCAACCACCCTGGGAATCGAAGCCCCCACTATTCTGCCCAGGGTCCCACAGCCCCCCCCCATGCACCCCCCAACCACGATCCTGACTCGGGCTGCAATGAGCCCCCTTCCCTAACCCACTTAAAAATCGAATCAAGAATTTAACTAATGAAGGTCTGGAACCCCCCCTTCTACCCTTCCCAGGACCCCCACCCCAACCCCTACCAGTGCAGTGCCAACTCTCTGGGTTCCATGACCCATCCTCAAGGTACATTGTGGAAAGTCCGGCAGGCCAGGCCAGGGAGAGAGGGGCCTCCCGTAGGGCCCGCAGGCCCGTTGACGAGTAGACCCGTATGATGTTGTATTGCACATATAAAGGGAGGAGTCGAAAGGTGGAACAAGTCCGTATATCAAGGATGTTAAAACACCCGGTCCAGTCCCAATGTCCGTGCTACAGCCAAATGGTCCCAGGAGATGAATCAGGATTGCTCTCTCACCACAATCCAATGGACCGATGGTAAAGGCCCTCATCCGGGCCAGCCACCGCGCTCTCACCGCAGGGTTGTCAGGTGAGCACGTCTGGGTGGCAAGATGATAACAGAGGTTAGGTACGGGGGGGCAAGCAATCCCAATCCGCAACCCTCACACAGTAGTGGGTGGGATGCATCCACATCCCTCTCACCAACCTCCGTCGGGTGTAAAAAAGGGAGGGGGGGAATGGCCCCAAGAGGCAAGGCAAAAAGGAGGCAGGAGGGGGGGGAGGGCAGCAAACACAGATCTTTTATGGATTAGTCCTGTCCATATTTTGCACTCTTGTACATCTTTCAGTTGTTGTATGCTCTGGATGGAATCAGTTTCGATGGAGTCTGGACACTGAGTTTTTTGGGTGGCCTCACTTTTTTTTTGCTGCTGATCATTTGCATAATTGCCTTTTCCAATGTGTTTGACCACATGACATAGCAAAAATAAGCGAGGCAAATTGTGATTTTGCTTTCTAGTGATATGTCTAGTTTTTGCTGCCAAAGGAATGCACAAGAATCTTCTTCAACACCATAGCTTGACCAAATCTATTTTCCTCCTGTCTAATTTTTTCATATCCAACTTTCACAATCATAGGTAGCTATGGGAAACACAATAATGTGGATTAATCTTCATTTACTTACTAGGCTGATTTTCTTGCTTTGCCACTTGATTTCTGGACTGCATTCACTGTTTTGATCAATCTACGATCCTAGGAGTTTTTAGCATGCATTTGATGTCTTCATCAACTGCTATTTTTATATTTCCATTTTTCACAGTGGTCATGAGCTTGGTCTTATTAACATTCAGGAAGAGGCCAAATTTCTCGCTTTCTTCTTTAATCTTTTTGATCAGATGTTTCAGGCCTTCCTGAGAGTTACGTCATCAACATATTGTGGATGTTACCTTCCAATCTTTACTCTAATTTTTGATTCTTCAGGTTTCAGCTTCTTCATGATCACTTCAGCATACTGGTTGAATAAGAAAGATGAAATAATGCAACCCTGCCACACTTCTTTCTCTATCTTGAACCAATCCGTGTCTCTATATGGTGTCCCCACAATGGCTTCCTGATTTGTGTATAGCAACTGCACCAACTTCTACAGAGGTGTTGGCATCCCTAGGTCTTTGAGGCCTCTTCACAGCTTGTCACAACTGACAAAATCAAAGGCTTTATTGTAGTCAATTGTAGTCAATAGAGCAGATGCAGATGTTCTTTTATATTCTTTAGATTTTTCTGTGATCCAGCACAGATTTTCAATATGGTCGTAAGTACCACAACCCCTTCCGAAGCCAGTTTGAACATCTAGTAACTCCCTTTCAATGGTCAGCAACATATGTTGTTGTGTGCATTTTGTTAGTGTGAGGGATGAGAGCAGTTGTGCAGTAATCCTTGAAGTCACCTTTTTTGGGAATGGAATTAACACTGATTGTTTCCAATCCTGTGGCCATGTGTTTGTTTACCACATTTTTTGACTATGATGGTTGTGGGTGGGTTCAGGCCTCAGCAACTCTGCTGGAATTGTATCAACACCTGGAGCCTTGTTCTTTGGCAGTTGGCCTATTGCTCACACAACTTCTTTATGAAGGATGACTGGTTCTTTTTCTGCCTCCCTTTCCACATCAACCTTTGGGAGGCTGGGCCTTTTTGTTGCTCACAAACAACTCTTCTTTATATTCTCACCATCTGTTCTTGATACCTTGTTGGTCAGACTGTTCTTCAAATCCTTTTGAGTTGCACAAATGTACTCCTGGTATGGCCCTTCAGGCAGTCCTCTTCTAGCTGTTTGCAATGCACTAAACTTCATTGTCTTTCCTCTCTGCTCTTTGGAAATCTGCATTCAATCTCATTGTTTCCTCCAATTTGACAGTTGCTTGTTGGTCTTTGAGCTTGGTTGTTTTCTTGCAATCGTTTCATTGCCCAGAGTAAGTAACATCATCAGTGCTAGCAAGAAAATGTCTGCAAGAAAGCAGCCACACTCAGAGAGAATAAAGGACGTCTCATTTTAATCCTGAGCTACAAATGTTCTTCTTTATTGGCTTCCTCCAACTTGTCTGCAGCTTTGGCTGCTTTTCTTTGCTTGGCGATTCTGATAATTTCTAATTTTGATCATCTTGATAAATGTCTTGTTAATGAACAACTTTTTTTGTTATACATTCCTGCTTTTTTTTAATATGAGTACCAAATCATTCCTCAGATCAAGTGATTTTTTCCCACAATAGCATGGTTTACTTTGGGCATTAAATACATCTTAGCAATAGCTCCTGGCAGTGAAATATTACTTGAAGTTAATTTCCCCCCAATTGTATAGATAACTGCTTCTGCACAGAAACCTTTATGAATCATGGAGAAGACATAAAGCAGTGCCTTGTACAACATGAGATACTTTGGAAGCTTTTATTCTCCTGCCATAGAGAACAGCATATTGTGAAAAGCAGTTAGAACCTTCGTATTTCATATAAATTGATTGGCAACTTTTATAATGAAAAATAAATCATCCTAAATCTGTAGAGGTACAATATCTAGAGCATCTAATGCGTCCATTAATATTCTGTCCCCCCACCCCACACTACCACACTCCTATTCATTCAGTTCCTGGGTACTTAAAAGTTGCTGAGAACATAACAAAATTAAATACAAAGATTCTAACTGCTTTTCACAATATGCTGCATATTTATATATTTATTTAAAAAGCCTTGCTGCTTCACTGGGCCTGCTTTTACTTAGCGGAAAGGCTGAGGCTAATAAGGAATTATCCTTCTACTTGGGTTCATGGTAGATCAATAAACGTTCTCTCTCTAAATACTTCATAGATTATCCATAAAGAAAAAGTAAGCTTGGGGATATGGTGGTGGGAAGCTCAAATATGGGCTTTCTGAAAGGTCAATTGTAGAGGCATGAGAATGACACAGGAGGAAATTGGTAATGTAGTTAAGACAATGAATGCTTCAGTGAATGGTCCAATCCAATACATAGCAAATGTCTCATTTGGCAATAAAAGAAGCTTTTAAATGTCTTTCTGCAACAGAGGTATTATTAACATAAAAGTATATGACATTCCAAAATTACATATAAATACAGCAGCCCCCCAAAAATAAAATGCAAAGTTAACCTATATGATAATATGCCAGCTAAACAAAACAAAACTAAATACAGAAATGCTAAAAATTCAGTATTGGCTTCCCATCAAAGCCCTTGGGCCTACTTATTAAAAATATTTTAGTATTTAATATTTACACACAATATTAAAATATTTCTTATCTACCTGATTCCTCATAACTCAGAGACCCTAGAGGCGCTGGGAAAAGCCTTTAGCCTGAAACTAAAGTATTATTTTAAAAACAATTACCATAAATCACTAAATAATATACAAGAGAGATCGAAACAGAGATTGGTCTATATTTAATAGTTTCAGGTTTCAGGGAATATTAAAATCACATCTCATGACCTCAACATTCACGTAATTCAGCAAAGAAAATCTATAGAATCTATTGAATCCTTCAAGGAATGTTTTTAATAAGTTGGATTTCCCCCTTTCTTTGTGGGAGAGGTAATACATTGAAGGAACTTTGGTGTATATATATGTCCATTGATAATTCCTCATTGATTAAATATTATCATTATGGTGATCTAGTTTCTTGGAAGGCAGTTAAGGGATAAAGGTATTTATGTTTTCTTAAACTACTGTATCTTTCAAAAATCAGGAATCTTTCAGTTTATGGTCTAAGTTATATACTTTTCTAACATTTTCTTTAAGTTTATTTCTCTATATATTTATAGTTACATATAATTAATCTTTGGAGTATCCCCTCCCCTTTTTATCTGGAATTTTTAGTATTGATTAATTGTGTAGCTTTTTTTATTTTGCTTTTTTTAAAATTACATTTATATCCCGCCCTTCTCCGAAGACTCAGGGCGGCTTACAATTTTTGGGATACAACCCAATGCGCTCAGCAATAGCCTTCCTTCCATTGTATATGCCTGCTTATTACTAAGCGGCATTTTTACAAAGTCAGCTTATTGCCCCAACAATCTTGCGTCCTCAATTTACCTACCCCGAGAGGATGGAAGGCTGAGTCAACCTTGAGCCTGGTGGGATTTGAGCCTACAGTAATTGTAGACAGCTGGATCTTAAGTGCAGGCATTTAACAGCCTGAGCCACCAAGGCCCTTTTGGAAGTCTTTTCTCTTTTTTCTTTCCTGGTAATTTAGTATAGGGTTTCCTTTCTTCTCTTCTCATTATTCAGCATATTATATAATATGTTAGGTTTTTATAAAATGTCTTTTGTAATATAACAATATCATAATGTTGCTATGTAGCTGTTTAGTGTATTTACAAATGATAAAAAGGATAAATTACTCAGTTTTTAAAGTTTAATAAAAGTTTATCAAAGAAAAAAAGTTGTCTGGCCTAAGATTTTTCTCTCTGTACAGGCATATCAACATGCACAATTAATACTGATATTTAGCAGGGAAAATTATCCTAATCTGTTCAATCAGTTTGCTAACCAGGGATAAAGGTCTTCTCGTGTATGACCCACATGTGGTTCTTAAAACAGTTCAGGGTACCCTAATCTTTTACATTCAGGAGTGGGTGATAGCTGGTGAGCTATAAAGCTTGTTAATTCATGGCCCCTTATTATAATTTGATTCTATGACTGTATTAATTGTTTTGTCTAAATATGGCAGGAAACACTTTCCATTCTTTGCCTTTTGTTGTTGCTTTTCCAAATTCCAACTTAGATAGATAGATAGATAGATAGATAGATAGATAGATAGATAGATAGATAGAATTCTTTATTGGCCAAATATAAGGAATTTGTCTTGGTGCAAATGCTCTCAGTGTACATAAAAGAAAAGATACATTAGTCAAGAGTCAAGAATCATAAGGTACATCACTTAATAATAGGCATAGGGTACAATAAGCAATCAAATAATTGTCTCTAGAAATAGGATTACCTTAAGTAATCCAATATTCTAGAGCCAGTTTGGTGTGGCAGTTAAAGCATCAGGTTAGAAACTAGGACAGCAGGGGTTCTAGTCCCATCTTAGACGTGAAGCCAGCTGGGTGAACAAGCCATTCTCTCTTACCCATAGAAAGCAGGCAAGGGCAATCTACTTTCAAAACCTTGCCAAAAAATCAATAGGAAACTTGAGGGCAGTTATTAGAAGTCAAAAACTGACTCAAAGGGTGTGTGTGTGTGGGGGGGAATTCACTTTCTGTGGATGAGTAAGAAGGACAGTTTTTGATCATGTATTTCTTTAATCCTTACTTTTGATTGATGTTACTTTTCATCTATTTGTTCCTGGCTGAAATAACAATGAAGTGGTCCAAATAGAAGATTCAGCAAGACATTTCTGTGCTAATCAAAAGAAAACAAGTATTCTTCTAACTATATGTTGTGCTGGAGGGGGGTAAAGGGGGGAAATGCAGCTGTTTGGAGGTGTTCCCCTTCCCCCAATTAGGGTGTGTAGCACAGGCCACAGTTCACGCAAGTAGATTAGAGAATAGTTTTACTGACCAATTTAGGCTATATAACAAGCAAGGCTCTATTCCTAAGTGTTTACCCTCCATTTAAGTTGAGCCATTTGTTGCCAGGGGTTTATTTTACCATAGAAATCCTAGCATTGCAAAACAGATGTAGGCTTGTTCCTAGAGGGGGAAAAGTTTTTTTTTCTTTTTTCCTTTAAAGTCATTATGTTTGTACCTCCCTTAGGCATCAGATCCTGCAGCCGCCTGCAGAAAGGAGCCCTTTCAAGGCAGCATTTTCCCACAGACATCCATCCTTGATTATTTTATAGCTCTCAGCTTTGTCATGAGGGATGAAGCAAAAACAAATGGGCCCATCAAAAAGCAAGACACAAAGAGCACAGAACTTTTATTTTGTTCAACAAGAAAATAAAATAAATAACAAATCTCAAGAAATGGAACAGGGATTAATTTCTGACATTATTCTCTTCTCCACCTCCTGTATCTTAGAAACCAGAATAGACATTATTCTCTGCTTTCCAAACTCTGCACCTGCTTTCAGTAACATTTACAGTTGACTTATTAAATTATGTGGCATCAACACAGGATTGGATTCCCATCTCTCCTTTTCTCTTGGGGGTTCAAGATTGTATTCTGTACCACTGTTGCCTCTCACTTTATCCCATCAGATTTTACAGGCCTAAATTCATTGAATAAACTTCTGTGGTCGAAGACCTGGATCTGCATTTAGTCTCATACATTAATTTTCACTACAGATCTGGTGTCAATATGATATTTTATGGCAGCAAAATTGAGCAAAGGATTCCGAAAAATGCACCCTCCTCTTAACGTTGAGCATTAAGGAGGCTATGAGCCTCAAAAACCAGGTGCTCTCACTATTATTTAGCTGGAATCCTGGTAGGTCTACCTTGGAATGAACATGCACACTAAGAAGTATGGGGAAAGGATTCAAAGCAGCCAGGCCAAGCTTTTCAAAAATGTGGCCCACTTGGTATTCCAAGGAAAGAGCTTTAAGGGGCACTTCAGTTGCCCTGCTGATTGAGCTTTCCTGTAATCCAATTACGCCTTCCCTTCCCTTTCCACATAAATACACATACATACTTTTTACTCAAAAAAGTCACAAAATCTTGTATATAATATCATAAAATCATAACAGTTCTCTTCTGCTATTATTCTGGGCTTCTTCTTGTTCTGGATAGAAGAATATATCCTTCTATTGCTCAGCCAGAGGATGGAGCAGGCACTTTTACTTTGAATACTTGCCTAAGCCAAGAGCAAAGGTGATTATTTCATTAGGAATTTGCCTGTCTGCAGTGGGAAAATCAGCCAGGGATCATGTTCTGGATTGCCATTTTAAGTACAGGCTGAAAATGGAAAATATGGATATTATTGTTTTGAAGGAAATTCTGGTTAGAATTTACTGATATCCTGAATCAGAGAAAACTTTTATTCCATTGGGATAAATTGGAAGGGATGATACTTATTTACCATGAGCAAAGATTTAGGCTGAATTCCATATAGACAGCTAAGGATTTTTTGATCAGATATAAATTAATTTCAGATCCATGTGGAGAAATGGGAATAGAAAAGATTTAGTGGTCGAGCAAGACCCAAAAGATGGCATTGAAGAAAAAGACGTGGTAGAGAGAAGAAGAAAGAAAGAAGAAGATGTGGCTAAGACAGTTGTACAGGAATCTATTACGGTGCTTAAAGATGGAGATTAAGTCTATCAGATGGAATATTAATGGAGCAAATGCCCCATCTAAGCGTAATTTTTTTTTCACTATTTGTGGAAACTTAATCTGGATATAGTCTGTCTTCAAGAAACACATATTAGAAACAAGAAACAAGACAAGAAATATTTGACAAATAAATGATTAGGAGAAGAATTTATATCAGCCAGGATAAAAAAGATTAATGGAGTTGTTTTATATATAAAACCCCAATTCAAACCTATGCAATGGGGAAAATCAGCCAAGACTACATAGTTATTCCCACATTTTTTAGTCTTATGTAGTGTTGTTGAATAGCAACTTTCTGAGGACGGAAGGGCAATGCATAAATACTGTATGATGAGTAAGCTCAGCCTCCTATTTTGTTTCTGGTATATGGTGCTTATCCTATTCCTATTGTCCTTATGGTACAAATCTTGATATGTCTCTGTTTGAATGTTCAGAATGTTTTTGTTACTTAGAAATGCTAGCTTGCACACTCTCACAATCTGCTTATGCAGGTTCTTAACAGCAGAGATGGCATGTGTGAACCACCCATAATTTGCAAAACTAATTTTTAAGGAACCATAAATAATAGAAATACAATTTAAATCAAGAATTGCTTCGGTGATGCTTTCAGATGTAAAGCTGTAACTGTAAATGAGTTATTTATATTTCCACTTATTTGGAAAAAGCAGTGTTCCAAAGTAACAGCACTTTGGAATTGCAGCCCTGTTCCATGGATTCAGGATGGTATTTAAGTTGACTTTTGAGATCTTCTTTCTCCTCTTTCTTTTAGCCTGTCTTGTTAGCTTGATCAAATGAAGGTTTCCTAATAAATAGTGATTCCATCATCTAATTCCAAGGGGCATACTGTGGGGTGGGGTGAGGGGAGAAGGTCAGTGGTTCCCAGCAGTTGTTGGACACAGGAACTAACAAGGCTCTCTGTTGATATAATAAAAGCAGTCTACATAAATCTTCCTTTCTCCTCCTCTTTCCCCCATTAGGTTTAAGTCACAGGAAAATGCCGCCTTTTCTAATGGAGCTATTCAGTCAGAAACAATGCTACTAATGTCTCTCTGGAGAAGGCAAGGCAGACACATTTCACATAAGAAGCAATTAGTTAAAAGACTCCATCATTCTTCTGTCTCATTTGGGCACAAAATCAATGATAGAGCCTGATATCATAGTCTGGTAAAATGGAAAAATTGGGGGATGACTTCAAAGATCTATTACACCACTGTCAGCAACCAGTCAAGATTTGCCACTATAAAGAGATAAATCAATCAGTAAGGATATAACCTGTGATCAAATCATAAATAGCAATAACAGTAGCAGTTAGACTTATATACTGCTTCATAGTGCTTTACAGCTCTCTCTAAGTGATTTAAAGAATCAGCATTTTCCCCCTAGCAATCTGAGTCCTCACTTTACTGACCTTGGGAGGCTGAGTCAACCTTGAGCCGGTGTGAATCGAACTGCTGGCAGTGAGCAAAATTAGTCCACAATAGCATTCTAATCATGCACCACCATGGCTCAAGTAAAAAATGTAGGCTGAAGGATGAGGCACTAAGATGAAATGAGTTGCATTTAGGTGAGTCTCAAAATGTTGATATCGACCAACTTTTCCTATTTCCTTATGTTGAAAATGATGTGAGAATTGTTGGCAATAAAATCTACCACATTTGAAACGAAGGTTGGCGTGGGACATAATACCTGCAATTCAAAAAGGACTCAAGAGACATTTGGTTAAAATGCCATAAAAACACACAGCCAGACACAAAAATATCAGGGGAAAATAAAATAAGAACTTTCCAATCATCAGTCATCAGTTAAATTGCCCCAACCTTTGACCTTTTAAAAAGCCAACATTTCTAAAGATTTTCTAAAGGATAGTAAGGTCAGAACCAACTGACCTGCAGTGTTTGTAATCGATATTTCTCTTCATTTGGATATCAGTAAAGTAACTCTCACAATAGGCCTATCACTTTATAAGTGCAAAGAAAAATTATTAAGAATATGCTGGAAACTGGAATAAAATATTCTGTGTTTTGCCAGTTTAAGGAAATGATAGAATTAAAATTCTTTGGAGTATTTATAGCCATACTGGTTCATGTGTGACTTCCCCACGGATATGATTTTTGCCCCAGAAACATCATGCAGAACTAGATAGTCAATGAATCTGTGCCAGCTACTCACATGGCAATCTCAGTCCATAGTTTTGTCATTCAATATCAATTATCTATCGTCTATCTATCTATCAATCATTACCTATCATTTTTATATGCCACCCATCTCACAGAAACAAGATTCTGAGTGGTGTCCAAAAAACCCCTTAAAAACAAGAATTATAAAAACAATAATTTCTCTGAATAAATACTCTAAAATTAAAGCATAAATATTACCATGTTTTCCCAAAAATAAAACCCAGTCTTATTTTCGTTTGGGTCCCGAAATAAGCACTGGGGCTTATTTTTAGGGGTGTCTTAATTGTTTTGAGTGCCACTGCTGCAAAATGTGTGTGTGGGGTAGAGCTGCCTGACATATACACTGGCTTACCTCAGGGTCCTGTGGCTCCACTCCCTGACAAGTGCTTGGCGGCAGCAGCACTGGCAACCATGGGCAATAGGAGCCCACATGGGTGCCGACTCACTTCTTATGGCACCAGCACAGCATCAGAGCAGGAGGCTGGGCAACACAGCCTCCTGCTCTGGCTGTTGGCTCAGGCTGTTAAATGCCTACATTTAAGTTCCAGCTGCCTACAATTACTGTAGGCTCGAATCCCACCAGGCTCAAGGTTGACTCAGCCTTCCATCCTCTTGGGGTAGGTAAACTGAGGACCCAAGATTGTTGGGGGCAATAAGCTGACTTTATAAAAATGCCGCTTAGTAATAAGCAGCCATATACAATGGAAGGCTATTGCTGAGCACACTGGGTTGTATCCCAAAAATTGTAAGCCGCCCTGAGTCTTCAGAGAAGGGCGGCATATAAATGTAATTTTTTAAAAAAAAACTCTGTTCCCAAGTGACCCATAGGCACTCAAATCCTTTTCAGCCAGATGGAGAATTAAGGGGGACTCATAGTTTTATTTGCTTGCAAATGGGATGCTTTGAAACGGAGCATCTCATTTGCAAGCAGATGAAGCTTTGTCTCCCTCTGAGCAAAAAGTGTCTGGCAGAGCCAAGTGGAGGCAGAGGCAAGGGGGGCAGGGAAGGCAGGCGATTCCAACACACCACCCACTCCATCCCACTGTCGCTTGTCTTGCCCATGGCTGCACTGGGCAGGCAACTGCACAGGTATCAGGATTGCCTGCCTCCCCTGTGCTTCTGCCTCCGCCTGATGCCAGTGGCACCACACAAGCCTCCCATGAGCCTCCTGTGAGTTAGGCAGCCACACAGCATGTGTGGATTGCCTGTTTTCCCCCTCCTCCGATGCCTCTGCCTGCTGCCCATGGTGCTGTACAAGCCTCCTGAGAGCCAGGCAGCCATGCAGCACATCTGGATCACCTGTCTCCCCCTGCCTCTGCCTCCGGGCTCAGACTTACAGGTATCTGTGCTGCATCAAGGGGCTGGTGGGCCATGCCCATCTCCTGGGCTGATTTTCACAGAAGGGCTTATATTAGGCCCATCCCAAAAAATCAGACTAGGGCTTGTTTTTGGAGTGGGACTTATTTTCCGGGAAACATGGTATTATAATAAAAATATAAAAACCCCAGCATATGGAAGATTGTGGTTGTAAGGATAAGTTGCAAAGAATATGAATTAACAAATAACAAAAATGAATGATGTTGTAATGCCTGAAAAATAAGAGAAAGAGTAAGGATGCCCTTGATGGGTACAGATCTAATTTGTTCTACTATATCTTATATATTTTCTGTGCTATTTTCTGTGACATGTTTGCCCTGAAAGGGAAAAACATATTAAGTATATCCAGTAAAGAAGACTAACAAAGTACAATTTTAGAAAACAGTATCATTGCTCTTGGACAGACAAATACTGCCACCTTCTGGGTTTTCACAATGAAATAGTCTAATTAGATTTTGTATATTAGTAATAACTTTACACGAATGTATATAATGTATACGTTGCTTCATACTTGTAGTTAAAAGTAATAATTGCTTTTGCACTGATTGTTTTCACATTGGGATTTTATTATGCTCTTTTATTAGTTTTATTAGTTCTATTCAATTTTAATTTCCCATTCTCTTAAGAGATAAAATAAATATTAAAACCTTAAAAAAAAGAAAAACATCCTCATCTGAACTTGCCTGAATGAGTGTTCTTTAATTTTAATATCAAACCACAGTTATTACTTATCCAAATCATCTTAACATATAACTAGTTCTAAAGAAAGTATCTCTTTTCATCCTCCAAAATCAATATGGAGGAATGGTTAGGTCTACCTGATTTGTTTTTTTTCTACTCCATTGCCATAGTCTGGAGGTCATCTGAATTTTTACAGTCCAGATCTAGTAGCAATAGATTTCTTCTCCCACTTTTATGCAGAATCTCTCTCTTACTTTAACATCTCTCAGATGGAAACAAGTTCTTCTTTGAAATCTAGGCCATGTTTCATTGTTTTGGACTGAATCTTCATGTTGGTTTCTGGAAAGGACTAAAAACATAAAAGAGGGTATTTGATTTTCATGGAGAAAAAAAACCAGCTCCAGTTTCTGATTTCTTCAGTTGAAAGCATCTGAAGATATGGATAGGGAAGACTTCTGAAAACAGGAACAGGCAATAATTAACTGGTTGGCAGACAACCAGGTTGGTTTGACTTAATATCCTTTATGAGTAATTGCTTTCCCTACCCAATTCCAAGTCAGAAAGTGAGCTCAGGAGATCAGGTTATTTTACCAGTTCTGACTTTGAAGAGAGAGACCATACTGGAAACCATACCTTGATCCTGTCATGGTCTGAGTGGGAGTTGAGTGGTTAAGTTGGCAGAAGACAAAATATTCCTTTATCTCTGTGATTTCACTTTCACTTGCAGAAGACAGTGATGCCATGAACTCAGAGGTGCCACTGAATCTCTTTGTATGGGACAAAAGCTGGGTAATGAAATGTCCACACTCTGCAAGCAAACCACCAAACTCAGAGAGCACCAAGAAGTCCACAGTACAATCTAGGGCTGCAGATGCTCTCTTGTAGTGGGAAGACAGACTGTTTATATGAAAAGAAGAGAGGTTGTTTTGCCCATGGGATGTCTAAAGTATTTCTTCCAAATCATCTGGGAAGCATTTGCAACTCTCATCTATGGCACAGATCATACGTTATTTTTAAAGTGGGCTTTTTTTTATCTACTGAAATTTTCTGACTGCCTGTTATAGACAAAGGACAATGGGTCTTCTCTAAGAATGATTGTGGCTTGTAAATCTTGTTTGTGAGTGTTCCATTTGCCAAATGAAGGAAAAACATCTCCTAGGTTTTTTTTTTAATTGGTCGGTTGGTCTTATCTTTTTTTTTTTTTACAAACATGGTTTTTCTATTATAGTATGTTTTCTTTGAGTGAGTTTAGCTGTGGAATGGGCCTGTTTTTTTTCATCTTCAAATTTTAAAAATATGAGGGTTGGTAGTGTTTGTTTGTTTTAGAAACTTGGTAAAATTCACTTAATAAATTCTTTAAATTCCACATAAAACATGTTTTAAGCCTTCTTTTTCAAGAGTTTTTCCATCTGCTATTAAAACTCTATTTCACCATTTATATGTGTTTAGTCTAAACTGTTGTGAGTCATATTCTCCCAGTGAACAAATATTCCTTTTAGGGATCCCTTATGAAGTACAAGTGGCTGCATCTATAGCTTTTGGGGCCTCAAGGCAGCATAACAGGGTGGAGTGAGATGGTAGAGATGTTTCCGCTTATTATTCTATAAAAGATCTAAGAGGTTGTTTGAAGTAAGAGTTAGTAACTCCAAGGTCACCCAGTGCCATTTATTAATGGCAATGAGTGTCCCATTCCTCTGTACAAAATCTCTCATCCCATTTTCGCTGAAATTTTGAAAGGGCCCCAACAAAAGGGATTATTACTGTTGCAAATTTTATCACAATGTTTCCACAGACGAAATTTACTGTTCAGAAACTTTTAAGTGTATCTTGAAAAATTCCTGCAATAAATTTTATGAAAATTGAAATATTTTCCCCTTATAATTCTAAAGCTGGTCTGTGAACTATATCAGATTTTGCTGAAGAAACAAAAACATGGATATCTGCCTGTGTTTTTCCTCCTCTAGGAGTGCAGAGTATGGAGATCCATTTTTGATTCCTTCCTGGGATCCAGAATCAAGTTAAATCAGATTGCCTTTCAAATCACTTAATCTGGACCAGTTTAATTCTAGAACTTCAGATGCTATTAAAAACCAAAGAGGATATATTCCTTAATTCATTTCTTGATGGAATGAAACTAATTCCCAGCATAATCTGGAAACCATGTGTGAAACATACATATTAAAAAATATTATTGGTTTGGGACAATTGTATTGAATGTGCTATGAATGGCTACCCCTTTGTGATTTATTTTAGATCTCAGTAATATTTGCCCCAGTAAGAATATGGTAACAATAAGAAAGGTAAAGATTTCCTCACATTAACATCAACTCCTTGATGATGATATGGATATACAATAATCTATGTTTACTTCCAAGTAATGTAATGCAGGTGGTTTGCCATTTCTTTCTTCCTGGATTGGTTTTTCTCCCCCTCCCCCATCCTGGATTTTCCTCAGAATCCATCCAAGTATTATTAAGACTGATCTATTAGGCTTTTCTACAAAATCAGCCCAGGTCAATTAGTGATATCTGAGAATTATATCTCCTCAATCCCATTTGTGACTTCTAAACCTCTTTGACTTTCCATCACCAAGAAAGCAACAATTGCAAAATGCTTTTTGCAATTATCTACTCCTGGGTTAGCCTATGTTACATATCTTGCTAGCCCATGCTACATATCTTCTTGAGATAAAACCGTGTCATCCACCTGGTAGGCTGTTTCAAAACTCTGCTTTTAAGCATATTTACTTGACATTCTCCTCCAAACATGGGAATGTTGGCAAAATGAAATATAGACCTACCTACTGATACCCAAGAAACTCCAAATCACTCCACGATTTTTAAATCCCCAGAGTTGCTGGGGTGAGAGAGACTTCTAAATCAAGCCAATTGTCCAGCTTTTCTGGACTTCGGGCAGCCTGAATTCTACTACCTGATTCCACTCAAATATTTCTTAAGTTTGGGATGCTGAGGAATAATAACATTTGACTGTTAGTTTGTAATAACTTCTGCCATTCAAAACAGAAATGATGAACCATTTCCCCCTTTTTTTTGATGTAGCGGAGCTAGTTTGTGTTTTTCATGTGAAATATTGCAAAGCCATTTATTTATCTTTCAGGCTAAGTGGGTCTCACCGAGCCAACTTCTTTCTCCTTTGTGTCTCTCTGGCTTTTTCTGCCAATATGGCAGGAAGGCTAGAACATTGTGCTTAGAGCCTGGAATTCACTAGCCACCCTTTTATGGCCTCCATCAATTAAATATTTATGAACAACAATTTGATTTCTATTACTTAATTAATCCAAGCTGTACAGAGGGTTTAAAATGCTATTTTCCCTGTGTAATGTTATTATTATGAACACTGACAGGGCTCTTCACCACTCAGTCTTAAAACAGTCGGGGCAGGGAGGGGCAAGGGGCAATTCTCCAAATATATGGAAAGGGAATATGTGCTGTTTTAATGATGGGGGTCAGGTGATAAGCTTGCCTTTTGGTTAATGGTCCCTTGATATTTCTAAAATCCCTATTGTTAGTCAACTTGGGCTCCCCTGTCAGCCAGCATGGGGCCAAGAGGCAAACAATACTTGACAATCTTTTGAATATTTTGCCTCTGAATTTTTTTGTTTTTTTATCAAAGCCTAAAGTAACTGGATGGGAATGGAGAAACAAGCACTTAGCTCTTTCCTTATGGGCTATTTTCCTTAACAGACTTTCCAGCCTCTAAAGGGCTTTTCATCCCTTTGAATACTAAAGTAAATGTTGGGTCATTTGTGCAAACAGAAAGAGACAGAGAAAAAGAGAAGAGTTTTCACTTGCAAATAGATATTTCCAGAGAAACTGTTCTCAAGTTTTTGCCATTTCTCTGGGAAACTCCAAATGAAAGAGGAAAATGAATAATGCTTTACTGAGTACCTTGAATGAGGTACATGATTGTTACCACTGATTCCCGCCAGTGTGGAGCCCAGGAGTGATGAGGCTTGTAATCTGACTACCTGGGAAAGGTATCAGGTTGAAGAAGGGTAGAAGAAGACCTGCTCAGGTATCTTATCTTTGGAAAGCTGGGGGGGGAGGGGGGAACTATAAAAAACAAAAGGGTGAGCAAATGTCACATTGACGCCCTTGTGGTCAAGCTGGCACCAGGAATGGATGTCCTTTATATCTAATGAGTTATGCTGTCTTAAAATCCTAAACTACTGCTATCTTTGCGTCAGCAGTGTGAGGAAATTGCTGTCCTGTTGTCCATCTCTGTGGCCTTTGCTCCTAGTCCCTTCAGGCCACCTGGTTTTCCCTCAAGGTGATTGGCACCAACATTGATGGCTGTAATGAGGGGGAAAGAACAGCCCTAACACTGGGACAGCTAAAGGTGGTTTATGCCTGCTTTATCATAAAATGAAGGCAGTATATGGAGACACGGTAGAAAAAATGCTGCCATGGTTAAGTATTATTTAGGCAGAGAAGCACAGATCAATACCCCATGACATGTTTTGACTAGTTTAGTTTAGTTTATTTGGACTTATAAGCCGCCCTCTCTCCCGGAGGACTCAGGACAGTGTACATAAAAGACAGAAAGTACAAAAGTTAAAAGAAATTAAAAAGATATTAAATTATGCCAAATAAACAATCAGCTTAAAACCCCCGATCCCCCATCAGTCCAGGCTGGATTGCAAAAATAGCCATGTTTTGAGGTCACGGCGGAAGGAGCGGAGATCAGGGGCCAAGCGCAACTCAAGGGGTAGTTGGTTCCAGGGTGGGCCCCCACAGAGAAGGCCCTACCCCTAGGGGCCACCAGCCTACACTGTTTAGCTGATGGTATCCCCAGGAGGCCCTGTCTGTGGGAGCGCACAGGGTGATTGGTGTTTGTCAGCGGAAGGAGTCGTTCTTGCAAGTACCCCGGATCCAAGCCATACAGAGCTTTATAAGTTGTTACCAAAACCTTGTGTTAGTTAAACATGGTGAGTTAGTGAGTTAGTTAAACATGGGCTAGATGGCATGACAATTGCCGGTAAGTGGATATGTAGCAGGCTGAAAATTTGCTCGTCAAGGGTTCTTCATGAAACAGTTGGCGTCCAGTTGAGCCCTTCTTCTCTAGTTTTCACTTTTATGATTAATGGATGAAGAATAGAAGGAATGCTTTTCAAATGTTGATGTGATAAATCTGGGCTTAAAATATAAATGTGGTTTGAACTCTGGACCCAGTTGTCATATAAAAAAAACCTGGATAAAGTTTTAATCCATTGGGGAAAGTATCAATGATTTTAACCTGAAAACCACTAATTGTTAAATGAATAGCATATTGATGAAAGATGTTATTATGATCATCACTTTCAGCTTTCTAATGCATAACATGCTGAAATATTTTGGCCCATGCCAGGCCCCATTTTTTCCCCCTTTCCCAATATTTTTTTCTCTTTAGATCCTGGTAACAACTAATCTATTTAATAATACAAGAAGAGATTGAGTGAGACCTAAACAAGAAAAAAGTAGAATTCTTGGAAAGTACTTGCCAAAATTCTGGTTATAAAATACTTTTAGACGGTTGGAAATAGTTGACAAGCCAAAAATGATGGAAGAATTCTTACTTCCAGTCTGTCCTTAAGAACGTGATGTTTTAACATTTTGAATGATCACCATGTTCTGGGAGAGAGATTTTTGGGACACTCTCAGTTTTCATTAATGGCTGTTTTCTGGATGCTTAAAGTTCTCTTTGATTATTTGTCAGAAAACATTTAACCTGTTAACATGGCTTTGCCTTCCACTTTCTTCGGGTTAATGCTAGTCAATACTAGATACGGCTTGTTTGTTAATTAATCCTGTGCTTAAACATTTCACCCTTTTCTCAATCTGGATTTACATATTGTACTAAGATAGTATGGTTTTTGGCTTTTGATTTGGATTGGTGCATGAACCTTGCCGCTGTACTTTGAAAACCATGGCTTGTGGCACGACAGTAAGTATGGTCTAGGCCATTATATCTTGTTTATTAAACTGTAACAAAAGTAAAGCATGGTTTAGGGTTATGTATTATTATCCAAACCATTTTTGCTTGCAAAAATATTTATTTCTTATAATGAAGTAAAATTTCTTATAAGCTACTACAACACATTAAAAAAATACAACATTAAATCAAAATATGCCCTAGTATGATATCTGAACCCAAAGGTGGAATTATTTTGGATAAAGATTCTTATGGTTACCTTGTTTTCTTGCATAGCTTTCTATTAGTTTGCAATGATTAGAATATGTGGCTTGTATATGGAGAGCAAACTCTCAATTAGATGCAATATCTTGGTCACAAACAGTAGAATACCTGAGAACTTTTCATCACAGATAGATGAAAGATGTTATTAGTAGTATTTAGATCAACAGCAGAAATCTTACCTAAAGATTTGTCTTAAATTAATGGGAAGGAAAATAAACCAACTTTTGTTACTGGTAATTGTCAGTCAGTACAAATCTGAAACAGGGACACAGTGGCTCAGTGGCAAAGATGCTGAGCTTGTTGATCAGAAAGGTCAGCAGTTCGGCAGTTCGAATCCCTAGCACCACGTAATGGAGAGAGCTCCCGTTACTTGTCCCAACTTCTGCCAACCTAGCAGTTCGAAAGCATGTAAAAAAATGCAAGTAGAAAAATAAGGACCACTTTGGTGGGAAAGTAACAGTGTTCTGTGTGCCTTCGGCCTTTAGTCATGCTGGCCACATGACCACGGAGACGTCTTTGGACAGCAGTGGCTCTTCGGCTTTGTAACGGAGATGAGCACTGCCCCCTAGAGCCAGAAACGACTAGGACGTATGTGTGAAGGGAACCTTTATCTTTACCTTTACTTTACAATGGTTTACATGGTTTAGTTCACTTGAAATTGTAGTAAATGAGGACATATGCCCTAGAAATGAAGCCTTTGTTAGATGTCATTATTGTTGCTTTTACCCTCTCTTTTCTTCTTTCAATTATAACTTTCAGCAATTTTGCTGAGTTCCTACTTAATACAAAGGAATAATTAGTTCCTACCTGGTATTTTCCTAACTAAGCCGAGAGTCAGGAGGTACTCCATTACAAAATCTAAAAAATAGTATGGCAATGGAGAAGGAAATAAGTCAACTCTTATTTTTTATTTTAGCTGAGTAACTGAACAGTTGCACAGATTTAAAAAAAACCAATAGGATTTCTCTACATTCATTTTATTTCATTTTTCTTAATGTCACCAGGTATTTGATTAAATCATGAAATCTAGATCAGGGCTGTCAAACTCCCAGCCCATGGGTTGGATGCGTCACGTGTGGGTCACACCCACGCCCGGTTTAGCGAAGAGGAAAAATGTCCTGATACATCATGTGAGTTTGACACCCTTGATCTAGATAAATAAAATTTTAGGTGTACCAGGGCAAAACTTTGTAGATGGAAGCAAAGGAATATACTTTATTTGCTGGAAAAAAGAAAGAACAATACCACTTTGTAAGTCCTAAACAAATATATGTAATTCAGCAATAACTCCGAGGATCATTTTTCTACAGATGTTTGTAATGACTGGTAATATCTCAGTCAATGACCCTATTAAGACCAGACCACTGCATGCCAATCAAAGGCCTTGTAACCTTTCAGAACCAGGATGCTATGAGGTTCTCCAGACTCCTGATTGAGGAGCCGGTGACAGCTGTGGTCAGGATCATCTTTGCATAGCTCCATTTTGGGTACCAGTTTCACCCATTTCTGGATTGCGAGTTGCTGGTCATTATCACACAAGTGGAAGTTGTCTCTTGTTGGTTTTTTGTGATGAAATGAGGGTGTTCTTGAAGACCTTTCAGAAGCTGCAATCGATCCAGAGTATAGCAGTGGGTGTAGTAATGGGTGCATTACATTATGCCCATGTAACTACACTGCAAACTGCACTGGCTTCTAGCAGACTTTCAGGTGCAATTCAAGGTGCTAATTATCATCTATAAAGCACTAAAATGACACAGCAAGATTATTTGCAGTACTGCCTATCTCCCATAGATGCGTCTTTCTGAAATTGTCCCTGTCCGCCCTGCCCTCATAAGCCTTTTGTAAAGTCATGAAGCCATGATGGCAGATGACCCTATTCTATTTGGGAGAGTGAGTGATGTTTTTATGACTACAACTCTGGTATTCTCTGGAGCCCTGCCCTACAAATACTAATCAGGATTGACATTACTTCTTAGCCCAGGTAAATTCATTTGCGCCCTTCTTCAATATTTTATGATGGGAAATGATTTGATTTCATGGAAATTATTTCTAATATAATCCCATAGAATTTAGCATACTCCATCCCCTTAGGTCACTTTTAGACTGGGATGAAGGTATAATAAGAAACTGATATGCTTACTCTGTCCCTGTTTCTGAACAGTTCCTCTCACAGATCGTATGATATTGTAGAAGAAGGCTTGCAAAAGTTACGAATTCCAATCTTACCCAGGCTTCCCACTCACTGGAAAATAGGAATTATGTTGCAGTGAATGCTATTGTCTGAATATCTGTAGAGATTCTCAGTCATCCAAGTCATGGTTGTCCCAAAGGTGCTTTTTCAGGAGGCAACTGGACTTCCTTGTTTTTTCTTTTGAAGACTACAGGAACCAGGAGGACTACTCAGGTGACCCTGAGGACACAGATAAATCTCCAAGTGCTCCAACGACCCTCTAAAACAGGGGTCCCCAAGCTTGGCAACTTTAAGACTTGTGGACTTCAACTCCCAGAATTCTCCAGCCAGCATGATTAGCTAGAGAATTCTGGGAGTTGAAGTCCACAAGTCTTAAAGTTGCCAAGTTTGGAGACCTCTGCTGTAAAAGGATGCAGATTACCAGCTGTCTGCAAGGAATAGAAATCCTTCCATTTCCCACTATCCTGTCAGAGCTGAAGAAGCTTCTTGGATGAGAAGCGAAACATCTTCAAAAGAAAATAAAAAACAAAAAATCAGTTGCTTCCTGAAAAAGCACCTTGGGGATATTGTCTGAAGGGTTTGATTTAAGTTTTCTAAGCGTTGAAGAGATGATCTGCCTTTTACTTTTTTTGAAGAGTGGAAAGATGTCTGGCCACAAATCTGGTTTATATTTGAATACTGATTGGTTGGCAACTCTTTGCTTTTTGCTGTTAGTCCAAAGGAAGCAATACTGGAGGTTTCCTGCATATAGGCATGCCAATCCTCATAGTGTCTCAAATTTCCAAAAAATCCAGAAATGGCAGAATAGCCTGGAGCAATAATAATTGGATAAATTGGAATCAGAAGTGATTAGAGACTGAAAGGCTGCTTGTTTGAAAGCTCTTTTTGCATCAATTGATCACAAATGTTTGGACTTCACATCACCTGCCTTCTGAGACAGGTGTATACATATGCTAACCTCCTGCTATCTTTAAACTAAGTAATGAAAAAAGAATAAAGCTACAATCCCAAGCTTTTTTGTTCATGATCTGCGCAGGGCTGTGGAAAATTTACTGAGCCCACTCCAAGTAATTATTTTCCTGAATCCCAAGATTTCAGAGTTATGGAAAACATTTTCCCCACTTCAAGACTTGGCAGACATAGAGAAACGGAATTTATCAACTGAAAATGTTTTTCAAGGGAATTTCCATTCATCTTTTTTGAGTATGTAGGGCCTAGTTTACCTAGGAATATTTCATCTTCTATTGCTTCTTGGATCTTAAAATACCATTTATATTTAGAAAAAGAAAAGACAAAAAACTGGCAATTTCAATGCAATCCATTTCCATCAAAGTAGAAGATGTACTTTTTAAAGGTCACTGTGTTCCTTCCTCTGCCCTGAAGTGATGTGGGCCTAACCTGGCCCATTCAGGGAACCAGACTATTTCTTTACTGAAAATGTCTATGTCCCACCCACCCAATGCCTTCCCCAAATCAGAAGAATGTGCAAACTGTCCAATGGCCTGCATCACTTATATAATGGAAGCACCAAGAAAGATACATGAAAAAAAAGTACTGAGAATTTTGAGGAATCTTTAGATTTATTAAAGCATTAAGCAGCAACTTGAATGAGCAACCAAGGTCAGAGCTTTCATATTCTCTCTCTGCAACCCAGATATTTGAGCATTCAACAACTTTGAATGCTGAATAATAAAATGCTATAGCATAAGGTGCCTCTTACAAATGTTACATTCATTCCTGGTAAATAGACTGAAATGTCAAAAGCACAGTTAATTCAATTTCAGTTTCAATTTTATTGGACTTATATGCCACCCTCTCTCCCTAGGGACTCAGGGCGGCTCACAATATAAAAACACACAATACAAAATAAATTAATTAAAATGCAATTAAACCCAGCCCAATAAAATCTAAAACCCATTAAATTTAGTAAAATACAATTGAGAACAACCCAACCCCACTTCCCTTCAGTCCAGGCCGGCCTGCTGAAACAGCCAAGTCTTCAGGTCATGGCGGAAGGAACGGAGGTCCGGGGCCAACCGGAGCCCTAAGGGGAGCTGATTCCACAGGGTGGGTGCTCCCACAGAAAAAGCCCTACCCCTGGGCGCCACCAGCCAACACTGGCTGGCTGACGGCACCAAGAGGCCCTGCCTGTGGGAGCGTACAGGGCGGTGGGAAGTCGATGCTGGCAGGAGATGTTCCAGCAAGTACCCCAGACCCAAGCCATGAAGAACTTTGTATGTTAACACCAACATCTTGAAGTTAATGGATGTCTATAGAGATTCTCAGGGACACGGTTTTTCAGTGGCTAAGATGCTGAGCTTGTCGATCAGAAAGGTCAGCAGTTTGAATCCCTAGCGCCGCAGAGTAAGCTCCCGTTACTTGTCCCAGCTTCTGCCAACCTAGCAGTTCGAAAGCATATTAAAAATGCAAGTAGAAAAATAGGGACCACTTTGGTGGGAAGGTAACAGCGTTCCGTGCGCCTTCGGCATTTAGTCATGCTGGCCACATGACCACGGAGACATCTTCAGACAGCACTGACTCTTTGGTTTTGTAATGGAGATGAGCACCGCCCCCTAGAGCCAGAAATGACTAGCACGTATGTGCGAGAGGAACCTTTACCTTTACCTATAGAGATTCTCAATCCTCCAGGTCATGGTGATCTTCCAAAGGCAACTTGACTTTCTTTATTCTTTTCCTTGAAAATGCTTTGCTTTCATCGAAGAAGCTTCTTCAGTTTCTCCAGAACTGAAGAAGCTTCTTGGATGAGAAGTGAAATGTTTTCAAAGAAAAAAAAACCACAAAGTCCAGGCGCCATTTGAAAAGCACCTTAAGGGGAAAGTGGGTGGGTTACATGCAATGTGAGTGGGTCTACATAATGCAAATATAATTTTTGATTCCCTCTAAATTTGGGGGAGAATTACTACCTTTTTTTTCAAATCACATTCAGCCTGTCTGGAGGTTTACAAAAGTTTTCTCCTGCACAAATAGAAAGGGCTTCGGAGGCTACATTACTGTTGGGACTGAGTTTGCCTAGCTCTGTAGTCAAGGCTTGGTGCCCTGTCTCCCAACAGGGTAGAAAGTTAATTGCAATTCCTTCTGCAGCATGCAGTACAATAATGTTTCTAGGACCAGCAGAAAGGAGGCAAAATATGTAGTCTATACTTAGCTCATTCTGCTGCTCACCATTTGAAACCAGCATGAGAACTGTGATTTATAATGAATAATAAACACACTTTGTGAAGAAAGAAGCATCTAGCTTAGAAGAACCAAGTAGAATTTCAATGGGAGACTCGTAGATAGTCCTCGCTTATGGGTTATACCAGTAAGTGGGGACAAAATTCTAGGAGGCAGCAATGGCAATCAACTGGATCACATCCTCATAAAAACTTTACATGGATGTATTGGTTTGTGCATGCCCAAATATGGTGGTCCATGAGTGAATGAGCTCCGGAGGAATGTGGGTTTCTTGTCGGCCTGCTGGGGAGAGGGTTGGTGCAGTTTTCCCTCAACCCCTTGGGCTTGTTCCTATGGAACTTGGTTGTCTGGGGGTTGAAGATAGTCGCGTGCCGATCAGGGATGTAGAGCTGCCGGGCTGTTATCTCGGCACCCAATCGGCTTGTTGTTCGTGGTGCAGCGCGGAAGATGGCGGCGGTGCTTCCGCGACGGTACCAGAGATGGCATCGGAGAAGTCGGAGGCAGTGGCTATGAGCGATGGAGGTGAGAGCTTCTTCGCTGCCAGCTTTGTGAGGGTGAGAGCCTCATGAAGAATGATGGTTGAGGAGGGCAGGGATGATGGTAATGGAGCTGAGAAGGCAAGTAATATCTTTGGAGGTAGTACCAAAAATGAGAGAAGGAAGATCAGGGCGGTGGCTCTGGAGGCCAGCGGTTTGGCCTGGTGATTGGCGATGACCTGGCAGGGGCTGAAGGAGTCTTCAGACATCGGAGGAGGAGCCCCTTGTGGATGTTGGAGTCTTTGGCCTTAGGCCTGCATTTGCTGCTGCCTGGGAGTTGCTGTCTGGACTGGCGCTTTGGAGGGTGGACTATTGAACCACCCTAGAAGTCTCTTCGTCTCCTTCATTGGAGGTTGTGGGGGCAGCTGGACCTAGTTTGGTTCTTGCTGGTGGACCTTTCAGCTTCTACATTGCCCCTATTCTCCTTAACCAATAATTCCATCTACTCCATTGACATCTCTAGACTTTGTTATTCTGCACATCTCTGGACTTCGTTATTCTGCACTTTACTATTCTGCACTTTAAAGACATCTGGATACCTGCTGCTGTTTTTAATCAATTCCCCTTTTTTTGTTTTTAATCAATTCCCCTTCATTGTCCTGACTAAGGTTTGGGCCTACTGTTGTGAGAGGACAGCAGGCCGCCTCGTTGTTTCCAGCCCGGTGGAACCATCATGGTGGGAGAGTGGTGGTTGGACCATATTTTCATCTGGCCTCCCTGAAGGATGGTGAGAGAGCCTTCGGGGGTCATGACACGATAACTGTTGGTGCTGGTTTTAAGGACTGGAGGCGGTGACAATGACTATTAATTTTAATATACTTTTAACATCAGTGCAACCATCTGCGGCTGTATTTTTATCTTCCCTATCCTCTGTGATTTTAATGTTTATTATGATTCTGGCTTATTCACCTATGGAGTTACAGGCCTACAGGACTGTTTCCTTGTCCTTAGCATGGCCCATGGGGGTATCAAGAGCTTATCTTTATGATGGATTTTTAGATCTCGAGAGGTGGCATTGCGTGACCAAGGGGGGTAATTTTAAATTAGGTAAAGAGAAACTTTAAATTTTTTGATTCGTCGTTTTAAAGGGTTAGGGAGGGGGGAGGGTTGTCTGTCTGGGCAGGTACCTGATCAATTTTTGCCCAGACAGGAAGGAACTCAGTTCAGCCCGACTGGGGATTGCGCCAGGGGAGGGGAGGAGGGGGAGCTCGTCGGACTCCGGAGAATGAGGCGGGAATGTCGATCCCCAGGGTGATTGGACTTGGCAGGGGATGGAGAGGCGGGGAGTCATATCGGCGGGAAAGCTGCAGATGCTCTGCCCTGGGGATACGGGACTTGGAGGCCCTGGGCTCAGGTTGGTGTATTTTAATGCCAGGTCCATGGTTAATAAGGCTCCCCTCCTTGGTGAGTTAATCGAGGAGGAGGCCACGGACCTGGCCTGCATCACTGAGACCTGCTTGGGGCCAGAGGGTGGAGTGCCTCTGGTTGATTTATGCCCCCCAGGTTTTCAGATCCTACACCGGCCATGACTCAGGGGAGGGGTGGGGGGGTTGCTGTTGTTATCCAGGAGACCTTGATTCCAAGGGAGGTCACCGTTCTGCAGATAGGCGGGTGTGAAGCTCTCCTTTTGAGGTTGGGACCTGGTGGTTGGTTGGGCCTGTTGCCTATCCCCCAACTATGTGGCAACGGCCCTGTCTGGGCTGCTCGATGCCCTCTCAGGGGTGGCGGTGGAGTTCCCAAGCCTTTCGGTTTTGGGTGACTTCAACCTGTCCTCTCTGGGGGGGGCATCAGGATTGGCCCAGGAGTTCATGGCTTCCATGGCAGCTATGGACCTGACCCAAATAATACAGGCCCCACACAGAGGGGGCAACACACTCGACCTTGTTTTTGTCTTGGAACGTTGGCGTAGTGATCTGGGAGTGGGCACTGTAAATGTCCAACCCAAGCATGGTCAGATCACTATCTCCTGTGGCTGGTCTTCCAACAAGTGACCCCACACCATTGGGATGAGGAATCACTGCGATGGTTCCATCCCAGACGTCTGATGGACCCTGAAAGGTTCCAGACGGAACTGGGGTTTTTGCCTGCCTCCCTTATCCACAGCTCTGCCGAGGCACTGGCAGCTACCTGGCAACAGGCTGCTGCTGAGGCCCTCAACTGAGTTGTCCCCTTGCATCCCCTCACTCGCCGCAGATCCCAGACGGCTCCCTGGTTCATGGAGGAGCTTAGGGAGATTAGGGGGTTAGAGAGCAGGTGGAGGTCGACCCACTCCGAATGGAGGAGGTGAGCAGGTGGAGGTCAACCCACTCCGAATCTGACTGAGCCCAGCTATAAGATAAGTTAGGACTTATCTGGTAGCTGTGGGGGCGGCAAAGAGGTCATACCTCTCTGCTCTCATAGTGTCCACAGATGACTGCCCAGCTGCCCTGTTTAGGGTCACCCTCTCCCTCTTACATCGGGGGGCGGGATTGGATCCTATGCAGGGTTGGGCTGAGGAATTTGGTCAATATCTGTTGGATAAGATCGCTCGGATTCGGGAAGGGCTGGACTCTAATTTGCAGTGGTCTGAGGAGGGAGGTGCAAGAAGTCCAGCCAATATCATCTGGGCTGAGTTTGATCCTGTTTCTGAGGATGAAGTGGACAGGATTATATGATGTTTGAGTTCCACCACACGTTTGTTGGACCTGTGCCCTTCCTGGATGGTGTATGCCGCCAGGGAGGTCATGTGCGGCTGGCTCCGGGCAGTAGTCAATGCTTTGCTAAGGGAGGGCTCTTTCCCTGCCGCCTTGAAAGAGGCGGTGGTGAAACCCCTCCTGAAGAAGCCTGCCCTGGACCCTGCTGTGTTGAACAACTTTCATCCAGGCTCCAACCTTCGTTTTTTAGCGAAGGTTGTTGAGACCGTGGTGGCTCAACAGTTTCTGCTTTTCCTGGATGAAGCGGACTATCCAGATCCCTACCAATCAGGCTTCCAGCCCGGGTTCAGTACAGAGACGGCATTGGTCGCACTGGTGGATGATCTCTGGAGGGCATGGGACAGAGGATTTTCCTCTGTCCTGGTCCTATTAGATCTCTCAGCAGCTTTTGATACCATCAACCATGGTATCCTATTGTGGCGCCTTGAGGGATTGGGAGTGGGAGGCACTGTTTTGCAGTGGTTCTCCTCCTACCTCTCGGGGCGTTCGCAATTGGTGTTGGCAGGGGGCAGAGGTCGGCCCCAAGGGCTCTCACATGTGGGGTCCCTCAGGGGTCGGTCCTCTCACCCCTCCTGTTCAACATCTATATGAAGCTGCTGGGTGAGATCATCCAGGGTTTTGGGGTGAGGTATCATCAGTATGCTGATGATACTCAGTTATATATCTCCACCCCAAACCAAATCAGTGATGCCCTCTCTGTGATGTCCTGTTGTCTGGATGCGGTACGGATCTGGATGGGCAGGAACAAGCTACAGCTCAATCCGGCCAAGACTGAGTGGCTGTGCATACAGGCATCTCGCTCCAGTGAACATATTCCATCTTTGGCCATAGGGGGAGAGGTGTTGCCCCCTGTGGATAGGGAATGAAACCTGGGGGTTCTCCTGGATTCACGGCTCAGTTTGGAGGAGCAGGTGGGAGCCATGACCAGGGGGGCCTTTGCCCAGGTTCGGTTGGTTCACCAGCTGCGCCCTTACCTGGATCGAGATGCCCTTCGCATGGTCACTCATGCACTTTTTACATCCTAACTCAACTACTGCAACGCTCTCTATTTAGGACTGCCCTTGCATACCATCTGGAGGCTCCAGCTGGTGCAGAATGCGGCCACATGGGTTGTGATGGGAGTTTCCTGATACTCCCATGTTACACCCCTCCTGCGTGAGCTACATTGGTTGCTGGTTGCCCTCCGGGTGCGATTCAAGGTCTTGATGTTAACATTCAAAGTCCTTCATGGCATGGGTCCGGGGTACTTACGGGAGCGTCTCCTGCCGATATCAAATACCGATCGCCCTGTGAGAGCACACAGGCTGGGACTCCTCGGGGTGCCGTCCGCATGACAATGTCAGCTGGCAGTGCCCTGGGGAAGGGCCTATTCTGTATCAGCTCCCGCCTTATGGAACCAACTACTCGTTGAGCTCCGGCTGGCTCCCGATCTCTCCTCTTTCTGGCGCGATCTAAAAACCTGGTTGTTTTTACAGGCTGGGCTGGACTGATCTCCTGGGGGTGAGGGTGGGATTTAATTCGATTTTAATTCGGTTTTTATAGTTGTATTTGGCTTGTCAGGTTTAATCTCTTTTGATATTATTTATTGTTGTATGTTTTTATCTGTGAGCCGCCCCGAGTCCTTTCGGAGAGTGGCGGCATACAAGTCAAATAAAATACACTCAAACTACATTCAAAAAGAGACATTTTCTTTAGCAAGTCAATCAGAGTTGATAAAAGGCACAATGACATAATTGGCCAGCAGTCATTTTAGCATATTTCTCCACCCATGTTGCTATTCTAATTTTTTTAAAGAATGGACATGCTAACTTAGCTCTTTTGTAGCCTCCATTCATTAATCCAGTGCTGAAAGACTTGAATAGATGGGATTTCTTTAAAAAGTCTCAGTTATACAATCCCATCTCTATCCTGTCCAGGATTGAATATTTCTCCTTATTTTCTCTTCTCCCATAAATCAGTCTAGATTCCTGATCACTCTTCCTCCTTAATAATTATTCCTTTTTATAGATCAAGGTTAATGAAGTCAGAAGCTCTCAGATGTCCTTCTGTAGCCTTAGGGCAGAGGTCTTCAAACTTGGCAACGTTAAGACTTGTGGACTTCAACTCCCAGAATTCCTTAGCCAGCATAGCTGGCTGAGGGATTCTGGGAGTTGAAGTCCACAAGGCTTAAAGTTGCTAAGTTTGAGGACCCCTGCCTTAGGGGAATCTAAATAGCTTTGGGGAACAACTTTCCCTGTTAGTATTATGTCCCATGTTTGGGGTGGTGTTGAGGGTGCTGAGAAAGCAAGTTGCTTTCTGTCTGACTGTTAGAAGAACATGTCCTTCTCTTGGTATTAGCATTTAACCAAAGGAGCAGAGTGGGGTATTGGGGCACATTCTTGACATCAAAAACAGGCATTATAAATAAATATGCCTTGGCTAGCAACAAGGTTCTTTTGAAACAAGGACCAGTGAAAATATTTCAATCTGCTGCATGCTTGAAAAAGTACCATACCGTATTATTAATGGAAGACAAGTTTTGCCCTGATCCTATCTCAACATTTGGGATGAGTAACCATGTCTGCAAATCCAGGGCAGTAAGAAAAAAGTCATAGGAACTGAAAGAGCTTTTTGTGGGCAGAGACCCCACCAACATTTATTATCATTTTTTAATTTTATCTCAAGGATGAGATCAACCACCCCCCCGTTTTTGGTGCAATTTTGATAGCTTGGTGGGTTACTGAGTTCTACTTGGCTGAGCTGCATCAATGACAGCATCTTTTGAGGCCTTTAATTGCTGTTGTTTTAATGATCAGAAATAAATTAAGCTTAGGAAATGCTGGTATAGGATGTGCTACCAAACCATCTCTAGGTGGCTGTACTCCATGCCCCTTAAGAAAAGTATAAAAGATGGCAAAAGTTGCAAACACAATGAACCTTGGCATAGACTAAAAACTTCAGAGAAATAGATGTTGTGCAAATGTTGGTCCAGGAGCTTTGTGTGTTGGGTTCTTAGCAAATCTATAAGACACACTGATAGGTATGTTTCTCCCCCTCTGCAATTCTCTTACTATTTATTCAATAATTCAAATCAGCCAGGGTTAGATAGATGTACCAGATAGGTAAGCATTTTAAAAACAACCCCTTGCTAATGATTCTTGTAAACTCTTGAAATGCTTATGTGGACATCTCAGGAGTGGGATTCAATTTTTTTTAACAACTGGTTCTGTGGGCGTGTCTAGGTGGGTGTGGCTAGGTGGGCATGGCCATGTGACTGGGCGGGCATGGCTTTTTCTTTTTTGCAGCAACCCCCCCCCCATTTTTTTTGCCTTCTGGGCCTCAGGGAAGCCTCCTGGTGGGGGGTGATTTTGCTCCTAGAAGGCTTCCCTGGAGCCTAGGAAGGCAGAAAACAGAGCAGGGGGGTGCATGTAGCACCCTCCTATACTCCATTTTTGGGCCTCCTGGGCCTCAGGGAAGCCTCCTGGGTGGGCGTTTTGCTCCCAGGAAGCTTCCCTGGGGCCCAGGAAGGCAAAAAACAGTGCATGGGGGGGGGTTCATGCAGCACCTCCTGCAGCACAGTTGATCATTGGAACAGCTGATTGTCAGGAGGGGAAAAAAGAGAAATACCTTAAGGAGTGACTGGGTGGGGGAGAACATAGTCAGCGATGTCAGGCATACGCGCGATGCTGCACATGCATGATAAGGACTGGCGGGGAGGGGAGGGGTGGGCCGGACAGAGAGGGGTGGGGCCAGCCAGGGGCACGATTTGCTGATTCTCAGAACTGCGCAGAATCATAACAACTGGTTCTATAGAACCGGTCCGAACCGGTAGAATCCCACCCCTGGGACATCTGTAGATTCCAACTCCCACCCCCAGGATGTGAAAAGAGCTGCAGTGATAGATAGGACCAGAGTTTGTGCACATTGTGTGCATTACCATGTCACATTTATCCATTTTTCTGATAGGTATACTCTGTGGTTGTTATACTTTATGTTGGAAATATAATGTAGCACTTTTATGACCATTTGTGCATAACTCTGTTTTCTATGCAGTAGCTCTGTAACTCATTACTTTTTTCACTTGTAACTTTCTATTGCCAGTGGGATACTTGGACACAACTTCTAATCCGTGCTTCCCTCTTGTGGACAGAGGTGAAGTAGCAGCCACTGTGCTCCCCCTGCCCCTTTTAAGTAGTGGTGTCTTATGGCACCATAGAGATTATTTTGTAGGGAAAATTTATGCCTCCCAGATGCTTTAGACTTTAAGGTTCCCCATGTCTCTTTGTTATGACAGACTGTTTCACTGATTTTTTTAAAAAAAATTTATCATAAAGGAGACAGTTGAGTTAAGGTGACAGTTGGTTAAGGTGTTGGTTTAGAAACCAGGATTCTTTCTTCAAGTACAAAAGTATTCTATTTCAGCCCAACCCACCTCACAGGGTTACTGCTGTGGGGAATATAGGAGACTGGGACATTATGTATGCCCTTTTGAGTTGAGTAGTACAAAATTAAGTAAACTAATCATAATAGTGGAGTACAGGGGATGTATTCAAAAGCAATTGTATTCGTGGGAAGAAGAGGAGGAAGAGATGAAACTACAACTCTTAGTAATATATTGTGCATTTTTATCTTCCCCACCATGCACATCAGAAATAGTCCAAGAATTACACTTGAGCTACATTGATAAGAGTGGCAGCTTGATGGATGTCCTTGTATCTCCTCTATTCCAATACTAATAGGACAATGCAATTTGTTGGGAATCAACAGTAAGAAAAACAAGGCAATTTTTTTTTGTCATGAGGCAGAAAGCAGAAGCACACACATGCATGTGCATACATGCGTGTGTATGTTGAATCAATTTTCCACTTGGCAATTACCTGGACCAGTCCTTGCAGTTTCTTTTGGCAAGGTTTCAGAAACCATTTGGCCTTGCCTTCTTCCTAGGGCTGAAAGAAAGAGACTGGCCCAAGGTCACCCAGCTGGTTTTGTGTCTAAGGTAGGACTAGAACTCTTGGTCTCCTGGTTTCTAGCCTGATGCCTTAATCACTACATCAGGCTGGCTCTGAAGTGATATATTTGCATGGTAGCAAACTAATTAATATTCCATCTTGCAAAATGTGACTATGCCAAAGAGGACGGTAGAATAGAACAAATGTTTCCATGATCTAGGTAGGAATAATTTTGATTCACAATGTCTGGTGTCATCCTAGTGTAGATTTGACTTTGACCTAATGATACTCCAAATTCTTATCTTCTCTCCCATGAAAAAGTGAAAGCTATTGACTCTTAGCAGAAAAGTGATGTAAAACAGGGGGGAACCCTGATGAATTAAGGATAATACAGATCCTCAGCTATGCCATGAAGTGCCCTATATCCTCCAAGGCTTGTGTAATAATAGGTCTTTGATCCATCTCCATGTCAATGTAAGTCCATGTCCATTTAATACTTTGGTAGTTTCAAAGAAAGTCAAAAGATTCTCCACTGGCTCGCTTAATAGCAGGCTAGCCAGTTTTAATCCAGCGTATACTGAACACAGAGACTTGTTTTAGGCCATGCACACAGACTTAACTGAATGCATAACTTTATTAAATAAATGCTTTGTCATAAGAAAAGACAAAGATCAAAGAGTAACATAAATTATAACTTGAATAAATAGTATACAGCAATCTTCACCTTTTAATAAAATGTGAGATTCTTTTTCTTTAAGTACAAAATGCTAAACAGAGCATTACACTCCTCATCCATTGTCAGATTTTTTTTTTCACAAACTGCATTTCCCCCCCACTGGTAAGAGTATGAATATTCTTGTTTACTGCAAAAAGGAAAACAAAAACAAAACAGCCACAGAACTAAGGTATCTATGTATGTATGTAAAGCTATTAAAAGCTACTGTAAAATGTGTAGTGAATAAATGGTGTAATGAAAACCAAAAACAAAACCAGGCAGGAATCTCGGAATCTTGTCTGTTCACTGTGCTATCGTGGGGTGTAATCATTGCATTGGAAGGGCTTAAAGTGAGGCAAGGTTAGAAATGGAAGGACTCAAGTTTTGGGGCATTAGCCAAGCAGCTCCTAACAAAAGGGGGACTGGGAATTGGGGTGACTGGCTAGCTGCGTACGTTATCTAGGCTCTGTTAAAAGTGAAAGAAGGAAGGAGAGAGGGATGAAGTGGAGAAATAGTGCAGTCCTCCTCTTTGAACTAGTGGTTTCAAAATAGAACTGTCCACCACAGCACTGACAAAGGATCTCTGGCTGCAAATAGGTTTGGGCTATTCTAGAAGCTGCCTGTCTTAGAATATTATCAGCTGCAGTGTGACTCTCTAGAGAAGTCTCCTCTTGACTTGGTGCTTTCCAGATGCATTGAAACCCTAATGTATGGCTAGGGTGGCTTAGGATTTGGAGAGTGTTAAGACACATCTGGAGATTCTTCAGGTTGGAGAAGGCTGATTAGAGGTCTAGCTGGGCTCCTAATCCCAACTGGCTGATGATGCTCTTGGAGTTCAGAATTTACTAGCTTTGGTGCCTCTGAAGCCTCCTTTGCACTTCCATTCTTTATACTTCTGAAGGGAGCTTCCCCCACTGCTTTGTCTTTTTATCATTTTTCTTACCTCCTCTCACTGTGATTCGCTCCTCTGATGGGAGGAGGGTCATTTATTGGGGGAAAAGTAATCAGGGGAGCTTTCTCCCTTTGGTCAAGAATAAAGATGGGATTCAAAGCAGCAGGGTTGTTGGCCAAAGTGACTTGCTTCCCTTTTCCTCTGCTTAGGGCAGGGTTGAACAAACTATTTTGGACTTGAGTAGGAAACCTAGAAAGACCTCTTCTTTGAAGGAAAGAAAGAAAGATGACCTTTATCCAGAACCAACTGCCAGAAGCAATTTCATCTTTTCCCAACTGGCTGGACTTGAAGGTAAAGGAGATTAATAGGTGGAGAAAGAATAAAGGTTAATTCTAATGATAGCTGCCCTCATGGGGAAGAACCCCCTCCCCAAATTTGCTTTATTCACGTTTCCTATAATAATCAAAGCTTGCAGGGATGGCTTAGAAAAGGAGCTTTGTTACATTTCTAGTGAGATTTTAAGTGCTGGGGTAAGAAATCCAGTGAAGACTTCTATGGGTTGAAGGCTACAATGCTGACCTATCCTCTGGGCTATTTAAGTCAAGATTAAACAATACAGATGTAAGAGAGGTTCTACTATAGCTAATGTATACTTGACTTAGTTTCTCTTTGTTGTCTCTGTCAGCCAAATAATAAGATGAAGGGACTATCCTTGGAGGGAGTCGATGAGTTTCTGAAACAGTCGTGGCAGAAATATTGTATTGGGACTGACAAAGGAACAGCTATATGGGGAAATTATTCCCTTGAGTCACCTGCCTTGACTGTAGAGTTTGTCTTATGTGTCTCACAGATAGGAAGACCAGTGACCTTCCTCAAGCCTGTTTACTAAGAAAGAAAGGCTAGTATTTTCTATGCAGGGTAATGTTTTCAAGTGTCAGGAAACAACAGATACATATTGTTGGGGAGGAGGAAATAACATGGTTTGAGTTAAAACTATTCCAGGGAGTGAAGGAAGAAGGGTTTCAGTTACATTCTTTCGTCTTAGGTAATTTAGGATGAATTTGTATCTCAGACTGACACTTAACAATAATTTTCTTTCTAACAAATGATTATTTCTCCTTCTAGGAACCTTAGGAAGTTCAGTCATATAGTAGTATTCTAGACACTCTTAGAAAGCTAATGTTGTCAAGATACTTTGGAAAGAGCCAAGAAAAAGAATAATTATAGTAATAGAAACTCAGCATGATCTGTAACTTTGCCTCACTTACATTTCTTATGTGCCTAGTACATCTCCTGCCACTTTTATGTACTAGGCAGATAGCATGTATATATCTCACCTTCTCTTCTTTAATGCTCGCTTTACAGAAAAGGGTGTCGATTTTAGAATCCTCAGGCTTTCTCTCTCTTAAACCAATCATGAGACACATGCTTTTGTTAGAAGAGTCCCTGCCCTATAGAAAATAAAGAGGCTCCAACCCATCCTTAGGCAGGGTCAGATTCATTCAACAGGGGACCAATCTCAGCCTCCACCATCAAACATCAGAAGTTAGCAGATATGACATACATGAGAAGAACCATTCCGTTCCTCTAGTCTAGTCTAGTCATAATGGATGGAAGACAAAGGGGTTTTCTAAATGAATTTCTCTTGGAAATATCAGGCCCAGAGTAAAGATAACAATAATCATGGCAGGGACTGGTCATTTGAAGGAATTCTAAGACAAATTATTTTTTCACAATATTAGGCCACCCCAGCTGGGAATGCTAGCCATTTTTCCAAAGAGACCCCTGGCTGCCATTTGGCTATTGTTGGAGAAGAAATTCCATCCTCAGGGCTTGAGAAGTCTGTGGTTTAGCAATGATTGATAGGGGTTGGATTTAACTCTTCCCAACTCCTCATAGAAGATTTGACCAAAAAAAAAAAAATCTAAATCACACACAAATCTCTTGCTCGGGCATAAGTTACCACAGAGGCTGGCCAAAAAAGTGTCTTGAGTTGCCAACAGCACAGCTTCTCTTCCTCCTTTCACTATCACATTGATATGTACTATTTTCATGCATCATATACTTAGGATGGAGAAGTCCAGTCATACAATTTCTGGATTTATTATGTAAACTAAGCTTTTCCTTCTTGATGCCATTGACACCATCCTAACAGAAGAAGTTTTCCCTGGGGATTTTGAGGATCACTGTCCCAACACTTTTAAGAGTTGCCTAGTTGGAGAAGCTAGCACAGAACTTATAAAGGAACTACACTGTCATTAAATTAGCATTAGTGGTCTCTAGCATCTTATCTAGCATAGAATTTGAAAGGAAGGTTTAGGCTTTTGACTAATTATAGAGCCAGCAGAATACTTCAGGGCTTTCTTAGAGCAGAAGAGGACATAAACAATTCAACCAGCTACCAGCCCAGTGCAGATAGTAAACTTAGGCATATTACCCTCTTTCTAAAGCAGGATGGGAAGGGGAAAAGTACTTGGATCCAGCTGCCACAGTAGCAAATATTTCAATCAAAAGTACAGTTCAACCATTTGTTTGGAGGAAAGCTCATGGTAGGATGAGCCTCAACTCTTAGAAGAACAGCTATGAAATCACTGCTGCCAAAGCCCAGGGAGGATGACAGATGGAGCACTTAGAGGTGACAATTTCTGGAAATAATGAATAATTGGATCAGATATCAAGACGTAGGACAAATGGATAGAGCTGAATTTTTCTTTCATGATTGATAGTAACGAACAACTAATCAGACTTCAAACATGTATACCTACTGAAGGAATAAAATGTTTGCATCCATCCTTATAAGGAGAGGATTTTGCCCATCTACCTTCTGCTTTCATAGTGAGGCCAAATATCCCAATTTTTTTTGCCAATTCCCATATCCCTGCTAATGCCAGACATTCATTAGCTTTCCAATGTAGTTTTGGAACCTAGTTGAATATTAGTAATGAAAGGAGAGGAGCCAAAGAGCAAAACCCACCACAGTCACTTGGATGCAATAGCCAATCCCGTCGGGAGGATTTCTTATTTCCTTTCATCTGTGTTAGCTGTGAGTATTGTGCATCATGGGTATCCTTCTGGTTCTCCCATCAGTAGCATCCTTTCCGGATGCTGGACAGTCGTGGGCTTGCTGTTCCTGCTCCCAGGAAGCCAGCTTTTTTTCCCTCCATGCTTCTGATCAGTACTTGGCTTGGAAGTGCTTGCAGTCAGCCCCAGCAAGATCCTCAAGTCATTTAGAGTCCTCTCTTGGAAGGGAAATATATTCAGGACTGTTTTATATTGGCTAGTTAGAACATGGCGGGCCAATATTTCTTGCTGGCTGCTATTTCAAGGACTTGTCCCACAATCAGAATGGGAGCTGTTCTTTCTTGTTGTTGCCTTGCCTCTCATTCATTGTTATGGGCATTGGGAAAAAAAACAACAACCTTGTTATGGCAGCGTCCATGAAAACATAACAAAGAATTAAAGCAACAATTATAGTTACAAAAAAATTAAATGGCTTTAGTGGTCTGCCCAAGCCTGAATGCCAGAGCTGTTGAATCAATGCTCTCTGCAAGTGGTTGTATGGGTTTGGTTTCTCTTCCTTTCCTGACAGGGTCCCTAGGTTTTTCAAAGTGGGGCAGTTTCAAAAATCAAATAGATACAGCTTCTCCCCAGGACAAATAACACATTAGTATAGTAGATCAAATTTTCACTGTTGAATTTCTGCTTTCTAAGCAGCTGTTAGAGATGCCGAATTCTGTCAGGAGAGAGAGACAGAGGGGAAAAAGGTCCTCTTTTCAGCCAGTCACTCAAGTAGGCTTTGAAATAGTAGAGGCCTCTGCCTACAGAGACTTCTCTAAATGTTGTAGATATGGGGAAACAGTAAAACATTTCCCTTATTACAGATCATGTTTACATTTCTAGTATGTGTAATTTTATGAATCATCAACCAGCCTCTTGGAATTTTCATTGTAAAGGACATTTGGGATATCATAGTGAAGAATCAGGTGTCCTTCCAGAGTTAAAAAAAAAAAAAATCAAAGGGATCTTACAGTTTTAACCTGTCAGAAGGTGGAAATCCACAGGTGTGTTTATAGAAGCAACAAACATTTCAGGCTTTAAGTGCCTGCAAGATGTCTGGTAAACCATGTTTCAACTTGGACACTTTTCCTGCAAATACACAACTCTGAACACCTTCGACTTATGTAAGTAGCCCTGAACAAGTTGCCGGGCCTTGTGCACAATTAAAATCAAAGGGCTTTGCATGTAAGGAAATGGGATTGTTCAATCGAGAATGAAGAGTAAACATCTGTGCGCAAATCTGTATTTACATAGGAAAGGACTGTACAAGACACTTTAAATAATCAGGTTGAACCCTTTTGCTGTCCTTGGAAAGAAACCACTGGGAACAGTAAGTTTTTAATTCTTAATTTTGCTTCATCCCACTATAGGATTCTGTTGTCATCTGACCTTTTGCTTTTTTAATAAAAGGGAAGTCATAGAGAGCAAGGGCACCAACACGCTTTTAGTCCTTGTTAGGAAAGAGAGAAGAGGTTCCAGAAATGAACATATTTTTAAAAAAAGAAGAAAGGAAAACATGCCCAAATAGATAATAGATAACGAGAGGCCTGCTTGTCCTAAGAGTTGTTTGTTTAAACTAAGTACTTTTTTTAAAACTGGAAAAAGCTTTTAACTGTAATATCAAAGAAAGGAGAAAAGAAATTATTATTCAAGTGCCTCTGACAGCTTCCTGGTCAGTGCTTCTCTGGGTGGCAGGCTAGAGTCAAGGGCACGCATGGTAGCCTATGAGCTTCTTGATGGCCCTGTCCCATGGAGGTGGTCATCATGGTCATCTTCCTTCCTTCCTTCCTTCCTTCCTTCCTTCCTTCCTTCCTTCCTTCCTTCCTTCCTTCCTTCCTTCCTTCCCTTCCGCCTTAATGGGTTGCCATTTCTCCTTCAGTCCCTGTCATTGCCACTGAGAGAAGCTGATGACATACACTGTAGATTCCGAGGTCCACAGTTTCTTAAATGAGATGAAAGGAATCAGTCTTTGGGGGCATCGTGAGGTGTGGGTGGGTGATGGGTGGGGAAGGGCTCTGGCAGAGAGAGGCAGCCTGGGATCTTCATTCTGTGTTTCCGCTGTCAAAGTTGTGACACTGCAGGTCTCCAGCTACATAATCAGTTCCTGGCAGCTTCAATCCATACTTGTCCACACACCAGCACAGGCCACGTTTTCGGCCCCGAGATGGTTTGCACTAAAGAGGGGAAGGAAAAGGATCAACAGTGAGCAGGAAGATAGCCGGGCTGCCATTTCTAACACCTGATTCATCTTGCATGGAATTAACCTGAACGTATCATCAAGCTATCAGGAGAGGAGAACAGAAGTATAAATCCAGCTTGTTACTTAGTTCAGCAGGACTGATTTTACAGAGTATTCCCCCAAGGTCAGACATTGATTTATTTGGGGTGCAGGAGAAGGCTATGCAGTGCGCTCCTGAAATGCAGTGCACTCCTGAGAAGGCTATGAAGTGCCCTCCTCTAACACAGGGGAAAGGATATCCTATCTGGAACCATGCATATACAATATTTGCAGTGATTCTGGATCTAAAATGTAGCCTTCTCCCCATCATTTTGTGGGGCTTCTATAGCCTTCCTAGAACTGAACAAATTTAACTTCTCTCTCAGCTATGGCTTGTGATTCAAAACTCCAAAATGGTGGTAGGACAAAAGTTTCCCATTGGTGGAAACTCAGATCTGGTGTCTGAACTGACAATGAAAAACGGGTGCAAATTTGTCCCTGCTCCTTATCTGCAAAGCATACATTTTTATTTTGAATCCAGCAGGAAATAATACCTGTTTCCTTTTATAGAAACCTTTCCTGTCACAGTTGGGAAGATGAACAGCTCGAGGGATCATTCGCTGGCTAGATTTGAGCTCCTAAGCAATACCAAGAAACTCAAGCTCAAAGTGGATGAACACAGAGTTTCTGACTTGGGGTCAGATTAACCAGAGTGTACTCATAGGGACACCAATCTTCACAATGGCTTCTGTGCAGTAGTCAGTACTATACATCTGCAGCCAGCTGCCTACAATTTGGCAGTTCAGGATTTGACTCAGCCTTCCATCCTTCCGAGGTGGGTAAAATGAGGACCCAGATTGTTGGGGGCAATAGGCTGACTCTGTAAACCGCTTAGACAGGGCTATAAAGCACTATAAAGCAGTATATAAGTCTAAGTGCTATTGCTATTATCTGAGTGTGATTTATAGCAACATTAAACATATTGGCCACCCAATGTCAGTGGACTCTGGGCCACTTTTTACAAAGCTGAAAAACAAACAAACAAATCAGCTAAAAACATAAAATCAGACAGACTGAAATGATCTGCTAAACAACAAGATGAATAAAACAAAAGAGAGTGCATTGAACAAATAATAAATCTCAGGCTTGGGACCAAAACCAGGTTTTTAAAGCTTTCCAGAACCCCAGGAAAGAGGGTGCCATCTTTATCTGGGGGAGGGATTCTGTTTGGGGCCTGCAACAGAGAAGAGAGGCTTCCTAGGTCCCATAACATGGCAATAATTAGTGGAGGGGACTTGGAGTGCCCTCACTCTGCTGGAACATACTTGGTGGGCAGAAACAATTGGAGATAAGCTGTCTCTCAGTACGCCATACAAGGCTTTATAGGTAATAACCAGCACCTTGAATTACACTTGGAAACTAACTGGCAGTTGATGCAGTTCCCATAGCAGTAGTGACACAGGGGCACATTGAGGTGCCCATTAATGCTTAAAATGCCACTGCATTTTGAACCAGCTGTAACTTCCAAGTGATCTTCAAAGGCAGCCCCATGTTAAGCACATTGCACTAATCCAAGGCAAGAGTAACAGTCTGAAGGGTCTCCTGATCAAATAAAAGGCACAACTGGTACACAAGATGAACTACAACATGCCAACTGCTCTTTTGCCTTCTCCAAATTTCTTGAAAGATGATGATTGTTCCTCTGGCACATGAAAGCAATAAGAGACTCCCTCTTACATAACTACTATAAACGTGATCCAGAAAGCCTACTGGTTTAAGTTATGAAAACCTGAAGATCCAAACAAATTTCTCTGAATGAAAATCCAAACCGAATTCACATTTCGGGATTTTTAGTAGAAACAAAATTGCAGAAACTTTCTGATAGTGCCTGTCCAGATAATAGAAAAAGCTACTAGAAAAAGCAAGAGAGAAAGAAATCTCTCAGATTGACATGGTTCTGCAAAATGGGGATTTTTATCTGAAATTTGGCAGGTTTGATAACCTCATAGAAATTGGAAAATGCAGTGTTTGGTTGGAAAACATGTGTGGTGTCGGTTAGAATCCTGGTTCGTTCCTCAACTTAAGCCAATTGAAACAATGCAAGCAAATTGACAAAAATGAAAAAACAAAAACAAAAATATCCCTGTCTTTCTGTGAAAATACCAGGAGAAAATGGAACCATGTACTCCTGATTCATGTACAGCTTGTTGTCAACGGCCACAACCATGTCCCTCTCAGATGTAATGTTTCCAAGCTATGAGTCTCCTATCTTGTATATACATCCTATGTTTTCTCTCTCTAAATATAATAACTTACATTTGACCTTGTTAACAGACATGTTCTTCTCAGCCCAGTTTTCCCACTTAACCAAAGTACACTGAAATCTTGTTCTGACATCTGAGTATTGGCCATAATGTTACTTCCAATGTTCTCCAAATATTTGTTAAGTAGATCACCAATCCTATTATTTGTTTGTTCGTTTGTTTATTTATTTAGCCTTTATTATTTTTATAAATAACTCGAGGTATCAGATACACACGATACCCATTCCTCCTCCTGGGCTGAGAGAGAATGACTGGCCCAAAGTCACCCAGTTGGCTTTTATACCAAAGGCCACACTAGAACTCACAGACCTCCCAGGAGAAACTTCTCTTAATTTCAAGCCTGGAGTGTTAACCACTAGTCCAAATTGGCTCTTATCCAGGTAATTAATAAAAATGTTGAATAGTACTGCCCCCAAAACAGTTCTGATTACTGTTTTCCCACTCCATGTTGAGCTTTTAATGCTGTCCCGCTGGATGTCCACCAACTCTATGTCTGCCTCATAGTATTCCAAGCTCTTCTGGGTAATGGCCTCCACTCAAAGTAAAGTTAGCAGGAATACGAGAGGGAGAGAAGCAAGACAGAAAGATATAGAGAAAGGAAGACTTAGAGGTCTTAGGAAGGATGGCTCTTACCAATTCGAATTCTGGTCTTAGTTCCGGAGAAGCAACTCGAGGGTGTGCAGTATTTTCTGCCCCACCCACAATCTTAGATAAGGTCAATTTCTTCTTGCGGTCTTTCTTCACTGCCTCTGCCTTTAGCTCGGAGTAGCGCCCGAGCCCCTTGTTTCTGTATATTTTGGATGAATAGGTCTCCTCAGCCATCTCAGAAGTGGTTGGTTCTTCATGTTCCCGGGATTCCCTTTCTAGATGGGGAAAAAAAGAGAAAGAACATTTTCAGTTTGTGTTTGGGCTTGTCACCATGTTTACTGTATCAATGTATTGGATTCCAAATGGTGATCACATGATTTTGGAATACTGCAATTGTCATAAATATTCAGACTGCTGAGCAATCTAATTTTGATCACATGAATGTGGCGATGCTGTAATAATTGTAAGTGTGAGGATCGGTCCATAAATCATTTTTTTTTCAATGCTGCTGTAACTTCAAATAGTAGCTATGTGACCACTGGACCTCATTCAAACCCACAGATGAAACTTCACAGACAGAGAATTATGCACTCAGCTTTGGTAACAGAATTTTTGGGAGATACTGTTTAGACCAGGGGTCCCCAGACTTGGCAACTTTAAGACTTAGGAAGTCTGAATTCTGGGAGTTGAAGTTCACAAGTCTTAACGTTGCCAAGTTTGAAGACCTCTGGTTTAGACAAATATTTTAGACAATAAATATAGTTTAGACAATAGTCTAAACTATACTATTTAAATTAAAGACAACTGTAAGACTCAGGACATATATACAGCATACCAATCTTAGCTATAGGTCTTTTCCTCCTATCCATGCAATGTAATACACTGAAATTCATTCATTTCCATAACTGATATCTGTGCATTGTTACTGTGATGGACCCATTTTGATCATCAACTCTTTATTTCTAATCTTGCCCATTTTAGTCCTAGAAAAAGGGAAGGGAAGGGGAAGGAATTTTAAGATGAACTTAAATAATTTTAAGGTGAAGTTAAACCAGAACTTCCTTGCTAAATTTGTAATGAGAATTCTTCCATTTTAAAGGCCAATTATTGGGGAGAAGGGGTGTTTCAGAGAAGAATCGCATTATGCAAGTCCAGTACATACAGTAGCCTGCTGTGTGGAGGCCCTGGAGATGTCTATCAGCAAAGATCCAGGCATTGACATTGTCTATGTTGAATGGCTTGCTTTCGGTTGAAGGAAACGGTCCTTGCCCATTGGACAAGCAAAATGTGCCTTATGGCATCAAATGGCAACTAACATGCGGGACTTGTTGCATTTTGCACCAAGTGCAATTTCTGAGTTGTCATTAAAGGCAGCGCCATGTTAAAATGTACTGCAATACTGAAACAAATGGCAATGAGAGAGGGAGTTACTACTTTATGGTCCTCCTGCTTCAGGAAGGCCTACAGCTGGTGATCTAACTGAAGTTGGCAAAGGCTCTTCCGCCCCATCCAGCAGTAGCTGTATCTTGGAAGACACTTCTAGATTATGGATAGGCTCCCTTCAGGATAGTGCCACCGTATCCAGAGGTCAGCTCTGGAGTGCCCATTGTATTTTGGCTTCAATGGATATTCCCCAGCTGAATTTACTATTAGCGGGAGTAATGATCACTTTTTATCAACACTGTCTAGAAGTGTATAATCGGACAAAGGGATTAAAACATTTGGACCATCAGAATTTTTTTTAGGTCAATATTCCTTTTTGAGATCTCCCAAGATAAGCCTGAAATGCAGGCAAATAGCAAACTTTTAACATGGATCGCATCTGAAAAAAAGAGCCCCTCTCAAGTGTGTATTAGATAAAAGTATGCAAAAAAGGAGAAGCATTTTAATATTGGAAAAATATTTGCATTTAAAAACAAATGCACGCACAAAAGTTCATATGTTAGGAAAAGTCTATGGAAAACTGCATTAATTTACGTGTGTGTGTGAGAGAGAGGGGGAGAGGGAGAGAGAGAGAGGAGAGAGAGAGGGAAGAAGGAGGGAGGGAGGAAGGGAGAGAAAGTTAAATAATAAAATTGTAACAAATTAACTTGACAGAATTACCTGCCCCTATTCTGACTTTGGTTTACTGGCTGGGCCGAGAGGTTTCAAAGCAGACAAATTGCTGATACCAGCCTCTTGTTAATCCTCAGTATTTGATAACTAAAAATAAATTTACCACTTAAAAGGAATTTTACTTTTCTGAGTTTCATAGTCTAGTTGGTAGCTGTTTCTTGCCCAGGTATTTGTTTTATTATATTTTTCCCTGGAAAGCAATTCTACTACATTGGTAGTTTCCCTCATGCTTTTGTGGCAGTAAATTCCAGAGAAAAAAATGCATCCTACCTCTACAGTTTTGTACCTGATCTCTGCCAATATGATCTCTTTAATAGATGGTCATTTTCAGAGCTCCAGGGTGGTTTATATATAGGAGCAACTTGGTGACAGCTATACTTAGCTAACTTATGACCTTTAATATGGCTCTTAAAGCAAAAGAGGGTTATTTTTGGTTCTCAATTTAAATGAATCTTAACTCCCAGAGTTTATGGAATCCTGCGCTGACCATGTCTATTACTAGAACAAGGGAGAAGGGCAAGGGCTGGTAACAGGGAAGGAGGGTAGAAACATGGCTTTCTGTATCACATATAGCACTATAGCAATAGCACTATAGCACTTGGACTTATATACTGCTTCACAGTGCTTCACAGTGCTTCATTAAGCGGTTTACAGAGTCACCATCTTGCCCCCGATAATCTGGGTCCTAATTTTACCAACTTCGGAAGGATGGAAGGCTGAGTCAACCTTGAGCCTGGTGGGATTCGAATTACCAAAGTGAAGGCAGAAGTAGCCTGCAGTACTGCACTCTAACCACTGTGCCACCATGGCTCCTATATATCCAAAGAGATAAGAGTTTTCTGAACACTCTCTACTCCCCAATTGGCACTAAGCTTGTTGCTCATTTCCAAAAGAACTTTCTTTCCATGCCCACATGGGCATTTGATCTTTGGATCAGCCTTTCTCAGGCTGGTACCTTCCAGATATGAGAGGGTGCAACTGCAACCCCTTTAATTCTGAGGCAATTGGCTAATCTGAATTTCCCTTCAGACAGAGAATACTGGGGTTGCAATCCCAGTTTATCTCAAATGTACAACCCTGAAATCTTTATGGAGAAGAAATGCCCGTAGTCAGTGGTGCTTCCTGGCAACTGCCAAGACTAGTCCTTGCATTTTTCTTAGCAAGCTTTCAGAAGTGCCTGCTTTCTAGGGTTGAGAAAGAAAGTGACTGGCTCAAGGCCATCCAGCTGGCTTCATGCCTAAATTGAGACTAGAACTCACCGTCTCCTAGTTTTTAGTCTGGTACCTTAACCACCTAAAATTTGTTTGGCTCCTTAAGTTCCACCGCAGCTTCATGCTCCAAATATACCTGAACTTGTCCAGATTTTATTTTAGAGACAGAACTGAACCCAATTCAAGTTTAATCAACTATGAGCATGCCTCAACAGTTTCTTTGCTTGCTTAAAATGAGTGTATCTTTTTAAGCTCAGCCACCATTTTATTAGATAAATCAAATGCTTCATGGAATCCTCTCTGTCTGTGTCTGTGTCTGTGTCTCTCTCTCCCTCCCTCCTTCCCCCTCCCTCCCTTCCTCCCCTCCCCCTCCCCCCTCTTGTTATGGCATGACAGTACAATGAGAAACAGAGAAGTGGTATTTTATGCAAAATTTCTTTTCCACGGATACCATAGATCATTACCCTGCATCCTGAAGAGGGCACCAGAGGCATGCATAACATGCCTGAGAAATATAATCTGGTTATAAATAAACTAGGTTATAAATTACTGAAAAATAAACTGGGTTATAAATTACTGAAAATACAAACAGTTTAAACCTGGAATCTGTTGGCAAGTCACAGTGGGGAAGCATTGGCCAACTTCTAATTCCTTTTGGGCCCTGGCATGGAGATACCAGCAGCTTCCAGGAAAAAAAAGCAAAACAAAAAAAACAAAAACCCAAGGTCTACTTTGGGAGGCATGATATTAGGATGGTAATGCTCTGAAGGGTCTCTAATTCATTTGTTGGGTTTTAGCTTTACTTCTTTAAGGCTAGTTCATAAGATCCTTGGCAGAGATTCTGGCTTTAAAACCTGGAAGATTTCAGAAGCCACAAGAAAGGAGGGGTGTGTGCGGGGAGAGAATGTGTGCTCCAGCATGTTGGAAACAAGGAAAGTCTTCCTGGGCATGCCTTTTGCATAAATATATAAATGCTTCTTGAAAGCTGATTAGCAGTCGATGAAAGCAATTGCTTTTGCTCCAAATAGACCTCAGCCTCTGCTTCTAAAAAGATATGTTGCCTTTGCACATGGATTTTCTGTTTAGCCAGTATGGTTTTTATCACCGACAAACGTAGCCATCAGGGAAAGTCATGCAGGATACTGCAGCCACATCTTCTGAGAAAGCAGTTTGAGGAGTAATGGTGGTTTGAGCTTTGTTAGTTTCTGTATATTTGTGCTCTCTTAGCCTTTTTCTATCTTATTCCGCAGTATAAATAGACCTGACCTAGTCCCAGTGGTGGGTTTCAACTTGTGTAACAACCGGTTTGGTGAGTGCACACGCAGCATTTGAAAATCGCCCATTTTCAGCTCTAAAACATACCCTCTAAGGCAGCCCCAGTGAGTAAAACAGCTGGGCTGCAAAACACAGAAATATAGGACAGATTAGGGCAGGAGCAGGTGGGTGGGGCCAACTGATTGCCAGAACTAAGGGTCTGAACCACTCCTGCCTAGTCCCTCTCCCAACTGGTTCAAAATTCTTGTTTTTTGGGGTGCGGTGGGGTTTTGAAATAAAGCACCCATTTTCCTTCTTTCCTATCTTTAAGCTACTTAGAGAGCAGACTGGATATGCACAAGTATATCCAAGTGTAATTTGTATGAGTGTAATTTGCATGATGTCCAAACTGGTTATTTTAAAACTTCTCTGTACAATAGTGTCCTCCACAAAACTGTGTAAGTTTAAAAAAAAGACATAGTAGTAAGGAGGTTTGCTTAAGGTGCATAAAAGATGATTCCCTGTAAGCAGGCTGGAAAGGCTGACAGGCTCAATCTCTTCCCAAGCACCTTTGCTTACTCTCCATCACTGCAAGTGGTTTGAAGAAAGAAACAGTCTTATGGCCTTTCTGAGGTTGAACTCTGGAAGTTCTAACAAGTTTTATATCAACTTAAGCATTGCATAGTTTCATTGCAGCCAAAGTGGCTGTGAAATAAACCAGTTGGTTTAAGAGATAGCATGGCTACAGTATTTATTTTGCTGAGATGGACATAGAATTAGTCCAGAAGTTGACTAGGGGGATGTTCCATTTTTTTTTCTGGGCAAAATAGTATCATTTAACAGGAGTTCCAGCATTCTTGCTATAAAGAAAGTAGGTTTTGGAGAAGACTGGAGATGGGAACCCCACATTAAGTTGAGGTGTACTGACAAGAACAAGATCAAACCTAAACCTTAACATTTTAGTCCAAAGCGGTATTTTGTGGGGTGAGGGAACAAATCAGTTTAACCATAACCCCAAAAGAGAAACACACAAAATTAATTTGCATAACATTTGTCTATGCTGATTTAAAACTACAAATGAAAGTGCAGGGAGAAAAATAACTTAGTGATTTGTTTGCTGGCTTAGCCCATTACTGTTAATGGCCAATTGCTAACTGCTCATACAGTAGGCTACGGAAAAATTCCTAGGCTTCATTTTTATACCAGAGAGACAGGTCTTATGCAGGGGTGGGATTCAAATTTTTAACAACCGGTTCTGTGGGCATGGCTTAGATGGTGGGTGTGGCTTGGTGGTCATGTGACTGGGTGGACATGGCTTGGTGGTCATGTTATTGGCTGGGTGTGGCCAACTCTATCACTCACATCGAGGCATGCATCTCCTCACCTGGCCTTTCATGACTGTGGGGATGCTGCAACAGTCCTAAGTGTGAAAATGGTCATAAGTCACTTTTTTCAGTGCCATTGTAACTTTGAATGGTCACTCCACACAAGCAAAGTACCAGCAAAGGAGGGGAAAAAAACTCCAGAGACGTTCCTGAGACAGGAAGTCTAGTCCTGTAATAATGGTTAATGGAGAGGCAGTTTCTGTAAGCAACACCAGAATGTTTCCTTCCTGCCTTCCTTACAGGATTAGGCCAGTAATTTCTTCTAACAACCGGTTCTCTGAACTGCTTAGAATGTTAACAACTGGTTCTACCGAATAGGTGCGAACTGGTAGAATCCTACCCCTGGTCTTATGAGCATGCAAGTCTGTTTCAAACAGCGTACTATATTAACAGACATGAGTACTTATTAAGAAGACATTAATGGATAATTAAAAAACAAGCTGTAAGGGCAATGGCCATCTTTGTTTCCAGAGATGTTATTCAGAAATATGCCACTGATTAACTTGGTGGTAGTACTATCTATAGGGTGGAGGTTTTTTTTCTTCCTGCCTTCAAGTCAGTCTCTGACTCTTGGATAAGTCCTTGCAGTTTCTCAGCAAGATTTTGAAAGTGTTTTGCCATTGTCTGCTTTCTAGGGCTGAAAGAATGTGACTGGCCCAAGGTCACCCAGTTGTGCCTAAGACGTGACTAGAGCTCATAGTATCATGGTTTCTTGCCTGGTACCTTAACCACTACCCCCAGACTAGCTCTCATTATATAATAATCACACATAAAGATATATAATCATGTGGGAGAGATAGGAAGGGCAGGCCAGTGACAAAAATGGGGAAGAAATAGTATATGGAAGAGATGTAGCATAATATTATTAAAGAGGAAACTAGAGGAATACTTAGGTGAGGGTCACACAATATGCTAAATCTCGGTTAGTAATTCACCAATGCTTTGTTCACGTCATATGCGGTGCCCATACAAACAAACAAACCAACAAACCATATTGGGGCATCGAGTAGCAGTCTGGTTCACTTACTTTATTAAAGCAGGGATTAGGTTTCCATTTGGAAACGGGGAGAGAGAGGATGGAAGCAGTCTCTGTTAAACAAAGTGTGTTTTATAGATTCTGAAATTATTGCAAACACCACTTGAAATAGGGTAGCCAGGATCTTACCCTGCAACATTAGATTGGAAGTCATCTCACATTTTTAGTTTTATTACTGGGCAGGTGCATATCCATGCCTGTGTGTTAGTAATCCCAAAAATCAAATTTCAGCTCTGATGTTTCTTTGGCAACGCTATGCCTCACTTGTTAGGGGATGCAAGAGGAAGACCAAGAAAGGCAATCACTCAAAGAAGCTATATTTTAGGCTGATCTCTCTGAATAACTCTAGTCAAACTTTGGTTTGAAAGCAAAACAAACAAACAAGAATCTAGCCAGGTGGCAGCCTTAGCAGCAAACTGGTTAGACTGGTTGAACTGCAGCCAGAAAGCAATGCTTGGTGGTCTCTTCATCTTTAGAATGCCTTTCTGCTTGTTCCAGTGAGAACAAGAGGAAGGGGTTGAAAAACTCCCAGGCATTAAGGGTGCCTGGAACTGACAGGGTGGAATGCTAGCTGGAATTCTGAAGGGCAGGGGTCTCTTTTGCTTTCCTCCCCCTGCCAAAAAACTTGGGTTTGTCCAAGGATCATGTGTCCTCTGACTAGAATGAAGAGGAGCTGGCTTCATCAGCTGAAACAAATGGAGGTGTTACTGATTCTACCTTGTATCATTACCTGCTGCTGTAGCTGGTCTATAAAAATTGCAGTGAGACTTTTCTGTATGTCTTTGCTGCCCCCTGATGGCTGTCTGGAGTTTTGCATGGCAGATCTGATATTCTTGACACTTAACATGAGTTGAACTTTCTTGATACAATTAGAATTCTATACCCAAGTCAAACGCACATTAATGCACCTACAATTTTAAGTGTCCTCTACTACAAGAACATGACAGAGAGGGATGTCTGACATTTTCATTCTGAAGATATTTAGAAAAGTAAGGAATTTGTCCCACTAGATCTCAAAGGAAGAGACCCAGGAGACACCAAAGAAATGCCTCCCAACAATAGTCCTCATTCTTATAAGTCTGGAAACATCCCTATTAATGATAGCAGAAGATGAATCAAGGACTCTTTTGTCACAGGTCTTGTGCAAACCAACTACATGTGTAGCTCTGGGAAGTTGAATACAGATAAAATGGAACATGACAACCCATCATTTCTTATATTTTAGGATTCACTATTTGGAATGAATACACTTGAGAAGTCAATGCATTTGCATTTTCAAAAGCATGTTAAAATGTGTTTTTAAGTTATCATGCCAGGGGCAAGTTAACTGATCGTGCTAGAAGATGAAGTATTTGCAAGCTTCAGAGAATTATAAAACCAGAGACCATAGTAAAACATTACTGCTCTTTTGTCTTAAAACAAACATGGAAACTGAACAGGGATTTTAAAATGTATAGACTATTAATATTCTTAATTGGATTCAAATCTTAGTTGGGATTATTCATGGATGCTTGACAGAGTTTTACAATAGAAATGAGAAGTAAAAGAGATAATATAAACATTTGGATTACATATTCAGGTGTATCTTCTACCAAAATAGTTTGGGTTTTGGCTTTGATCAACCTTTTTCAGTGAAAATGATGTACTAATTTAAGATGTCTTTGATTCTTCTTAAAAGACTAATCCTCTAGTAGCTATTGTTGAGCCAATAACTATGAGATAGAAAAAGCATAGCTAAATGTACTGCCTATTTCTCATGGTCTGTGGCCAACCTACAAATAGCATCATTTACCAGTTGGATGCAATTGTAAGCTTTGTTTCATCTTTTACTTTCAAAGGGCAAATACTTTAGTTTATGAAGTCAGCATTTTCACCATTTTTAAAAATCAGCTTTCCGAGTGGATGGCCAAAGACTATAGTTGGTTGGGAATAACAACTGCTATAGTCCAAGACACCTGGAGAAGAATATCTAATTCAAAATGTTTTTCGGGATCAGGAATTTGGAACAAAAATTCTAGAAAATGTATTTGGCAAACAGAAGAGAAAAAAAAGAAACATAGTAACAAAATATTTTCCTTTTCTAATCAAGTGAGCCAGTGCAGAGAAGTACAAAGATGATCTTGGAGAAAATAAGCTGTGCCCATTAGTAGAATGTCAGCTTAGCCTGGGAAAACAGGAATGCATGAGAAAGAAACTCAAGGCTGGCTTGCCTTGAATCTCTTTAGTATAAGAGGGAAGGAAAGGGAAACACAATTAGGCTTTCAAAATTATTTTATTATTGTTTATATCAATAAAGCTGAGTTTTTGTATTTCTTATGATTCTATTTCCTGATCTGACTTACCTCAAAATGCTGATAATAGTTTGATACAGATGGCAATTATTTTGAGGGGATGACAGATACTGGGTTAAGAATTATAATCCTTTTCGCCTGCTACCACTGGGATTATTTTTTTTTAAAAAGTTATAACCTTGAAATCAATGCAAGTCAGTGACTTGTAGTAAGCATGTTACCACATACATGATCATACTTTAAGCAAGCAGTATATTTTTTGGTTCACACTTTCCTGAAATACTTTTTATCAAGTCAGCTGTCTTGCTCATATGTTATTTCTAGCTAGCATTTTCCATCTGATGCTTAATAGAAACGGTGGATTTGAAGATTTGTGTGGTCCAGCAGCTTAATTATTCATGAATTTCATGTCTTGGTGGTAAACTTGCAGCCCCTTCTACTTTTCTTGTTTGATACATTCCTGGCAAACTCTGAAAATATGGCCTTCAGCCCTAGAAATTCAAGATCCTACGACCCGGGAGACAAGGTGGTGAGTGAATCAGACTTAGGCAGCAGAGTGAGCATAAAGCCTTTTTCCTTTTATGTAATGCATGATACCTTATCAGATGCAGGCTAAAAAAACATTTAAAGCAGTCACCACTGTGTATGTTTGTGTGCTCCCTCTCATTCTCATTCTCCTCTCGGTTGTCCTCCGGGTGAGATTCAAGGTTTTAGTGTTAACATTCAAAGTCCTACATGGCATGGGTCCAGGATACTTACGAGAACGACTCCTCCCAGTTTCAAGTACCAACCGCCCGGTACGGGCGCATAGGCAGGGCCTCCTCAGGGTGCCGTCCGCGACTCAATGTCGCTTGGCGGGGACTTGGGGGAGAGCCTATTCTGTGGCGGCCCCCACTTTATGGAATCTCCTTCCACTGGAGCTCCGGCTTGCTCCTGATCTCCGTACCTTCTGCCACGAGTTAAAAACCTGGCTGTTTTTACAATCTGGGCTATGCTGACTCCTTGGGTTTTCTTGATTTTAATTTTTGCGGGTTTTAATGTTAATTTGGCTTAGTTTGTTTAATATGGTTTTTTAGGTAAATTTATTGTTGTATTTCCTTTTAATCTGTGAGCCGCCCCGAGTCCTTTGGGAGAGGGGGCGGCATATAAGTCGAATAAATAAATAAATAAATAAATAAATAAATAAATTCTACCCCCACCCCCGCCAGCTGTAACTCTAGGTATTTTGTGCCAAAATAAAATAATTGCTTGCGATACACTCAGGCTTGCTGACCTCTGTAATCTCGCACAGTGCAGCTCCGATAACAATCACTAACTCAGCAATGTGCAAATAAATTTTACATTTGTCACCAGACTGGGAGCAGCTGCTCGTGGGGATTGCATCAGGAGGACACCAAGCCCTACTGCCCCAGCAGGCTGCTTCAACCCCACCATGATCGCAAAACCAAAACAGAAGCCTATCCCTTTGCTTCTCCCCCCACCACCCGTGCATATAGATTCTCCAAACATCTTTCCAGGCCTGAAACAGAAATGCCAGAGTAAAGGATCCCCACTAGAAATGTCTCTCTCCTCACTATCGATGACTCCAGAGATGAAAGGTAGGTAGACATCTTCGTTCCGAATCTGCTCCGAGTTATGGTAACTAGAGAGGGATCCTTTTTGCTTCTAAGATTCTCCTTTGGGCTCCTAACCATGTGAGTGGTGAGTGAAAGCTGTTATCAGGTGACAGCTGTTGGTGCCCAGCTATCAAAGGGATGGGGAAGAGGGAGGTGGCGGTGGTGGTGCTGGGAAGGATTAATCACAGTTCAGTTTCTAGAGATAAAGTATCTCTGCAAGAAACTGTATCCTTTGCTAATGCATTTTAGGTTCCTTTCTTGCCAGAAAGGCCACAGACTGCAAGGTCCAGGGTACCAGGACAGAGATGCTATCTTAAGAAAATTGTCTGGCCAGGTCAAACAGAAGGGGATCGAAGGTGAAATACCTGAATTCTGCTTGTGTTTTGCCATGGGCATGCTATGGATTCAAAGCAGCCATTGCTGGTTCCACAGCCTTGAGTAGTGGGGAGGGAACCCTTGTACTGACTTAAGCAAGGTCAGGTTTGGATAATAGTTGGGGTCTGCTTGGGAATTTTGGAGTTGTATAGTAGATCAATCAATCGATTGCCTCCGAAAAAAGACCTTGACAAACCACTCTTCTCTTGTCCTCAAGAAAAACATCACGGAGTTGCCCATGAAATCATTAGGTATTGAACTCGGCTTAAAGGGTACTTTATCTTGACCTAATCAAATAAGGCAGAAATCCTTAGAAAGCGAGAGGTAGGCTGGAAATCTTTTCCCTTGGTGACTATTTTGTAGCTACTTTTTAGAATATGAATTAAGGGCCGAAAAGGGGGAAATACATACCTTGTCTATGATGCAACAGTTAGGGAACCTATAGCCTCCTGCTAAGATTAAAAAATTTGAAACTGACCCAAGGGTTGAACTTGTGCAATTCACACACATACAAAATCTCAGTCATGGATTGAAGTCACACAGACTTCATGAGTCTGCAAAGCATTCAGCATTTTGGATTCTGTACTGTTAGGAGCTAAATGAAATTTTGCATCTCTCTCTCTGTCTCTCTGTCTCTCTCTCTGTCTGTCTCTTTCTCCCTCTCTCCCTCTCTTTCCCACTCTCCCTCCCTCCCTCCCCCTCCCTCCCTAATAAAATATATCATACCTTGACTCTTTTCAGTGTATGTGTGCATACATGCAAGCTTATATTGTATAAGGTTCTTGCAGGACCTTTGCCAAAGGTGGATAGATCTTAATTAAGCCATACATCTGATATCATTTGAAGAATGAATTAACCCATAGAAATTAAGAGAAGACGACACTAACCCAAAAGAAGGCACTGACATAACTACTTTTCGTAAGTGGACGTTTCCTTTTGCAACGTCTGTAACCAGAATCTAAAGTGGGGAGAGTTATCATATCCCTTTCCAGAGAATGCCCATGAGGCAAAGTTTCTGGAATCCTTGTAATGAAATGTCCCATTGGAACATCAGCCTAACAGGAAAGATACTTAAAGCTTCCTTTACTGATATCTTGCCAGCCATTTCTTGACAATGTCGAACTCATAATAAACTTTTGGGCAGTTTATTCCATCACAAAATAGTTCTTAAAGTCAAGAAATATATCTGAATGCTTATCCAAACCTTTTCCTTGTTTTCAAATTATCATAATTAGAAGCAGAACTTTTTTCTTTAGACCCAAAGAAAATATAATAATAACTATGCACAAGCCTCAGAATAAGATTGAGGAAACATATAGGTCTCAACCCTTCATGCCTGCTGCTTTATAGACAAGGCAGTCTGAAAGAATAAACACTGAGGTAGTAACATTCATTAATCCATTTATTTACCTTTGTGCACTGAGCTCTCTTAATGAGGTACACATGGTTTACCCCTTGATTCTTTCCAATTTTGACAAATCGTATTTTTCAAATACAAAAGTAAAGATGGCATTGAAAAACAGTAACCCAACCCACCTAACTCCCTTTAATCTGAGCAAGACGGTAACCTATTTTTTGGGATACAGATTGCTGGCTTTTGCCTCTGGATCACCCTTTCAGCTCCAAAGGGGTTAAGAAATTTATGACAGTCTAGAGGTGGCTAAAATGCAGCTCCCAACATCTTGATCATTGACCATTTTGGCTAAGATTGCCAGGACTGTTCATCTCTGCCTCTGTCTGATATTTTAACAATATGGCTTGGATTTGGGGGCTGTCAATCCAGGTAGATTTCACCTGTCCAGTATCATGTTATCTGGAGGTCATGCTCCAGCCCCCCTCAAGATTTTGTCAGGTTTTCTCAGTTATCAGTTCTAGGCACTAGAATTGTTTGATGAGCTATGGTGGCACAGTGGTTAGAATGCAGTATTGCAGGCTACTTCTATGGACTGCTGGCTGCCAGCAGTTTGGCAGTTCAATTCTTACTGGTTCAAGGTTGACTCAGCCTTCCATCCTTCCGAGGTCAGTAAAATGAGGACCCAGATTGTTAGGGGCAATAGGCTGACTCTGTAAATCACTTAGAGAGAGCTGTGAAACACTGTGAAGCAGAATATAAGTCTAAGTGTTATTGCTATGAGGTCATAATGGCCCCCTCCTCACTCTTATTTTTCTGAAAGAACATTAAAAACAGTTTTCAGCCAAAAACCTGGGATTGCAGTGCAGGGCTTGACTGGGAACAACTGCCAATTAAGGGTTATTCTCTGGTTAGGGTAATGTTTTAGATTTGCATTTTCTTGTCATGATTGTAAGCATTCTACAATTGATAATGAACTGAGCAGCCTACCAGCTTATGCAATAAATGTTGTGATAATAAAATGGCACTCCTCTCTTAAAGCACATTGATCAAAATTACACTGGATTTCTGCTAATTCACTCTAGATTATGCATGCCATTTCCTATTTGCATGAGAGGTTAACCTCATGCCATTTGCATGAGAGGTTAACCTTCAACAGGTGCAGAGCTTCCTGCCTCGGGACGGACCCCCGCCCCCCAGGAAAAGATGCAGCCATTGATGGCATGGTGATGGTAAGGTTTTCAGCGGTGACCCACTTGCGAGAACTGAAACACAGCCACTGTACATTTCACAGACTGGGTCAAGCTGTCCTGAGTATGTTTCTGACATTTTGAAGGAGCCCATTTTTGTTTCCAATAGTCTGCTTGGATGATGCTGGGTCACTCCTGCATGGCAGTTGCCAACTTAAAAAAAAATTGGCAGGGCTTCTGAAGTGACAACAGGTGTGTGACAGACAGAAATTCTGGAACTGGAGCTTCTCTTTCTCCATGCTGTTTGCTTTGGAGGGGAATTATTAGTATTGTGGCTCTTTTGAGGAGGGTTTATTTTGGTTTTACAGACTATTTTTAACTGAGGCTAGGGAACTGTTAATATTTTCATTGCAAAGATTCCAAATGCATTGCAGAATAGAACAAGGTGATCCTTTGGCATCTTTTCTGAGAAGGAGAAGGCAAGGCAAATGGGTTTTTCTGATCCTTGGTCAACCCTAACTCTCTAATAATATTCTTTATTCTTAATATTAAAAAGAGGCAGGGTAGAGTATTTCCTACAAAGGAGAAGTGGAGAAAAATCTTAACAAAGGCAGAAAGCAGACTCAGTCTTCCTGCCATAGGAAAACAGCCTCAAGTAAAAGCTTGAAGAGGCTGGTCTTTAGGAATAGAGATTTTGTATCCATTCAGAAAGACTGGGCCAATCTATTCATAAGACTCCAAATAAGCAACACAATAGTCAAGCCAGAGCTGACAAGATTAGCTCAGACAAACACCTAGGATTTGTATTTCCCCTTTTGCCTGTAGAGCCAGCCTTGACCTATACATGACCTGATAGGAATCTGGCAACAGCCATTAAAATATTAAAAGGACACATTCTTATACAGGAACATGCATCTCAATCACAAAGTCCCAAAGAATATATAAAAGCCCACCTATACCAACCCCATTTTGCCAGCCAGCCCAGAAACATGCTGAAATGTCTGGCATCCAAATAAACAGAGACCTTCTTTCCTGCAGCCAGCCTCCATTTTATTTCCAGCATCTTTTTCCTGGCTTGGAACTGGACCAGATTTTTCTTCCAACATAGTGAAACCCACTCCCACCTCATCAGGCTGAGTTCAAATCCTAGTGATTTTATGAGCAGATCCCTTTCATACCAACAGTCAAGAAGTGGTTTGTCATGGACTTCTGGGTGTAAGTTCTGGCATTTCCTGGTGAATTCTCAACCAGAGGTCTGACTCTGCTTATGTTTTTCTATTCCAGATCAGCTTGCTCCTGCCACCCAATTTATTTTAGACTCCCACTACAACTGCACCCAAAGTACATTATCTTAAAGGGGAAAGTTGCTGGGGTCTTAAATATGGTAACCATTTTGGTTGCTTCTCTAAAATCTTTGCTTGTTAAGGCAGCTCCTAATTCAGCTGTTTCATTGATAACCCAACCTCCTTTTCTCTCTTCTGTTGAAAAGGCAGACCGACTGTCTCCACCAGCAACCATCCAGCTCAAACAAATGACACAGACAGACAGGTGGGATCTCAACATAACAAAGTCTCAATCACACCTTATTCCTGAGCTCCTTCAACTCTTTTTCTGAAGTGGCTTCTCAGCACTCAGCAGGATGGACCCCCGGGGCAGCTGCTTGGAGGACATACACCTGGTGACTTTGGGAAACCCATTTACAATGTATTTATCCTGTTTGTTTATACAGTGTCTTTCTGTCCCAGTGTTTTGGCTGAAAGAGGGATTTCAACAAGATCCCTGAAAGGCAAGGACTGCAGGGTGGAGGAGTTGAGTGATAGATAGGTGGGTCCTTGAAACAGTAAGCTCCTTAAAAAGCAGGGTTTGGTCTCAAAAGAAGCATCATTATTTTCTTACATTTTGGTCCAGCCAAAGGATTGTCTTGATGGGGATGGGGCCTGATTCCATGAGAGCTAGCCAAATTTTTAAGCCCCAATGCCAGGAATTGCCAAACTTAATAGTATTTCTTGATTAACCAGCATAATCAAACCTATCACCAATTCAGTCCCTTTTCATTTCAAATATTGGCTAGAGTTCCAGAGCCATCTGATCACTTTGCCAGTGAGACTTGAACTCCTCCAATCCCTGTAGGTGTGTGACAAGAATGTACCACTTGGGCATGTTGTGTACATGTACATGATACTTAACGGTCATTTGTACTGCTAATGAATGACTGTTTCTTTTAGATAAAAGTGTAGTTACTGGTTCTCTTTGCTACTTTCAGATTCATTCACTAAATGCCATTGATCTTGGTGGATGAGGGCAGAGATATTCTATGCATTATCACTGGCCTCTATCATGTGCAAAGACTTGCAAATGGAAGGATATGCTGTTCAACATTGGCCAAATAAATAGAACCAGAATATGGCTCATCTTATTTTTTTGCGAGGGGTGATATCTGGCCCATGGGCCTTGAGTTTGACACCTCTGCTTTAGAAAGTCAAGGCCTCTACCTGTTTGTGAATGCAAACTGCTCTGCCAGTAAAGACAGGCCACAATGAGTTGGAAAGCATACTTGGGCGGTCCCTGCAGTACATTTCACTTAATGGCACCAAACAAATAGCAATTTCTAATACAGTATGAGTTACTCAGCTTTAAAGCCTCTTCATTTATCACACCTTCTATTGGTGTTCCTGTTAATAATGTTACTAATTCCTACTAAAATCCATCTGTACACTTTTCCACATCTTCCTCTCCTCTCTTCCTACTAGTGGTACAGCAGGCAGAGACTGAGCAAAGAAACTTAATGTTTAAAAACAGAAGCAACTTTATGCTCGTTTATTTCTTTTGCTTTCCAAGAACCCTACTTTATTCAGCAGCTGGCTCTCTTTTCATAATAGATTCAAGGTTTTGGTGTTAACATTCAAAGTCCTACATGGCATGGGTCCAGGATATTTACGAGAATGACTCCTCCCAGCATCAAATACCAACCACCCTGTACGGGCGCATAGACGGGGTCTCCTCAGGGTGCCGTCTGCGACTCAATGTCGCTTGGCGGCGACCCGGGGGAGGGCCTACTCTGTGGCAGCTCCCACTTTATGGAATCTTCTTCCGCCGGACCTCCGGCTGGCTCCTGATCTCCGCACCTTCCGCCACGAGTTAAAAACCTGGCTATTTTTACAATCCGGGCTGTGCTGACCCTCTGAGGGTTTGTTTATTTTAACTTCGGGGTTTTTAATTCCAATTCGGCTTGTAATTGTTTAATATGTTTTTAGGTAATTTATTTATTGTTGTATTTTTAGCTGTGAGCCGCCCCAAGTCCTTTCGGAGAGGGGGCGGCATACAAGTCGAATAAATAAATAAATAAATAAATAAATAAATAAATAAATAAATAAATGAGGATATTTTTGAGAAGGGCTATTCAGCATAGACAAGCCTTGTAGATCTGTTTGTTGTTTAGTGATGGTAACTATAGGAAAAGTAGTATTTCTACAAGGACAGCATTTAGCCTAGGCCAGGACACATAGCATAAATACTTTGGTTTTGATTCTTTCTCTGTTCATTTATAATAGCAATAGCACTTAGACTTATATGCCGCTTCACAGTGCTTTACAGCCCTCTCTAGGCTGTTTACAGAATCAGCCTATTGCCCCCAACAATCTGGCTCCTCATTTTACCGACCTCGAAAGGATGGAAGGCGGAGTCAACCTTGAGCTTGGTGGGATTCAAACTCCCAAATTGCAGTCAGCTGGCAGTCAGAAGAAGTAGTCTACCATACTGCATTCTAACCTCTGTGTCACCATGGCTCATAAGCTGCTCGAGGGGATTTGACCAAGGGATTTTGCTGCCCAAAGCTAAATCAACTGAAGTGGAAATCTGATGTCATTTAAAATTAGTCACCAAAGTATTCTCCACTAGATCTGAGGGCAGCCAGGTAACTTAGCAGGTCTTGGACATGCACACCTAAATCAACTTACTCATGGTTAATTGAACCATCCCTTATTCAGTCAACCCACTGAACCATAAACTCAAAATAAAAGGTTGGGCTTTGTGCAAGGCTCTCGGCCAGGAGTGGTCAAGAGCTACAGTACACATGTCATGACAGAAGGCTGCAAAGTAGATGTGGACCTATCATAGATGTGGGTGGGAGTTATGAGCTTTCTTTATCTTAACAGTGGAATGTATCTATCTGTTTTAGACCTTTTTCCAGCTCCGAACCTGCCCATCAGTTTTTAGACACAGTCGGAGGGAGTGGGGGTGGGGCTCAAAAAATGTGGACTTGAGCAGCACATGTAGCTTTGGGATTGTAGGATTACTGAATTAGACACAGAAGGGATGGTCTACTTTGTTATTTAGCACTTCACATGCCACAGTAGTCTCTAACATATTATTCCCATTTGTGCTTCCTCTTTCAGCTACTGCTGCTTCAAGTGTCTGTCTCAGTTTTAACCTCATGATAAGGGCGACTCTACTCTGCAGGATGTTCTTAGCTTGAATGCTTGGTTCTGTTTTCATTCATTTGCATCTTATTAGAGGCTAATCCTTTCCCCCGAGACCAATGGTAACTTTACCTTTCCTAGGATGGCAGGGCACTGCCTGTTTATTCCAGCTGCCATCTGTTACATGCTATCTTCTCCTTAAGTTTCCTCCATCATCTACAGTAAAGGCATTGGTTGCCCAAGGGGAAAAATGGAGGGAGATGAATGAGCCTGGCTGCCTCTTTAACAGTAGTTTGGTATGCAAAAGTCAGCAGCTGAAACTTTTCAAAGTATGGAGCTATATATTATCAAGTGTTAATTGCTGTAGATAAGACTGTTGTTAAACAGACAGGGAGTGTAAGTTTACATCTTATGTTCAGTTGTAAAATGATTTGTTTGAGTTGGGCTTACCCTATAGTGAAAGCTCAGCTGATTGAGATCTATTCAATAAACTACAGTCAAGTAAATCACAGGTTAGCTGGTTGTGTGACCACAGCTGCAGTCTCCTGTTGCAGAGCTGATCATTCTTTGTATTTGTACTGTGTAACACCCTATTCATCTAGTTGGGAGTACTACAGAACTGCAGTCTGCTACTGAAGCTGATTTTAGCTAATTTCACCTAGCTCAGGGGTGTCAAATTCAGGGCCTGTGGGCCAGATAGCAATAGCAATAGCACTTAGACTCATATACCACTTTATAGTGCTTTACAGCCCTCTTTAAGCAGTTTACAGAGTCAGCATATTGCCCCCAACAATTTGGGTCCTCATTTTACCTACCTTGGAAGGATGAAAGACTGAGTCAACCTTGAGCCTGGTGGAATTTGAACCGCCAAATTGTAGGCAGCTGGCTGCGGCAGAAGTAGCTTGCAGTACTGCATTCTAACCACTGCCCCACAGATGCGTCACATGCTGGCCCCGCCCCTGCCTGGTTTAGCGAAAGGGAAAAAAATCCCAATACATCACCTGATGCCACCATGATGACGCGAATTTGACACCCCTGACCTAGCTGGTCTGTTTATGTTAGAGAGCCCCTAATCTACTTAGTTTCTTCCTTTTTCTCAGGATAGATGGACTAGGACCAGGTCATGAAAGTAATATAACTGGTACTAATCTAGAAACCTGTGGTCATCTCTAAACCAGTAAATTTTATTGGAAAAGTAAAAATATAGCCGAAGATTATTCAGAATGCTACGAATTCTAGAACTGCCTAGTTCCTAACAGAGAACTTTGGCCAAGGCAAAGATCTATCTTACAGATAGGGCTGGAGGTTATATATAGGGAAGAGGCAAGCTTTGTCACTTTTCACTGATGAAAATAATGGTATTGAAAGAGACAGCTATAATTGAGCTGATTGCCATTCTACAATAGTTTTAAAGTTTTCTTAACCAGAATAAATGAATGCAGTACCTGAACGTGGTAGTTTTTAATAGATGTCTTTTGTGGAAATTTTATGCACTACAGATCAAAATCTCTAACTATTCTATAGCTCAGCTCCCAGGTGAAGAAGTACAAGAATTGGTAGGGATGTACAGATGCTAGGAATATGTCTACTATGCAATCACCCATATATTGAATTTTGCCAATACTGCCTCCATTCCTGGTCAATGCCAATCATCTGTCCTCTCTAACAATGGATGCTGAACCCTAGCAGATGTTAATTTATTTTGTAGCTGCTCCCAGATGGTGTTGGAATGAAGAAAATTCTCCTTTATCACTGATACAGCCTAGGGTGGCTTGAGCTTATCTCACTCACGGGCTGAGTGAGGATGATCTGAAGGCAATTTTGTGGGGATACAGCAGAAAAAAAATGTTGTTCCTGTGTTAAGTAAAGCTGTGAAAGAGTGGGATATAACTCACTCAATTGTTAGAATTAAGCCCTGCTGAGTTCAAGGTTACTAAAGGCTAAGCAGCAACCTAGTAGAGGAGTCTGACACAATAGAACTGAATTTTACTTTTGCAAACTACAGGGAGCGAAAAAGGATGTTTTGAAGCCTCCTCTACAATTTTTTTTGAGGTCAGCAAGTTGAAAATTATCATAGACAGAAGCAGGCTGCAAAGAACTCTTTGATTTGCTATCGGCTGAGGTTAGTTGAAATTGAACTTCCCACAAATTTGGGGACAAACAGATTCCCTATCCTAATTCTAATGGCTGTACAGGGCAGGCCGCAGTTGGCTTTATTCTGAGTGAGTAAATTGCTTCCAGAATCTTCAGACTGGAACGGAAGCAGTTATTTAAGAGAGGAAATTCTCATCCTTTTGGGACTTGCTCCTTGATAGTGTGATGAAATACAGGCAGGAGAAGATTAACATTGCTGAATAATTAATAAAGAGGGCACCATATTGTTCTGAAGTCCACTTTTCAGTAGCATCCATTACAGATTGTGTTAGACTGTGCAATGCTACAGTGCAAAAAAAGTGGAATACCGTCCTTGTCTCAACAGACATCCTAACAACATAATAGGCTTTTATAAAAAGAGAATGGTGATGTGGGAAGTTGAAGAGTCAGAGTAACACCCATTCCTCTTGGAAATGCAAACTAGGAAGACAATGCTCAAGTTAAATGGAAGCAAAGTGACTTTAGGCAGACCCATCACCTCAGGAAATTCAGGAAAATGCTATGGTCTTGAGATATCTCCAGTAAAATTTCCATCTAGGTAGTCTTTCCTCCCAATAAAAAAGAGCCCCTCCCTGGGTTGGCATCCAAATGTAATCATAGATAGCATACTGTTGATTAGCTAATTATGTCTGCATGCCATGCTTTTGAAAGAATGAGCACTTTGGCATCATAGGGTATTGGATGAGAATAGGCACAACCATAGACCTGTCTGCTGATTACCAGGTTACACAGGTTTGTTGAATAACTTATTACAACTTGATTTGCACAACGTGCTCAACTTCAAGCAGGCAAATCACTTTTTGCTTTAGGACAGTCTACAAACCCAGTTCCTGAACCCACAAGAGTACCACACAAGTTTTAGAATTGGAGCTGTTTAGGTGTCATTTACAATAATATGATTTGCAGGCATTTGTGGATGTAGAGATTTGTGTCCCGTGTATCACTCAGAATCTGTCCTGCTTAAAGTCTACCATGGGAACATCATTTTCTTCTACATTTTCTCTCTTGCTCATGAATGAAACAGCCTTAAGATACATTTATATGTGCAGCCCTCCCCCCACCATCTTATTCTATATTTAATTATTCTTTATAATCCTATTTACCTTGTACTTTCTGCCTATTTACCTTGTACTTTCTGGTTTCATTGTGAGTTTGCCCAGTCAGTCTGGAGTCAGGCAGTGCATAAGTGGAATAATTGAACAAAGATATGAGTACATAAATACTAAGGCCAGACTATCCCAGCACAAGATCAAAAGTGTATAAAATCTGTGATATTTAGTCTCTCGTATTCTTGGAAGCAAGCTTAGATGTTCTGTGCTAGATATGACCTGAGATGTACTTTGGCAGAAGAGGGTGGAGGGACGGGTGGGCGTTTTCTCCCCTTGGTTCATCAGCAGGAATCTATCACAGCTATTTCTGCCCTCTGGACTTTTTCTAGTTCTTTGCATACCTTTCACCTCCTTCCCTCTATCCATTTTTTTAAAAAAAACCAACTTCTTTCTAGGCTTTTAACAATGTAGGTGTGGAAAGAATGGTGGCTTATTAAAAAACCCAATAACCCACCATCTATTTTATACAAAGAAAAAGAGGGGCATTGTGGTGCAATTCAGCTTTAATGGTGTTCTGACATGACTTACTTTTGGGGAGAAGAAGAGTGTACTTAATATACTTCAGTGTATATTCAAAAACAGTATCTGAATGTTGAATTGGGCTCTTCATGATTGTTGGTCAATTTTTTTTTATTTACATTTATATGCCGCCCTTCTCCGGAGACTCAGGGCGGCTTACAATTTTTGGGATGTAACCCAGTGTGCTCAGCAATAGCCTTCATTCCATTGTATATGCCTGCTTATTACTAAGCAGCATTTTTACAAGGTCAGCTAATTGCCCCCAACAATCTTGGGTCCTCAATTTACCTACCCCAAGAGGATGGAAGGCTGAGTCAACCCTGAGCCTGGTGGGATTCGAGCCTGCAGTAATTGCAGGCAGCTGGAACTTAAGTGCAGGCAATTAACAGCCTGAGCCACCAAGGCCCATAATTTCAGTCATTTAGGAATCAAAATACCTGTAGAAGATTGGTTGCCCAGCAGCTAGTCACTTTCATTAATGCTAGGATCCAGCTACAATACAATACATGTCCAAAGATGGGAAGGTTTGCTTCTCTGCATTTATTTTTACTCTAATGTCCTGGCCAAGTCTACAAGCACTCCTTGATAAAGTTCTGAATTGAACTTTAGAGTTCAAGACTTTAGAGCAGCAAAGCTAGAGGAGAACAGTTTAATCTCCTTACCTATACTGACAGGTATGCTAATAAAGCAGGAAAACACAACAGGAACTAATTCATTGTAGGAAATCTTCGACTTACAACAGTTCATTTAGTGACCGTTCTAAGTTCTAAGGGCACTGAAAAAAGCAACTTAAGACCATTTTCTTCCACATTTATGACTCTAGTAGCATCTCCATGGTCAACGTTATTTACATTTGGATGCTTGACAGCTGACTCACACTTATGATGGTTGCAGTGTCCCAGGGATTAATGTCATCCCCTTTTGTGACCTTCTGACAAGCGAAATCAATGGGGAAACCAGATTCACTTAGCCGTATGATTTTTAAAAAATCATATTTATATGCCGCCCTTCTCCGGAGACTCAGGGCAGCTTACAATCTTTTGGAGCACAATCCAATGTGCTCAGCAATAGCCTTCATTCTATTGTATATGCCTGCTTATTACTAGGGCTTTTTGCCCCCCCCCAGCAGCATTTTTACAAAGTCAGCTTATTGCCCCCAACAATCTTGGGTCCTCAATTTACCTACCCCGGGAGGATGGAACTGAGTCAACCTTGAGCCTGGTGGGATTTGAGCCTGCACTAATTGCAGGCAGCTGGAGCTAAGTGCTAGGCATTTAACAGCCTGCACCACCAAGGCCCTTTCAAGTTAAGAACTGTAGTGATTCACTTAACAAAGGTGGTAAGAAAAGTTGTAAAATGGGGGCAAAGCTCACTTAACAAATGTCTCACTTAGCAACATAAATGTTGGGCTCAATGGTGGTCATGAGTTGAGGACTACTTGTATAGCCAGGACAGGATTGGCAACCACCTTAGTATATTTTTGGATAGCATTGTTTTATTTAAGAACGAGTGTACAGCGCTTGGATTAAGCAATGGGGAAAAGCCCTCAGAAGAGAAAGTTCATTTTAGTGAAAGTAGCCTGGAGCTTAAGAAATTGTTTTGGTCCAACCTTTCCTATCCTCGCCTGCTGCTGAATTGGCAGCTCTTTAGCAGGAATAGCAATAGCAGTTAGACTTATATACAACTCCATGGTGCTTTATGGCCCCCTCTAAGTGGTTTACAGAGTCAGCCTATTGCCCCCAACAATCTGGGTCCTCATTTTACCCATCCCAGAAGATGGAAGGCTAAGTCAACCTCGAGCTTAGTGAGATTTGAACTGCCCAATTGCAAGCAGCCAGCAGCCAGCAGTAGCCTGCAGTACTGCACTCTAACCACCGTGCCACTCTGTGGCTCATGGGTCTTTATCTTCTACCATGTCAGGATGTTGGGCAGGTACTAAAGGTATATTTATGCAGCTGATAATAGCCGCCTGGAGCAATGGTGTAAATCAGCTGCTGCCATACCGCCGACCAGTGAAGTCAGTCCAAACATTTCCTAGCATCTCCCAGGAAAAATTCATAAAGATTCCTTCTGCAAAAATCCTGGAAAGGCCCCTGTTGTCAGTGCAAAGTGGAGAATGGATTGGTTTGTTGCTCAGTGCAAGTGCTATAGGTTTTTTCTTCATCAATGAACAGGTCTTTTTGGAATTTGAATGCTTGACGAGAGCTCTCCCCTCATCCCCTTTTTGTGCGTTGAACTAATGGGAGGGTTGGGGCCGCCATTCTCCCACCCAAGGAAACTCAGTCACGTTTCCTAGCTCTTTGGTTCTCCCTGTGCTGCTGTGAAATGATCAAATGACATGAAATCATCTGCTGCAAGTGGTTTTATGTTATTTGCAGAAACCTGTTCCCGTACTAGAAATCCAGGTGATGCTTTTCCCCTCTCCATTTCTCCACAAAGGACAAGAAACTCAACTTTCCTGCTCAGACCTGATGGATTAAACTTCTCAATTCCCCCCCCCTCTTGTATATATCATAGCAGATTAAACAAAGGGGAAAAAAGAATGGAGTTTTTCCAGTTTCTTGGGAGCCATGGGCCTGTTGCTACCAGCCTTGGTTATTACCATCCATGGATCTGAAGCTTGTGTGGTAAGAAAGAAAAGCACCCAGCTAGGATTGCTGGTTGCATCCCAGACAGCACATCTTCAACCTTGCAGAAGGCATGCCGTTTACTTGCTCCCATGACCTTTGCCCCAATCCTCACCTTGCCAACCCTCAGGTCACTTCCCAACTTTCCTTCCCCCATTCTGACTCTGCACCTGCCCTGCATTTCAGTCACAGATGCTCCTTTGCTGCTGTTCTGACTGTCTGATTGCCAGCCCAAGTAGACTCATTGGAACAGAGGCTGCAAGAGGACACACTGTCTGAGGCTGAAGAAAATAGGAGGTATGCAGCCTAGCAGGACAACCTTCCTGCTTCTTTTGCAAATACGAACCCAGCAAAACCGGGGCATTTTAAAAGATAAGTTATAAGGCGACCTTCTTCCAAACAACAGCTTGGCTTCACTCTCAATCTCACGAATCAGGAGTCTACTCAAGAGTTTGTCTGCTTCTTCAGAAGCAAAAATTAAAAATAAATGTGTTGGAGGGGAAGTGAACATGAAACAGAAAATTTGGGGTTTTGAGACACCTCCCCAGTAAATAGTGTTGGGGATCCAAAGAAGCCACGGGTGTTAAACTTGCTGCATCATGTTGCCATCATGTGATGTATTGCGACTCCCCCCACTTTTTGGAGCCGGGGTGGGTGTGGCCTGTGCATGATGCATCCAGCCCATGGGCTGCCAGTTTGACAGCCCCTGAAATAAGCAGCCCTCTATTTTTCTGCAGTGTTCTATAAACGGCACCAAGTTGTGCCAGTCTAAGTGAGCATCGTGCCACACAGGCAACAAATGTATGTAGCTAAAGATATAAATAGGTGGCAAGGATCACTAATCACTAGGCTCCTCACCTAGACAGGCCATCCAGTAATTGTGGTTGGCAAAGTAGCATTTATGGTTTCCCCGTGACTTGTTCAACAAATCATGGTTATTACAAGTACGTTTGGTTGGATCCAAATGTGAGCTATATGAACCAAGACACTGACCTAGAGCAGGGGTCTCCAACCTTGGCAACTTTAAGACCTGTGGACTTCAACTCCCAGAGTTCCTCAGCCAGCCTTGAAGTCCACAGGTCTTAAAGATTTCTGGGAGTTGAAATCCACAAGGCTTAAAGTTGCCAAGGTTGGAGACCCCTGCCCTAAAGAATGATAGTTCCTCTTGGCAAGGAAGTAGCAATGGATGCAGAGCAGGGGACTTTTCATTTCAGAGATCTGACAAAATAGAGCAGGCTCTTTTGCTTTTAATAGAAGGCTAAAGGAGGACATTTCAGCCACTGTAATGTAACTGACATATCTTGGAATTCTCTCCGTTTTGCAATATGGAAGGGGCAAAACCTCAGTTTCTTCTGCACTCAGCCATCCACACAAGTTACACACCCTAACAATGTACTGAGAAATAATCTCTTCTGCTGCAAACTTTTCTCCCTCCCACTTTTTACTGAGCAAGTTAAAAATGCAGGGTATGATAATAACTCATTGTTGCTTTTGCTTTTAAGAAGTAAACATAGGCTTGGATTGCTAACTGCCTCCTCAAAAGTTAAGTTAGAGAACAGTTAGTGTTCTCTAACTTAAGCAAGCAGTAGAAGAAAAAATCCGGGACAGCAATTGCAGGTAGTCCCAAACTTACAACTATTTGTTTAGTGACCGTTCAAAGTTATAATGATATTGCAAAAATGACTTATGACCGTTTTTTCACACATACGACTGTTGCAGCATCCCTCCCCCCCACGGTCACATGATCAAAATTCAGATGCTCGGCAACTGGCATGTGTTTATGACAATTGCATTGTCCTGGGGTCATGTGATCACCTCTCGCAAATTTCTCATGAGCAAAGTCAATGGAGGAAGCCAGGTTCACTTTAACAAGCATGTTTCTAGCTTAACGAGTGCAGTGATTCACTTAACAATGGTGGCAAAAAGGCCATAAAATGAAGCAAAGCTCGCTTAACAACTGTTTTGCTTAACATTGGGAATTTGGGGCTGAATTGTGGTCGTAAGTCGAGGACTACCTGTATAACCTGGAGCGTGCTGCGTTTTATTTCTTCCACTGAGCTGCAATTGCAGCATGTGGCCACCAGGGGTGGCTTCTGTAACCACTGCAAGTGTGGGCAAAGCCTTTCTCTCTCAGGTGGGTTAAAGGTGTGTGGGTAATTTTGAACAAGAGCTAAATGTTTAAAGAACCTCATGGGGAATCCTTTCAAAGGCATCAAAAGGGAATCAAAAGCCCCCACCCAAAACCTCCCAGGTGTGAGAACTAGAGGAACAGATTTTTAATCATACCACCTTCCTTTTTACCTATTTTTCCATATGCAGGAAAAATATAAAAACCACCATGGAGGAGAAGTACGTGGAGCGCACCCACATACTGCATACAATATGGTTCTATCCCAGGAATAAAAACTCATGTGTTGTGTGTTTGCAGTTAAAAGAACATAAAGAAATGAATAGAACAGACACCATATACTGTACATGAAATGGTTGGGGGGATGGAACCGGCAAGGAGAGATTAACCAGCAACTGTACTGGAGAAGTTAAGAGGTAGGAATCAGAAGGTACCTTAGAGATGATCTAGTCCTACCCCTAGCTCAACGCAGAATCCATAGAGCATTTTTCATACATCATCACCCAGGGCTGGTTTGAAGACCTCCAACAAAAGCAAACTCATTACATCACGTGGCAATCTATTTCATTGGCTTCATAGCTTGAACCCTGGTTCTAATTCTGTCCCCTGGGGCAATAGGGCGTAAGTCCTCTTCTCTGTGAGGAACTCTTTGGATCAGGGGTCCCCAAAATTGGCAACTTTAAGACTTGTGGACAAGTCCACAAGTCTTAAAGTTGTCAAGTTTGGAGACCTCTGCTTTAGATATTTGGATATGGGAGGCTTATTGCTATTAGTTTTCCTGGAGTGGATGTTCTTCTGTGTTGCTTCATCCCATGGATCTAAAGTCAGTGAAGTTTCTAATGATCTCCTCACATATTTTATAGTCTGTCCAAATGGAAATCATAGGCGGAAACAAAGCAATAAACAGGCGCTCCTTGTTATTTTTAAAAGTGCTTGACTCCCATTTAGACAGAGCCTTGACTTTTACCCTTTTCATTGTTATCCAGGACAGGGCCAATTCTGATGAATAACCCCAGCCAGGACTCACTCCTTGAAGTCTTCTCCAACAGTTCAAGTCAAACTTTTATTTTTTCCCCTTCACCAGTTGCTTAGAAACATGCCTTCAAAAAATATACTTCACAGTTCTCACATTTTGCTGTTCTGAGGCTAAGAGGTTCCCTCCCAACTCCTGCCCTCAAAAGAATCCTGCTTTTTTTCAAAAGCACAGAGAGAGAGAGAGGGAGGGAGGGAGGGAGGGAGAGAGAGAGAGAGAGAGAGAGAGAGAGGGAGCAGACATAAATATCTGATTACATCTGAACCATCCATTCCCATCAAGTTTCTGTATTTGGGTAAAGAAGTCCTTGGTGGTCCACCTTTAACATTATTGGATTAAAGTTGAACCGAGAAGCAAAACAAGGTATTTTGAAATTAATTTACAAGATTTGGGAACAGAGAACAAGGTGACTGGCAAGCTGATGGAACAGCAGAGTATTTTTAAGGGAAGAACTATTTAGAAATTAGCAGCTCCCTTAAAATATTTCAAAACCTTTGTTGAGACTCTAGAAAGAGTGCAGAGAAGAGCAACCGGGATGATTAGGGGACTGGAGACTAAAACATACAATGAATGGTTACAAGAACTGGGCATGTCTAATCAAGTGAAGAGAAGTACCAGGGGAGACATGATAGCAGTCTTCCAATATTTGAGGGGCTGTCACAGAGATGAGGGGATCAAGCTATTTTCCAAGGCACCTGAAGGCCAGAAAAAGAATAATGGATGGAAACTGATCAAGGAGAGATTCAATTTAGAAATAAGGAAAAACTTTCTGACAGTGAGAACAATCAACCAATGGAACAGCTTGCCCTCGGAAGTTGTGGGAGCGTCATCACTTGAGACCTTCAAGAAGAGGTTGGACTGCCATTTGTCAGAAATGGTGTAGGGTCTCCCGCTTGGGTGGGGGGTTGGACCAGATGACCTACAAAGTCCCTTCCAACTCTGTTAATCTAATCTAATCTAATCTAACCTAACCTGTCAGGTATCTCAAGAAGATACCTGGTATTGATAGGTATCTAAATATCCAACCTGAGAGGCAAAGAATATGAATTGGTCTCTCCCAGTTGTTTCCCTTCATTTTAATAATGCACGCTACCAAGGACAATCTGGTTGGTGAGGATCTGACTTTTGATTGTTTCTGATTGTTGCCCAATTGTTTCTGATGCTTCCTGATACAGAAGGCATCAGAAACAATTGTGCACCACAGATCAGCAGCCTAGCGACCTGCACACCTCCTGCCGTTCCATCCAGGGTTCACTGTCTCACTCAACAGAGGTTAATGGAGCCATCATTTGTGCCATATTTGTTCCATTTGTCAGTAATTTCTTAAACCATAATGCAACTGATAGACAAATTCAGATATTTCATTTATATGGAAAAGACAGAAAGAAAAACAAGCGATTCAGATGCATTGGCCGAAGCCATATGTGCTAAGCCATGCCATGCCATTGTCAATTAGTAAATAAGCTACAGTGGCCTGGATCATTAGAAGACAGTAAGCCATAACCCTGGTCCACAACTCCCCTGGTTGGCTGTGAACAATACACTTAAGTCCCTGAATTAAATGGTGTAGTATAATATATAAACCTCTGGACTCCTTTTGGTCAAGGATGACAATGATTTTGCCTCCCCCCCTCAGGAAACAGTATAAAAAGTTCTTTCAAACAGCCACAGGCAAGTGAGGGAGGTGCCATGTTTTGCTTAATCACTCTTTGGTCTTCACAAGACATGCATCAGCTTGTGGCCACTGGGCTGACACACACACCGCTTTGGAGCACCTGCTGCTCAGCTGGGACCAGAAAATGTGTCTGTGGAGAGGGGGGAGAGTTGTGTGTATGTGTGTGGGGAACAGAGGGCAAGAAAGGGGCAGATAGACAAAAATGCAAGGCTGTATTCAGATTAAATCCAAACTCAAAATTGCTGCAGGTTTCAGCAGTCTGTAAGGGGCACTGTTGTAACTCTAAAGAGAGGAGAGTGAATTGCTCAACATTGCTGTTGCTTTCCCTAAAGGTAACGATTTTGCTTGTGTTCCTGGCCAGAATTCTTGCGCACACATTCATATATGTACTCACAATCTAAAGAAGCGCAAATGAATGTAAGGAGGATATTTTGTTTAGCGTTAGCGCAAATAGTTCTTTGCATAGTTTCCTGAGTTTCCACGGCAGAAAAATCAAAATTAAATCTTCTCCTCTCTTCCTCCCACCCCTCCATAAGACTATAGTAGTTTGACCAAAATCTCTGGCTTTAACTTCTCCCTCCCTCCCGCAAAAAAGGCAACTGAAGTTTGGCAAATGTGTTGATTTTTTTTAAAAAAAGAAACTTTTGCTCTGCCAAATGAAATGACAACCAAACTGAACCAATGCTTCTTTTAAAGAAGAGATCCGGGGTGTGTGTGTGTGAGGAGGTGTGTGTGTGTGGGGAATACAATGAATGGAACAAGATTTATTGCGGGTTAGGGAGAGGCTTATAGCTGGTGTTCTTCACTGGTTAGACGCAACAAGCGTTCCCTGGACGCTGGATTTTGCAGAAGGGGACATCTGATAAAAGAGTGGCTTTTGTTTTTTGGGGGAGCGGGGGCTGGAGGGGGGAACAGAGAAGAAAAGAAAGAAGTTCTCTGGAATTTTGGTATGGAGAGAGGAAGAAGAGGAAGGGGGCTGCTAATAAGCCAGGAAAAAGTAAGAGTCAGGAATGGATTTGAGGGCTTCTTCCTAGGCAAGAATGCTGACCTGGGTTTCCTTTCAAACGCTCTCCCCTCCCTCCCTCCCTTCATTATTTTGTTGCACCTGTTTCATTTTGATGCCACCCTGCCTTCCCCTGCAACAACCTACAGATGGAGTCAGAGGGAAACTGGAGTCTGAGGATGGGGAAAGGACTACAGATACAGGTATGAAAAGTCAAGTCAAATGGGACTCACCTGGCCATTGGTGTTGCCGCATTGATGCAAAGGGTGCTACATATTGATTCACAAAGGCTTGAGAAGATAGACTGCTGCTAAGCCTTGCGCTGTTGGGGGAAGGGTCATGGTGATGGAGATCCAGGGGTAAGTACCAAAGGCGGTCATTTGTAGAATTGGGGACTTAATCTTAATCTAAACCCCCTCCTTCTTTCAGATGGGACTGTGCATTTACTTCAAAAGGGGGGAAGCTGGCACCCCCTCCTTTTTTAGGGATGTCTTGTTCATTTTCCTGAAATTATGCCCCAAATTATGTGCCCCAAAGCTCCTGTCAATCCCAACAGATGGGGTGAAGAAGGTGTTTGGCTTGGGCTGCAGAGAGGAACATAAGCAAAGATCAAAGGAGATGTGATGTTTGAAGTGCAGTCAAATGCAGGGAGGGAAATTCATGAGAGAGAGAGAGAGAGAGAAACCAGGGTCTAGTCAGGGGTAACAGAAGTTATGCAAGATGAGAATGCGCTGGGAAGGCTCCGCTGGGGAAGGAAGGGGAAGATAGCTCCAGAGAAAGAGAAGGCGCACTGCAGAAGACAAGTGGGAAGGGAGGAGAATGCCAGAGAGGCACCAGATCTGAGCATTAATCAGATTAAGCAAAATGACGCGATGATTCCTAAGCTGGCTTGAAGGAAGTAAAGAAAGATGTCCAGAGGATGCTCAGTGAATGGCAGCAGGCAACAAACAGACAGGGGAGCCCTCTCTCCCACCCCTCCACCCCCCGCCAGCAGAAGAAAGTAAAGAAAGGAAGCTGAGCCCAGGGCCCAGGGCAGGACTCACCATTCTTAGCTTGTTCTCGGTAACTCTTTTCATTGAGGCAGACCCCTCGGCCATGGAGCAGGGCATGCAAGGGCTTCTCCTCGCCTTGACGCGGCAGGCAGCGCAAGCCTTGGGCGCATCGCTCTGTGTACACCCCACAGGACTGCCCTTCAGCCAGGGCGCATGTCATGCAGCATCCACAACCGGGCTCCTTCACCAGCTCACAGCCCACAGGACTGGGAGGGCACATGGAGAGGGCTTTCTCGTCACAAGGTTCACAGTGCACAAAGGAACCCAAGCCCTGCGAAAGCCCCAGGCACAGAGACACGAGCAGCCCCTGCATCAGGAACATCTTCAAGGCTCTCTTGTCAGGCGCAGGAGTTGAGAAAGGAAAAACAAAGTTCTTTTTTGGAGACCAAAAACAAAAAAAGCCTCTTCTCCTTTAAGATTCCAAGAGAGGCTTAATCAGAAGGTTGGAAAAAGAACACCTAGATTGCTATAAAAGAAAGGCTATCACAGGTTTGTCTGCAGCTGATAGTTGCAAAGAACTACAGATGCAACAGGTTGGTAATTTCAAAAAAGAAAAAAAAGTCACCGGAAAAGGGGTTAAAATTTTTTTTAAAGAGCCAAGAGTAGCTTTGGCGAGGCTGCACAAAGAAGTATAAAATAATCCACACGCCCCACTAAAAAGCAAAGTCTGCAAGAGGCTGGGGAGGAAGCAAAGAATTCAACAAGCTTCTTTTCGACTGTCCTGATATGATCTGCAGCAAATTTAAAAAAAAATGTCTGGAGTTGCACTGAAGCAGGTAAAGCTGAGCTTTGTCAAAGAAGAGATTTTAGCTTGGGACTGGCTGAATTTTTTTTTTTGGTTAAAAAGACCCCTCCTTTTCCTAGATTGGGTTAAAAACAACAAAGAGGTTTTCTGTTGAAGGGTTTTTTTTTACAAAGTCTCTTTGACAAAGAGAGCAAAGGAGGAAAAGAGGAAAAAGAAAAGAATTCCACTTTGTAGATCTCCCAACACTTTCCCCCTGGAGAAGTTTCTAAAGAGACTGAATAGTGCCGAGCAGGCATGTCTTTTAAATAGACTGCCCCTGGCTGCCTGCCAGACCCTTGCTGCAATCTGAGATCCCAATGACACCTCAGCCTGAATTGGTGCCAGGAACCAGGGCAAGCTCAGTGCACACTCCAAGTGTGTGTGCATTTGTGTGTGTGTGTGTGTGTGTGTGTGTAGGGAGGGGAGGGAGTGGGGTGGGGTGACTGTGCAGCTTTTGACTTCTAGGCTTCTAACGCACACCACCCAAAGGCATCCAATTGCCACCTTTACGCTGTGCAAGGAAAAAAAATCAAGTGTGTGTGTTTTTTCCCCCTCTTTAAACTGCAGGGAATTTTTTTCCTTTTTTCTCAAAACGTTCAGAAGTTCAGGCTCAACTGGTGTCATGTTTATTCTCAGTGCCCTAAATTGTAAACACGTGTGGGTACACTTTGGAGCAAATTTCATTCAACTCATTGGGATTTTATTCCGAGTAAACTTGTGCAGGAATGGAGGAACATATCAGATAGCCAACTTTTTCTTTTTCTTTTTCTTTGGTTAAGGACAAGTTTATTTCTATAATAGCCATAATGTGCAGGAGTTTGATAGTGTTTATCTCTACGCTGTGAAAAGCTTTATCAGCGGTGTTTCTGAAAGCATACAAGCAAACCGATCACAATTGCATGTAGTTAGCTAGCAATGTTTACTACGAAAGCATAACTTTGATCCAGTTTCCATTACCTTGCCATCATTACATGCTCCATGCCCAAAAAAAGCACATGCCAAAGGGCAACATTGCGCAGACTCTTGTTGTCAGGCAGGGATGCATGGCAGCTGGGCTGTAAGCTGAGGGGGTTCCTTGCAGGATCAAGTTTACACCTCCTCTTGGAATCAACTCTGGCTTCATGGGTTTTCAGGTAATGGGCGTGGCTATACATGGCATGATATGGTCTTGCAAGACTAAGACCGGTATGGTGGATTTCACTTAATGTGCAATCTGTCCTCTAAGGCTGAGCCCCTGGGGCTTTTGTTGCCATTCTGTGTTTGGCTGTATGAGATAGACGAGATAGATACATGATAGCCTCCTCCCCCATCACCAGAACCGACTTAAATTGAAAGCAGGAACTGGGGGGGGGGGGAGAAGAATCCATGGAAGTGTAGCCTGTGGGGAGGGGAATAGGTTACAGTGTGTAACAAGGGAGGGGGGTTGACTGGTAAGGCACATGCTACAAACGGTTTTTTCTTCTTCCACCTTTCTCCTGGCAAAACATTCCAAAGCATCCCACAACTTGGAAAAGTTTTTGCTTCTAAATGATCAGATGATCGCTTGAGCTACGACAGAACAATACTCTGCTCTCTTCTTACTCACAGACAGGACGAGGAATATTAATTGCCTTCCCAGGGCCCTAAAATTCAGTAACACTTTAGAAAAAACTATAGTTCCCTTTCTTTCTTTTCAACCTTTTCCTCTCTAACCACACACAGTATAGCCCAACCCTGCTGTGGTTTTGCCTTTTGCCTAAATTCTGGAAGGGGTCATTTAAAGGAAGATGGGCATCTGTGTGATTGAGAGTGATTTTTGTTTGTTTGTTTGAGATCACAAGCAGACTTCTCCACTCTTCCTCCTTCAAGTTAGATAGATGCCACTCTCCTCTTGCAGCCTGGACAGACCTGTGCCTGCATTACCTTATTTCTGCCACTAGAATGCACCCTAATCTATGATAAGTCCTTGAGCCTCTCTGCAAAATGTATTTTAATACTTTTCTGCCAACCTGACTATACTGAAATCCTTTTTTACCTTACTGCTTGAGGATTGCCTCAAATTCTCTTTCCCTCTTGCCACTTAGATGTGATTATAGCCCTCAAAAATTAATGAAGCAATTGGAGGGGGGGCGGGGCGGGGGAGAGCGAATTGCCCAAATAGCGGTCAGTTTCTTTCTCTATGTGGATTCTGGCAAATCTCCAGAAAACTAATGGAATACTAGCCCCTTTGATGATTCATGAGGTGTGGCTCCGTTTTCTCTGATAGAGGCTCTGTCTTGAAATGCCATGTGACGGGCAAAAACTCAACGGATGCAAGCCTATTCAATGTTGCAGTTCCAAGCAGGAGCAAAGAATATGGAAGCAAGTGTCTGTTGTTTCTGAAGGTGAGTTTGCTGATCCTGATCGTGGTGGGTACATGTCCATCCCACACATACAACACCTTGTTTTGTTCCCTGGGCACTTTCCACCACTGATAGGCATTTGACAAGTATCTTCTCGTCACAAAGAGTTTTGCTTCTGAATCCCTCCTAGCTAAATTTATTTATTTATTTATTTATTTATTTATTTATTTATTTATTTATTATTTGACTTGTATGCTGCCCCCTCTCCAAAGGGACTTGGGGTGGCTAACAACTAAAAACCGACAATAAATTAATTACCTAAAATAGTATTAAATATTACAAGCCAAATTCCTCTAAAAACCCACAGATCTTAAACCAAATTTACCCCCCCCCCGGGGGTCAGCACAGCCCGGCCTGTTTGAAGAGCCAGGTTTTCAGATCATGGTGGAAGGTACGAAGGTCAGGGGCCAAACGGAGTCCCGGGGTAGGTGGTTCCATAGGGCGGGGGCCGCCACAGAATGCAGGAAGACAAGTCATATTCCAAGCACTTGTGGCCATTTTCCTCCTAGAAAAATGAAATATTTTAGGATATATTAAAAAGGCAGAATATTTCTCCTAAAAGAGAAGTAGAAACTTAGAGAGGCAGGAACTCACCTGCTCCACCTTTGTTAATGGGCCATTAAGGCCTAGGCCCGTCTATTCTACATAACTAAGATCTACCTCCTTCAGGCAGAGCCATTTAATTGCCTTTCATTGCACCACCCATCAAGTTTCAACCAAACTTAGCACACAGACAACCTACAAAGCTAGCTATGACCTCTGACAGCAACCAATCAGGATACTCTTCCTGTGCCCCAGGAAGTTCAAAGCCCAGAGAGGGCATAAAACCCAGGCGCTCTCAACATCTCTTCCCTTTTCTTCTTTCCAAGCAACTTCCATGAATCCAGTGTCTTTTCCCCCACTTGGAACCAGCGTGGGATTCTATTGGTTCAGACTGGTTCGGGCGAACCGGATGTTAAACTTATATCTGGTTCACCGAACCAATATTTCAACTGACTGGCTGGTCCCGCCCACCCCACTCCACCCCACTCCTCTCAGGAGTCTCCACGCAGCCATTTTCAATGGACGTAAGTGCAGGGTCCGCGTGGAGGCTCTGGGAGGGGGAAAATGGGCCTTCTGGAAGTCCAGAAACGGGCCTGTTTCCAGATTCTGGAGGGCCTCCAGAGCCTGGGGGAAGGTGTTTTCACCCTCCCAGAGGCCCCGTGGAGGCCTCTGGACCCTTGGGAGGGCGAAAATGGGCTCCCCTGGGCTCTGGAGACCCACCGGAAACAGAAACAGGAATTTCCAGTAGTCCACGCCCACCATGGCCATGCCTACCCAGCAATTGGGCAGCGAACCAGTTGCTGGGATTTTTGAACCCCACCCCTGCTTGGAATTGAACCCAGAAGGATATGTCTTCCAACCGGCCTGATGGACAAGAGTGATTTCTTTTTTCACACCAAGGAAAAGGACTTCTGAATAAACAGAGGTCTGGGTCTATCTTATACTTCTCTTACCCATCTTACTTGTCAAATGACCAAGAAGATCTTGGTCTACTTTATCAACAGAAATCTACTGCTGATGCTTTTCTCAGCACAAAGATATGCATTTTCAAATCATTCCTTGAGGCAGAGAAGGTGTAGCCGCCTCCTGCATCGGCTGATCCTGCTGTCAGCCTGCTTTTGATGCTGAGTGTTCTGACCCAAGCCTCATTCAAAGCAAACAAACACCAAACAGAGATAAAAGCAAAACCTTTTTAATGCTTCTCTGTGAATTCTGTTCATTCACAGTAAAATGCTATTAAAAACTAATTGTCCCAGATAAGAACAAGCCTTGCCAAGGTTGTGCAAGGCTGCCAAGAACACTAGATTAAATTGCAAGGAAATAATCAAAACTAAAAGTCTCCAAACACAAACCAGGATAGTCTGAACTTCCACAAGACTTGAAGTGCAAGAACTTCTTTGCTTCCTGCAAAGAATCCACCTCTGAGGGCTGGCTTTTATCTCTTAAGGGAGGGGCCATCACCTTGCAGCCTTACTCCGAGTCACCCATGCTGCTGCAGCTGCTCTTTCCTTCAAGCAGCCCTGCGCGCATACGCACTGGGCACTGGCTCATCAGGGACCTCTTCATCACTGCTGCCAGCCTCCACAAGCTCCAAAGGCAGCACTCCACTCTCTGATAGTCCTGGCCCCATCCCTGAATCACATGCAGGGCCCTCATCAGAGTCCTCGCTCTCTGAGACCTCAGCCATCCGCACCTGCTGCCAGCGAACCACAACACTGAATGTCCAATTGGCCATCACTCTGTGGTTAATAATACTTTTTGATCTGCCTTAGATGAAGCATGTGTTTTTTAAGCAGACATTGGAAATATGTAGCTTCCCAGATGCTTGTCTTCATTTCCCATGGTCTTTTTCGATTAAACATATTTAGTGGCAAAGATGGATGTTAGGAATCCCACTACATCTGTAGAATCACATGGCAGCTTGGAGGACAGGAGAGTTCTGAAATTTTGGAATGGCATCCATGAATCTATGTAGCTTTATCAATTTTGGTTGGAGTATTTGCCAGTCAGTATCAAATCTGCCCATGTTCTGCATGCAGGGGTAATTTCCAGGATAAATTGCTATGTCCTGCATTGGCTTAGTACCTCTGCATGTGTTGGATTCTTACCTCTGTCAATTCAGGCCACACTTCCAGAAGCCAAAAGATGGGATGGGATGGTTTTGAAGAAGTTTCAGAACCCAGGATTTTTTCACCCCAGGCAGGGTATTGTCAAAGTGTGGTGAGTTCAATCTGGTCTCCATCTCCTTCTTTTTAAAGCTACAGTAGAAGTATAACAAAAGTGAAAAATCTGTAGTCCATTTACCAATACCTCTTTGCAATATTAGGTCCCTCAAAATGAAGGGGCTAGAAATTCAGGATTTTCCTGAAGTTCTGGAGGACATATTCGGATTTTTTTTTCTTCCAAAGACAACTAACTATGAGTTCTGACTCATACTCTTCTTTTGGCATATGGCACAGCCTTTTGTTGTTGTTAAGAAAGCATCACTCAGTGTTTCAAGCTTTTTAAACCGAATTGTTAAAATATCCACTATTAGTTTCAAGAGTGAAGTTGTTCTAATTTAAAAACATTTAGATATTTATTTTCACCAAAAGGTACCTTGTAGAATGAATAACCAAGAAACCCATTAAAAATAGTTTTACATTTTTATCTCAGGTTGATCTTACTTTAAGAGCAAATGCTTCTGCTTATACAGGTGATGTAGATGTACAGTAAATCCTATGCACCAATGCACATGCCTCAGTTAATCTACAGCAGGGGCATCAAACTCAGTTTCATTGAGTGCATCAGGGTTGTGTTTGACCTTGGGGGCTGAGTGGGTGTGGCCAGCTTGACTCTTGTTGGTTCGCCTGTGGTGGCCCAAGTGCTCTACCAGCGTAAATGGAGCATGGGAAGGCTGCAAGTGGCCCTGCTGAGCTCCGTTTTTGCTGGCAGAGGCACTGCGGGCCAGTCCTTTGCTGTTTTCAGGGTGGCCCCGCCGGCTGGATCTAAGCACCCTTTGGGCCAAATCCAGCCCGCAGGCCTTGGTTTGACACCCCTGATCTACAGACTTAAGAAATACAGAAGTGAAAGCTGGACTTTTTGGTGAAGAACTTTTGTCCTGGTCTATTTCTAGTTGGAAACTGGGGAACGAGTTTCAGCATTTATTTTTCTTCACCGGTCACTGAGGCCAGATACTTGCTCTCTGGAATATAGGACTGAATTTAGTGTTCTGTGCATTGCATGATCCGTCAAGGTGGACAGGTCTCTAGAGACTTTGTTCCTTATTGTTGCTTCTGGGGTTCAGTGCACCACTTTGTAACCTGTTTTGTAGGGTAGCAAATGAAAGTTTTGACTTTGCGAATTCAGATGAAGATACTGCATTTATTTTCCAGAAAGTTTGAATTGATGTGTATTCTGGTTTCTTGTTACATCAGACATATCAAGGGCCATGAAGAAAGATAGATGACTCAAGGATAAGAATTGACTTTTTCTGAAAAGGGTGTGTGTGTGTGTGTGTGTTACTTTATAAGTAGAAGTAAAGAAACAATAACTTAAAAAAAACATGCTAAATAAAATTTTACACACCTAAGAAAGACTAATCATGCTTTTTTTTAAAAAAAGAGCAAGGATGATGTTTCTTAAAAACTTACATATCTCTCTTCTGAAATATCAGGAGACAATGCCAACAAGTGAGAATGAAATGAGATGATGATAGGAGAAAACAAATAAGATTTTATTGGCTAACCAAATTCAATTAGGTGATGAAAGTGGAAAGGAAACAAACAGATTGGCATTTATTTATTTGTTTTCAGTCAGTGTGGTCCTAGATTTCACTTTTCAAGGTCAAAGACAAAGTACCAACCTCAGAAATTGAAATCCAATCCTATCATCCTTCTGGGAGAAATCTGACATTATGCATTTAAAATCCCCTGTAGCATCCCTTGTTGTTGTTTCTTTCCAACATCAGAAAACACCTATGTTAGAAAGGCCTAAAGGCAGAAATGGTGGGAATTGGCCATTGCTGGATTCTACCATAGTCTCCAGTTCATTAAAATGTAGTCTAGTTTTTCAACTACTTTAAATGGATTTCCTCTCATCATTTGTACTAGGAAGGATTTTTCTGAACAACAATCACCACCCAAAATATCACGAAGCGTACACAATGTGACCCCTCCTAAGTATCACATACAGTACCTGGGAGGGTTAATGCTGCTGGCGTGGGAGCTGTTGAATGAGTGAATCTGGATAGCTGCTGCATGAATACAAAACTGACTAAGATGTTTTAGAAACTGGCCATCTGCCTTGTTTACCAAAGAGATCAATGAAAGGGTTGCATTGAATGCACTGAATCAATCAATACATTCAAAATGAGATGCATTAAAAGATATCTCATCTTTAAAGGGAAAGTAACGATTATTTTCAAGAAATAAAGAACACAATCCTTCTCCTTCTCACTCTCTCTCATACCATACCACCCCACCCCATCCCCCCTCTCTCCCTAGCTATCATCTCTCTATGATCTCTCTCATCTATCTCATCTCTCTCTCTCTCTCTCTCTCTCTCTAATCTAATAATCTAATGTAATCTTGTATTTTCACAGTGGTTTATAGGAAGCACCCTCAGCTCTGATATGAGCATTACATCCTGCAACTGTCCCACCAGAATGAGCATTTTCCTTTTTGGGGAGAGAGGGGTTGGTGGGGACAGTGATTATGGATCCTTCAATTTAAAGCTGGAAGCACTCTGAAAACCTGTCAATCTGGTTTGACTAGTAGCTATAATGGAACAGGTACAGACTCAGGCACCTGTCTCAGAAATGGATGGAGATATATATATATATATATACATATACACACACACATACACTGTTGGCAATGAATGCTCTTCAATGCTGCCTCCAGGTTTTTAGACCAAAAAATGTCTATAATGTGAGGAGTGATAATTCTGCCAATAGCAGCGTATTAGGGCTGATGAAGGAATTGCAATTCCCAAATACAGTTCTGAGTGACATTGGTGTTACTGCAATGGAAAGGGATGGTTGAACAAGTCGCTGCAGGTTTTTTTAAGTAAGGTTTTCAGGACTGAGAAAGAGTGGACGGCCCAAAGTCGCTATCGTAGTTCAAGGTCAACCAGCTGGCTTTGTGCCTAAGGTAGGACTAGAACTCACAAGCCTCCTGGTTTCTAACCCTAATGCTTTAACCATTGCACCAAACTGGCTCTCAGTTGGAAAGGTAGTCTGGCCTAGAAGGCCTTAAAACCTATGTTAAATATTCCCCTCACAGATACATGCTAGTCGTTTCTGGCTCTAGCGGGACGGTGCTCATCTCCATTACAAAGCCGAAGAGCCACTGCTGTCCAAAGACGTCTCCGTGGTCATGTGGCCAGCATGACTAAATGCCGAAGGCGCATGGAATGCTGTTATCTTCCCACCAAAGTGGTCCCTATTTTTCTACTTGCATTTTTTACATGCTTTCGAATTGCTAGGTTGGCAGAAGCTGGGACGAGTAACGGGAGCTCACTCTGTTACCCGGCGCTAGGGATTCGAACCGCCGAACTGCCAAACTTTCTGATCGACAACCTCAGTGTCTTAACCACTGAGCCACCACGTCCCATATAGCATTATACAAACTCGAATAGACCATATGCTGTGGCTGCACCAGCTAGTCTGGGCAGAAGGTTGGAACTGTGTGAGAGAAAAGAGGTTTCCTTGTCCTCCCAGCCATCCCATATAAAAACCTCTTAGAATCTTGATCTGTAAGGATCAGAATTGCATGTGGAGCTGATAGGATTGCAACGGTTTCCCACTTTGCCTGCCAGTGTGTGGAGGGCTGAGTACCTGAGATATACTGGAGGGCATGGGCCTCCAACAACATCCTGCTTATTCCTGCCATGTCTTGGACAGGAGCTGCAGCTCTCCACATTCATTCCTAGATTTTATCTGGCATAAATCTAATGTTGGAAGTTCCTACTTGTCTGGAACTCCAAATCCAGGATTTTGTGTGTGAATGGAATCTGCAGGAGTGATTAACATAACCTTCATTTATTTTGGGGTGGGAAAATATTTTCAGATCGTAAGAGATTTTAAAATCCTCCTTAGATATGTGAGGAAAAATAAATCCATGAATTAGATAACTTAATCCTTGCACAGGCACACATTATCTTCCAAATATTCAGAATTTGGACATAATTTTTAAAGCCTCTATTGTATCCATTAAACCTATTAACACTTGGGGGGGGGGAAGCACTATATTTTATCGTGCTAATGTATTCCCCCTCCCCCCCAAATGCCTGGAACAAAGCAAGAATGTGTTGCATGATACAAGGGTTCCTTTTCAATAAAGCAGCATGACTAGGACTTTTGTCTGTGTTTGTTGCAATCATCATGGTCAGGGCTAGGGGGCATCCGGATTCACATCTGCTGCAGCTGGAAATGTTCACATCCTGCCTCACACAATCTCCTCCTCCTCCTCCTCCTCCTCCTCCTCCTCCTCCTCCTCCTCCTCCTCCTCCCATTCTGCTATGGATCTAAGCAAGAACAGCAAATGGTGATGACAGCAACAGTGTCTGTGCTACTCAAGGGTCCCTCAGGAAATACTGACTACCGATGAAGGACTTGGGTCAATGAATTAATTTCTCAGGTAGCTGGCCAAGAGTGCTGACATTCCCTAAGATCAAATGCATTGTTATAATAAAAAGTAGATAACCTCAATGACAATTCAAAACAAACAAACAATTGGGTTATGATTTTTTTTTCTTATTTTCTCCTATCACTGTTCCTCTACCCCTTTAGAAGCATGTTTCTCAAAGTTTCTGCAATCATGGATCACTAAATAAACAATTGGAAAAATGTAAGGACCACCCAGTTTCGAACAAATGCTCCCCTCCCTAAGTTTCTATCTTTAAATGCATGTGAGTTCACATTTTTTGGCAAATAAGATAATGACCAGAGTTGCATCTGTTTATGGCTGCCTCTCCCCATGATTTTTAAAGGCCTTTTAAAACTAATTGTTGTACAAAATTTTTAAATCCCAAATTAAGTGCTTATTTACCACTTCAATCATTTTATGTACCCCATGCTATAAGAACAAGCTGTCTTAGCACAAACCTGATGATCGAGATGTTTGCCAGGAGAAATCTCTTGAGTACCAAGGGCAAGTAGTCCTTCAGCCTAATTTAAAAAAAATGTTTCTTAGGTACTTGTCATTGTATTTCTTATTCACTCATTTCATTTGGAGTTGCTTGAGCAAGATCCCAGTGCTACTTAGCACAGCACATGTAGACTTACTATTAATAACTTGCACTTGAGCCAGTTCACTGTGACCAGTCTTTTGAATTTATTTTCCCCATTGCTACCTGCATTATTGTTAGTGTGCTTCAGTGAAACAATTTTGAGTTACCGCTATGAATTAGCTTTTAGTGTGCGAGGAAGGTGCAGCTGAGGAGGGAATGAGCTAAGGCCTGTGAACATGGGAAGACTGAGACCAGTGTCTGCAGGCCACACTTTGAAATCCATCACCTTGGAACAGAAGATGGAAAAATATGGCCACAATATCCATGTAAGATCTGCTTATCATTTTCCTCTTTGCCAGGGAAAGTTTCTGAGAGCAAAATCATGTGTAAAATTAAACTGTGTATAGATAAGTCTAAATCTAAAGTTGCTTTATTCCACAACAAATCATTTGTCAGCCCAATACCAGGCAGCCAAATATTGTCTGTATATCATGCATATATCACACATATAATTTGCTGGCTCTCTGTAACACTTTGGGGCCTCCAACGTGGCCCACACCAAGTGCCAAAGCCATCATTCAACAAATATTCTTCCTCTGTTCTAATTTCGCTAGCTCCTTATTACTTATTGCTAGGTTGGGAGGGAGTATGTTTTCTTCTTGACCTAGTATAGAAGTTTAGTGTTCTGACTAATTTGAATGATTGTGGGGCTGCCACAGAGAGGAAGGGGGTCAAGCTATTTTCTAAAGCACCTGTAGGCCAGACAAGGAATAATGGATGCAAACTGAACAAGGAGAGATTTAACGTGGAAATAAGGAGAAACCTTCTGAGAGTGAGAACAATCAACCAATGGAACAGCTTGCCCTCGGAAGTTGTGGGAGTGTCATCATGAAGAGACTGGATTGCCATTTGTCAGAAATGGTGTAGGGTCTCCTGCTTGGGCAGGGGGTTGGACTAGATGACCTACAAGGTCCCTTCCAACTCTGATTATCTATTATCTGTTATCTGTTACCTGAATGCCTAGGAGACAGCAAATGAATTTGAAAGGGATGGAGAAGTAACAGAGAGGTCCTGCAAATTTCTCTTTTATCCTGCATCTTTGTAGATCTGGTGCTTAGAACTCCAGTTTATGAGTTCTCCAACCAATTTCCCACCAGTCTCCAGTGCTTTAGATAGAAGTCAAACCTAAAGGTAGAGCCCAGGGCTGTCTCAATGCAAAACAAGTGGCCTTTGCTATTGACTTTGTCTTCTCTCTGAAAATGCATGCAGTATATCTAAGGACTAGGCAAATGATAGGTGGCTGTTTTCAGACAGGAGCTAAATATGAACACTCCTGCATCTGAATTCAGCTTTCAAGCCAAGACAGTCTGGAAGAGTCTCTCTAGTCTTTTATAAACCAGTCCCATTCTGCTGGTAAACTTTGGATATTTTTCCATGTGATTAGAACTGCCATATGGTGTCCACAGTTTCTTGATCGTGACATGAGCACCATATAAATTTAATAAATAACAAATAAAACGGAGAGAGAAGCCATTATATTTTAATGCATTCAAATATGTAAAAGGTGACCTGGGAGGAGTTTAAATTTAATAAATAAATTAATAAATACTTCTCCCATTTTGGATCAACCAACAGCCGTGTAGCATAGAGTTAAATTAATAACTGAAAAGGTCAAAATAAATGAAAGTATCCAAGAACACATTAGAAAACACTGGCTTCATGCAGTGAAAACACCAAGGGACATTTAAAAAAAACACAAAACCTACTACAAAAATAAAGCAGTGTAAAAACGTGAAAGCATTCCAAACAGTTTTTTTAAAATCATAATTTCATAATCTTGGTGCTGAAAGAGCCAGGATGTAGATGTTGAGGAAGAGTTGTACAATGGAAAAAAAGTTGTCTTCACCACATTTGACACTTACCAAAAGAGAGAGAGAGAGAGATAAAATAAGGGTTTTAAGTTTCAGGAAGGTAAAAATGGCAATAAGTGCTTCTTCAGGTCACCTTCAGATCACACCGGGCTTTAGACTTTAAAGTCAATTCATGGGACTGAATCCAGAAATGGATTGGTAGTCAGTGCAAATGTCAACAACTTGACACAGTGGTTGCATTGTAATTGGTGTGATCCAGGAAAACACGGGGCTGTGATTCACAGCTTGCCAAACAACAACTCTCCCCCTTTAGACTATAATACCAGGAAATACATTGTATGTAACTGTGTGGGCTGCTGAGTTGATCTTCATGGGTCATAGGCTCCAATGTGATGAAGTGATTAGCATGATATATTAAGACTGAAAAAAAAAGCAAGTTTGACTTTGCACTAAGCCATAAAAATAATAATTTGATTTATTTATTTAACAATTTATATAGCCACCCATCTAACCAGTGGAATTCTGGGTGGCACCCAGAGATAAAAACATGATACCATTTAAGAGAAAAACCTAGAAAAACAAATATTTTATCTTAGAGGGAACTTATGTGTAAAAAAAACCACTGCGGTAACTTCCCCATTAGATTGTTAGAAGGAAGATATACCTATAACAGGTAAATTATGCTTATAAGATATATAGGCCACTGATTAAAATCTCAATGTGACATTGTTCAGTTAGTCAGTCACGCACAAAAACACAAAGACTTTTATCTGCCAAGACACAACATACTCAATTTGGTTTGCTCTAATCTTGGCTAGTGTGTATTTTAACATAAAGGGTGGATCCAGCCTGTTAGTTTATTGTTAGACCTAGCATGGAACCAGAAAATTCTGTAAACTAGGTTATATTTATTGTGCCAACAGACTTGACCTTGTTCAGGCCATCTCTTAGACAATTAATTCACTTATATTGTATCAATCTATCACCCCAGGTGATTAGATCAGCCATAAAGGTTAATAATCTTCCCAGCTGTTAGAAAGGAGGCTGGGAGACTATTATTTTTCCCCAACATCCTATTGTCTCCCACGTCCCAGCTTCCTATACCCTCCCACCTATGGGAGGGGGCAGGAAATGTAAACCATCTATAGCAAGGATCTTCAAACTTGGCAAGTTTAAGACTTGTGGACTTCAACTCCCAGAATTCCTGAGCTAACATGACTAGAGGAGGAATTCTGGGAGTTGAAGTCCACAAGTCTTAAAGCTGTCAGGTTTGAAGACCCCTGATCTATAGTAATCTGATAAGAAAGCTACAGCTACAGGCATGATGGGTGGGACAGAATACATATCCAAATTTATTACATTATTATCCCACTTCTATTTTTGGTCAGTTTCAGTGTTCGTACATGACAAATCTTCCTGCCTCCTATTTTCCTCCATACCAACAAGCCCCTGAGGTGGGCTGGGCTGAAAGAAAGTGACTGGCCCCAAATCACCCAGCCTGCTAGTTCTCTCCTAAGGGAGAACTAGAACTCTCAGATACCTGATTTCTAGCCCATCATAATCAGTAGCCTAAACTGACTGGCTGTTTCTGCCCCACTGTTGTTGTTTTTACTGCCCACAAAGACATATGTGTGGCCACTCTAGGATTTCATCTGGGTCCTGGACCTTGAAAGAGACTATTTATTTGTCAATAAGTCATTTGCACAGCACAGGAGGAATTAATTTAATTCACAAGCAAACCCATGGCTGTTTGGACTAAGTCGATTTAATTCTGGGTTAATTAGCTTGCCCTTTTTAGAAATGCAAGATGTACTCACAGTACTGTGTTTCCCGTTTCCTCCCCCAACCCATTTCAGTGCATTGTGTGAACAGGGCCATAGAGTGGGGAAATAGTCTTCTTCATCCTCCTCCTCATCTCACTTTTTCATTTGAAACTGCTCCCTTTGTCACCTGAAAAAGAAATGCAGCTTGGTTTTCAGCTGCAAGGTAGGGAGGGGAACGGAAGAGAGGGGTTGTTGTCTCCATCTGCTGAAGCCACAGAAATTGGCCTCCTGCTTATCATTTATTCTCCAAAAGGTGAGAGAGCACAAACTGGGGTTGAAACTGGCTAGGAAAAAGGGAAAGGACTAGCACCTGAAAAGCAGACAACAGCTGCATCTCATAAAAGCAAGTGAAAACCACTGTCAGCAAACAGCAAAGGATATTGATTTTTTTAAAAGGAAGTATAAATCCAGCTTGGTCTTCTCAAAAGACAAAGACAGATGCTTTAACCTCATGAGTTCTCCAAGCACTGTGTAAATAATTTCTTTTATCATGCTTGGGTCTTAGTAAGGCCATTGCTAGGAAGCTGCTCGATCTTCCTTCCAGGTCTAAAAGAGGGTGTGAAAAGAAACTAGAGAAACAGAGAAAGTAGGTGAATGGGCCTTTTAAGGCACCTCTAGGAAATGAATGGAGTATTCCTGGATAGATTCTTCTTTATTATTTAATTCTGTCCATATGCATTGAAATTTACAGAAACAAATAGTCTGGTTTTGCTATAAGCCTTTTTTTAAACAAATGTATTCATATTTGCCTCCCCAGATTTCAGCACCTAGCTGCCCTTGGGTAATTCAGGAAGTTAATCAGGGTCAACCCTGGTAAATATTTGAAAGGGGATTCACCTGGGAATCTCAGTTGAAAACATCCTATTAGAAGGCAATAACAAACAACTTCCCCATTATGCAAAGCAACTGCATGGATGCATGGATGTAACTCACCAGGAAGGGGGCGGGCATGATGGCTCTGTGGTTAAAGACACTGAGCTTATCAGCTGGAAAGCTGACAGTTTGGGTTCGAGAGCCAAGCACTGCATGATGGGGTGAGCTCCCATTACTTGCCTCAGCTCCTGCCCACCTAACAATTGGGAAGGCATGCTGATGCAAGTAGATAAATAGGTACCCCTTTGGTGGGAAGCAGAGGTGGTATTCAGCAGGTTCTGACCAGTTCTGGAGAACCAGTAGTGGAAATTTTTAGTAGTTCAGAGAACTGGCAAATACCACCTCTGACTGGCCCCGCCCCATCTATTCTCTGCCTTCTGAGTCCCAGCTGATTGGCTGGGTCTTCTTTTGTTGCCCTGCCCAGAACAGAGCTGGAAAGCAGGTTAGTAGGGTGGGGAGGGAATGGGGATTTTGCAGTATCCTTCCCCTAGAGTGGAGTAGGATGGAGATTTTGCAATATCCTTCCCCTGCCATGCCATCAAGCCATGCCACGCCCACCATGCCATGCCCACAGAACTGGTAGTAAAATTTTCAATCCCACTACTGGTGGGAAAGTTACGGTTTTCTGTGCACCTAACCATGGAGGTGTCTTTGGACAATGCTAGATTCCTCAGCTAAGAAACAGAGATGAGCACTACCCCCTAGAATTGGACGTGACTAGATGAGGAGTATTTATCTTTACCTTTAAGTCACGGGAGCCAAGCCCAGCTTGAAGACAACTTGACTTTTCATTTTTACTATTTTTTTTATATGGCATGCTTTTTGATTTATCTCCATGTGGCCCATCACAACCCACTATTAGAACACTTGAAAATTGCAGCAAGTAAGCAGATGCTTCTGTTCCACTCTCAATAACATTTTAAAATAGAGGGAGACAAGAAAATGAGTGGAGGAAAGAGAGAAACCTGAGAGATGAGCGTGTCTTTCCTTGACTTTGGGCTTTGTTTCATTTGACGGTGAGAACTAAATCACCAGAAAAGAAAGATCTCTTCAGGTCAGTCTGCTCTCCAGGAAGCCAGAACAGGTCATTCTCTCTTTATGAGTTGGTGTGTGGAAAGAAGAAACATTGGAGAGTTATGTTGCAGAATGCTTGGATTTGTCTACTCACACATTGTTTTTTTTGCTGAAAACTGACAGAAATAAATATGCTGCCTCTCATGACAAGGTCCCAGCATTAAGAGGAGAGCCAAAAATCTTTCGAGGCATTCAAAAATGAATGTATGGAAAGAGGTAGCCCTACTCTTCCCCTCCCCACATTTCTCATATTACGTCCCCCAAAGGTTACAGTGCCCCACATTTATAGCTTGTGTATGACAAGCAACATCTGTTGTTAAGTATGCCCTCTTCTATACATTTAAGAAATGGTGCAGAAGCACTAATCTTGCATGTATGCAACTGGTCTTCTTACACAGAGCTGTCCAAACTGCAAAACTGAATGGCTGCCCCAAATCGTATTGATGCAGGAGGCACATCAGCTGAGTCAATGTACAATAGTCACACTCTTGTTTTATTTTCAACACTCAGAAAGGATAGAATCTTCAACTGCTGGAAACTTCAAGGTAGCTTAGCTGCTGAGGACTCGTTAAAAACCAACAAAAACCAACCGTTTGCTGCCTGTTCCACTCCATCTAATGGCAGGACCAGCTTACGTCAACCCTTCAAGGTTATTCAAGCTCCACAAGAAGACCCAGAGCTAAGCTTTATTGAAATAGGCTACATTAACAGAAGCTTGCAGGTCTGATTGTGTCCCCCACACAAACCCCCTATTTTATTCCCCGTTAAATCAGACTGAGTCTCTTCCTAATATTGCCTTCTTTTCGAGGATTCAAAGAATGCTTCTGCCCTTCTTTGTTTTTACAACAGCTCCGGATGTTTTCTCTTTCTTGCCCATCCATTCTCTCCTCCTGATTCTCACCCATCCTTTAGCTTGTACATCTTTTCTTACAGATAGTCCTCGACCTACAAGCATTCGTTTAGTGACTCTTTGAAGTTACAATGACACTGAAAAAAGTGACTCACAACCATTTTTTCATACATACAACTGTTACAGTATCCCCATGGTCACACGATCCAAATTCGGGCACTTGGCAATTGGCATCTATTTATGATGTGTCCAGAGGTGGTATTCAGCAGGTTCTGACCAGTTCTGGAGAACCAGTAGTGGAAATTTTGAATATTGGAGAACCGGCAAATACCATCTCTGACTGGAGATTTTACAGTATCCTTCCCCTGCCATGCCCACCAAGCCATGCCCACAGAATCGGTAGTAAAAATTCTTTGAATCACACCACTGGATGTGTCCTGCGGTCATGGAATCATCGTTTGTAACCTTCCCAGCCAACTTCCAACAAGCAAAGTTAATGGAAGAAGAAGATTTGCTTAATGATTGCATGATTCATTTAACACAACTGCAATGATTAGCTTAACAACTGTGGCAAAGGGTCATAAAACAGAACAAAACTCACTTAACAACTGCCTCACTTAGCAATTTTGGTCGTAAGTTAAGGACTACCTGTATTTTAAATACTGTTTAAGTTTCCTAAGTGCTCTCATAATTATGGTATGGTGCTTTATTATACATCACACTTGTCATCGATTTGGACTGACATGAGACATAATGTAAGCTAAAGGCCCCTCCTTGATAGCCTGTATGATCTTTCTATCATAGTACATTTTTAATCCTATCTCCATTTTCTTTCTCTTAATATTCCTTACTGTACACTTATTTTATTACAGTGCCTTGCTCTCCATTGGAGAAACATCAGAATGTTGAACTTTACACTGCATTTTTTCCTCAAAAATAAATGAAGGAATGGACTACTGCAGGGTTTTTTGAATAAACTAAAACTTCCATTTTTTTCCTTTTAACAACCCTGTAATCCTGTCATGCCCCTGTTAGAACCTGACTCCGAGGGAGTGGAGGAACAGCCAACAGGGAGTGGGAGTGTGGCTCCAGAGGTTGTGGAGGAAACTGGGGAAGGGCACAGGCCAGCTGGGCATTCAGAGGAAGACCCAGGCCCATCCCCTCTTCTTCCTAGGGCACGCAAGGAGGAGCGGATAAGGGAGAAATGTGAATGGCGTGGTCTACAGGGGAGGAAAGGGCCTTGATCCCCTTCATGGGCTGCAGCTGTGAGGACTGTTTAAAAGGACAAACTGTGGATGGCCCAGTGCTGGAAGCAAAGCGTGAAAATGTTTCTAGTCTGTCAGTTCTTATCTGAGTTCTGGCGTCCTTCCCAGTGTGTGTATTTCGATATCTGTGGATGTCTTCAAGCCCTTATCCTGCCTTGTCTCATTAATTGCTTCAGTGCGGTTTGTGTTGTTTTTCTTTTCTATTTATAATTTATGTGTATTTTGAGGGAAGTTCTTCCTTTTCACAACTGTTTGTGGGGGAGTTTTTTCTCCAATCAATGATAATTGGACCTTTAAAGTTCACCTGTTTTTTGTGACTTTGTTGCTTTTGTATCCCACCCTGCGTTATCACAAATCCCTTGCATTGGGGGTGGAGTTGGGGCAACTGAAGGGAGCTGAGCGTGTACTGACCAGATGTCCTTCCTGATGCCTATGTGAAATTCACAGCACATATCTTTTTGCACCCAGAGAGAGAAATATCTATCACTACCTAGAATCAAATCCACAACCTCCTGATTGTGAGATGAGAGATTCACCTCTAGGCCACCATGCTGCTTACAATTTAAAACTTCCATGAAACTTGCATTTTAATCAATTAATTAAAAGATGCTTCTTTTTCCAATCAGTTGTGAAGCACTGGCTTGGTATAGAGACTTCAGTCTCAGGTCAGCTCTTTTACACACAACCTTCTTCCACCAAAGTGTTTTCTGTATGGCTGGGAATTCTGGGATGCATAGTTCCAAATAAAGTCCTAGGAAGCATCACTTTAAGGAAGGTTGATCACAACTTTACACAATTAGCCTGGATTGAGTTGGCAATGGAGCAAAGGCAGCTACAAGAGGCGTAGGAAACATTAACTTGTAAAACATTTTGAGACATACTGATGGCATAGCTGAGATGTGCAACCTGATACTTTGCATGTTTACTTAGAAGTAAATCCCAATATTTGACAACACATTATCTCCGTTATGTGGGCAAAGAATCACAGCTACAGGGTGCTTCCAGATGGTGCTATCCATCAAAAGACGTTGTGAAGCTTTTCTGCCTTCCCCTCATAACATATTTTTCTCATGGAAAATGATGAGAAAATATGGTAGGCTTCCAAGTAGAAAACCATGATACCTGAATCATACATGCATTCATAAAAAGCTGCCATTGTAGCAGGATGACAGCACAACAAATCAGTGCCTGGAAATACCCTTAAGGGAAATTCAGATTTCCATACCGATTCCCCTAGTGAAAAGTCCAGTCACCAAATACATCTTGTATCAAAGGAAACAGCTCATTTATTTAAGAATTGCCTGCTGAATCAGGGGTTCAGTGAGGAAATATTAGGAAACGGACATAGTTTTTCATGCTAACTTTTCTCCTGGAGTCCTTGTTCATGGCACCCGGAGCCTCATATCTTTACATACTGTGCACCTCGTGGTAAGAGGGAGCTGCAAGCATGGCCCCTCTTTTGCTTGTCTTCATGAAGATCAGTTAGTGGATGAGTCTTTTTTCTTTCTTTCAAGGCATTTGGTCCCATGAGTTTTAATGCTGACTCCCTCGAAAATGGAAGTCAGGAAATAGGTTCATACATCCTACTAGACAAAATGCTGCTTGTTTGGTTCCGACCGAGTTAGCATGGGATTTGAACCTAGCCCTTGTGGTTTGTAAGCCATAGTTTACAAATTAGCACATAGTACAAACCCAGACAGTTACGGATTATTTCATAAATCATGACTGGACAAAGAAAGATTTAGCGCAATGTGCAGAATAAGACAATATGCCCCATTTCCTATCAAACTGTCATGGCCAGCGCATGTCCCCTATCCCCGTGGCAGTAATGTGAGCCAGCAATTTGGAAGATCCACAAGGTGCTTGCAGATTTACAGAATGAAGAGGACCTGTGTGGTCATATGGTAAGTTCAAAGGTCCCTGATTCTGTTGGGCTTCTGAGGTTTGGGAATGGCTTGGCTTTGTGGAATCATAACAGCCTTCGAGACACTAGGCAGAGAGCCAGATGCCTGTAATGTCAACCTGTCATAAAACTGTTTATAGCTACAATCTTTCTTTACTGTAAACCTGCCATGAAGGCTCAGCAATTTGGCAGGGTAACAAGTGTAGAGGCAGATGTGAAACATCTGGAGCTGCATGCAAGAGCATAATGTATATGTCTGGTGTTCTGCACTTGCTGAGGAATTTGGGGAGCTGACTTCTGGATGGACACATATGCAAGTAAATGGAGAGAGATGACATGATGGAAACAGAGAAAAGGCCTGGGTTAAAGGAAATCTGAGCAGAGATGGCATTTAGAGTTTAGGTCAGAGGTGATCAACTCCCTCAGTGTTTTTTTTTATTATTATTTTTATTTTTATTCACAGCCAGCAGAAATGGTGAATTCATAAATGAAATTCTGGGCACAGCTGCCATGGAATGAATACATGGCTTGTTACATAGAGAGAAATATAAGGAAACTTATAAGGAAATATAAGGAAAGGAAAAGACATATTAACAACTGGCATATTTAACAACTCTCTTATACTGCTATAAATGACTAAAACAAGGTAGAGACAGCTTGCAGAGCCTCTGGGTCACATGATCAGGAGGAGGAAGGAGGGGGCTTTAAAGTAGAGCAGTTGGCATCATTCCAGGCAATTGCCCATCTGCCGCTTCCAAAGCTATGGCTGGTGGGGGGGAGTGTTTTCTGCATTCCCACCCCCTCTGCAGCCCTGGGTATGATCCGGCCTGTTTTCCAACCTGATCTTTCTTTAGCTAGCTTCTCCCCACAACACCAAGTTTGGTCCTGTTCTATTCTGTTTTCAGAGACTTATCCTGCTGACAGACAAAGGGCTGAGTGCCTTTACATAATTTCTTTCTAGCATTCCATGAGATTGGAAAGAACTGCTAAAAAGTACCAGGGGTAGTCATTTTTATTTAGGATGCACTTCTAAGCCTAAGTGTGGCACAGTACCAGAAAGCCAGTACCTGTAATAAAGCAATATAATAGTGTCAGTACTATAGCACCTTTCCTAAAGCATACCAACACAACCACAGTATAAAGTGGTATGGAATAATGACAAAAGAAGCTGTCATGCCCCCATGATATCCTACTGCTGCTCTGCCTGCTGTAGACTTGGAACTTAATTTTTTTTAACACGCTGAACCAACTCTTGATTGCAAAATGATTAACTACTGTTGGTTTATTGGAATATTGAAGGAAAGGCAAATGAAATTGCTAATATCCAGTGGCAGGAAAAGAAGAGGGAGTATCCTAACCAGGTATTACCTCTCAAACATTTTTTTTAAAATTAAGTTATTAAGTATTATAAAATGCAAAATACAAAAGTAAATAAAAGAACAACGAGGAAGGAAGGGAAAGGGGAAAGAGAAGTGAGGAAAGGTAAGGAAAAGAAAAGAAAAGAAAATGACTTCCAACCCTCTCTCTGCAGTAAAATAAGGCATTGGCATCAAATCACAGCTTCTTGTTTTTCCACAATAATATGAACAAGTCATTTCTATAAAGATCTATCAAGCTAATCTATAAAACTCAAAGTCAAAATTATATTCTTTCCCACATCAAGTATGAAATTCAGAAGTGGGTTCCATGTGGAAACAAAAGTACTTATGTTCTTTTCTTTAATCAGAGTGGTTTTGCCATTTCAGCCAACTCGATCAACTTCTGCAACCATTGTTCTGTGGTAGGTATCAAAGTGTCTGTCCATTTTTGTGGAGGCAAAAGTCTTGCTGCTGTCAACAAGTATAGTAACAAAGTTCCAGGTATTATCAATGTTCTCTGAATGTCTTTTGTCCATCCTTATCACCCATCCCCTCCCACTTGTGACTGTATGACTGTAACTTTGTCGCTTGTATCATTATGATTTATACTGACTGTTTCCTAGTATGATTTGATTGCTTATTTGTACCCTATGACTATCATTAACTGTTGTACCTTAAGATTCTTGACTCTTGACGAATGTATCTTTTCTTTTATGTATACTGAGAGCATTTGCACCAAGACAAATTCCTTTTGTGCCCAATCACACTTGGCCAATAAAGAATTCCATTCTCTTCTGCTAAAGTGAAGCCTTTCTTCTTTTTCAGGTTTATGGTGTCTCTCCAGCTACTAGGTCTCCTGTAGGATGTATGGAGGTGGGAAAGACAGGACTACACTAAAATGCAGTCACCGATGGAGTTGAACTGTTTAGCATTAAAGGTAGCCTTTGCTTACCAACCACTTATTCAATGGCTGTTTAGAGTTACAACAGTGACAGACGAGGAGACTTACAGCAGGTCCTCAAAGGTGTGAATCCCCACAGCCACATGATCACAATTCGAGCGCTTGGCAATCGGCACGTAATCACAACAATTGCAGCATCCTGCAGCTATGTAATCACCATTTGCAACCTTCCTTAGTGGCTTAGTGACAGAATTCCCATTCTTAATTATGGTCATTAACTGAGGACCATCTGGCTTGTGCTTTCACAATAATGCTGCCAGCAAACCATATCCTGTGGAAAGTGCAGGCCAGCTATTAAAAATATGTATTGCATTCCAAATGAAAGAGAACAGAAGTCATGGACTGAAAAAATTCTAAGAAAGATACAAGGAAGGAGAAAAAGCAATCTATACTAAACAGAGGAGCAGTATACCATTAAATGTATAACAGTTTCTCTAGTTCCAAAACACTCAGCACATATCAAAGAACTGAGGTCTCAACCCCCACTACCCACATTACATAGTCCTATATGTAAAAACATGTTCCTAAGATTTTTGAATTCTGAAGCTGTAATTTCTTGGGTGAACTAATAATTGCTAACACTGAAATAATCAACAAAGGAGAATATTTGTAGCTCAGGGTTGACATGAGGGGTCCTTGATACTCTCTGAGCTTGCTTGTTTTCTTGCAGACATTTCATTATCCAAACTACTGTAGGTAACATCATCAGCGCTAGTAAGGAGTTTGCTATCAGTTTATATTCTGGTGTCTTGCCTGTCTGTATAGCTGGGGGTGGTCTTAAAGATTCTTTAGTTGGGCTGTTTACTAATAATGGTTCTTTAGCAATTTCTTGATTGGCGTATTGCTTACTTGATTGTTGGTCTGAAGTTAACAGACAGGCAAGACATCATAATATAAACTGACACCAAACAGCACTCCTTACTAGCACTGGTGATGTTATCTAGTTAGGGTAATGAAACGTTTGCAAGAAAACAAGCATGCTCAGAGAGCACCAAGAACCCCTCACAGAAAGAATCAGAACAGAAGTAGAATCAACAGTAATGGGCAAAATCTCTAGGCAAATATGTTTGTATAAGAAAGTCCTGCAACTGTGACTTACTTTCTTTCTTTCTTTCTTTCTTTCTTTCTTTCTTTCTTTCTTTCTTCCTTCCTTCCTTCCTTCCTTCCTTCCTTCCTTCCTTCCTTCCTTCCTTCCTTCCTTCCTTCCTTCCTTTCTTAAGCTACTGCAGGGTAATTTTGCTACCAGGAGCAGCAGTCGCAAAGCTTTAGAAAAGTGGATGTGTTGGAACGTGCCTCATAGCAGACTATTTACTATGTGCTTAAATCTCAGCTTTCCTCCAGGGGCTCATTGGTCTCCCTCGACTATATATTGACTATATATTATCCTTACAACCCTGGAAGGTAAGTTAACCCCAGAGATAGTGGCTGCCCCAAAGTCACCAGGTGAGTTTCACATCTGAGGGAGGGAGAATTTAAATACGGTCTTTCCAGCTTTAGTTCAACACTCCAACCACTACATCACACTGGACAATTTTCTGCTGGTGTGCTTTGCATTAACTGCAGGGGAAACAGCTTGCCATGTAATGAAGTTATAATGTCCAGATGCTGAAGAGAATAGAAAGGAAGGAGAGGAGGGGGCATCAGTATGACAGAAGAGGGAGCCTCCAAGGTACACTGAAAACATGTACTTTATTAGGCTCCATAGATTTGGAGTACTGATTTTTTGTCCAGGATACCACGTTCTATAGTCTTACAATGACTTTGCAACTAAGGGCACTTTGTCAAGGAGTCTTCCTTCAAACCACTCATTTCCAGTGCCCCCCACCCCTCTTGGGGACTCCCTCTGTTGCAGATGCAACACATCTGTAAAACCATCCCTGCAGAAGAAGGAAGTTAGGCTAATGTAACTTACAGTACAGGAGAATGCTGCTACTTAGATAAATAAAAACAAGACACCGGCTCTTTTCTACATAAGGGAATCTTATGGGCAGGATTGGCAAAAATTGAACCTGTGGCATTACTAAAGGTATAAGGGTGTTTTCTTGCATGTCTGGTTATTGATTTATTTGTATTTGTTGGCTCTCCTTAAGTAATCCCTTTGCCTTTTAATCAGGCTTAATGAAAAGGCTAAGTAGATTTGTTTTAAATACAAGCCTAGCAGTTGACTATTAGATGCCCTTTGGCTGAATGTAAAGTATATCCTTTTTCAGATTTCTTGCATCTTTGATGGCAGTTGTATCTTTATTGTATGATGAGAAATCAGCCACCACATTCCCATTTATAACAAATGATTTTTTGTTAAAAAAAGGAAGGGGGAACTAGCCAACAATGAGAAGTACAATATCAGCCCATTCATACAACTAGTTCACCCCAAATGATAGATTCAGTGCATGCTACAGCTGAACAAATACACGAAAAGGCTCTATAATCTTGTGTCCCAAAAGATTGCCAAAAAGACTTGCTTTCTCAGGCTTTGTGTCCCTCTGAAAAAGAAAGTTCTGTTTGATATTTATTCTCGGGCTACTTGAGAATCTTTTTCCATTTTTCTGGGTGGTGTGATTCTCTCATGCCTATTTTAAAACCAATCTGCAGCAGAGGTGGTATTCAGCAGGTTCTGACTTGTTCTGGAGAACCGGTAGTGGAAATTTTGAGTAGTTTGGAGAACTGGCAAATACCACCTCTCATTGGCCCCGCCCCCATCTATTCTCTGCCTCCTGAGTCCCAGCTGATTGGCTGGGTCTTCTTTTGTTGCCCTGCACAGAACTGGAAAGCAGGTTAGTGGGGTGGGGAGGGAATGGGATTTTGCACCAACCTTCCCCCAGGAGTGGGGAGGGAATGAAGATTTTACAGTATCTTTCCTCTGTCACACCCACCAGGCCACACCATTAAGCCATGCCACTAAGCCATGCCCACCAAGCCATGCCCACAGAACCAGTAGTAAAAATTTTTGAATCCCACCACTGGTCTGCAGCTTCCTTGGCTGTTTCCCTTTTCTAAACCTTGGGTTTTCACTGGAGTGGGGGAAGCCAGAGAGGCAGCAGAGAACATGATTGTATAATGGTAATACAATGAAAAGCAGAACAATCACATGTTCCCATGGCCCTTTTGTTGCTAAATTAGCACAGAGACATTCCCTTCTACCCACGAGAGCCTCACCAAAGTTCCCTTTTCTTCTAAGAAAATTCAAAATTCTTTTTCATGATGTTGAATGGAAATTGAAAGAAAAAAAAGGACACAATTTTTCTGCAGAACATTCATTCCTGCACTCGGATTGCTGCTGTTTGATACGTGATGAGATGATGTGATGTGTTCAAAAGAAGACTGAGCTAAGACTGAGCTAACTAAAAAGTGGAGATGCAAAATCCAATCTGGGTCAGTCACTGGGATCCGAGGTTTAGTCTTCTGAGTTTTCAGACTCATACTGGAGCCCATCCTCAGGGAATTTCTCTACCGGAATGTGTGTTTGGGGCTATTCTATGCTTCATATTTATGTGGTGGCTTCCTATTGATTGATTGGTATGTTGATGGCCAGCGATTGGCTGTTGTTTTCTTGTGCTGCCATTCCTTGGCTCATGCAATCCTTTTGTTAGAGTCACATACCATGGTTGTATTGTACTAAAAGCTTCACATATGAGATGTGATTCAGCCTTGACAGTTTAACATTGAGGTTGGCAAACTCAGGGTGGGGTTAAGGAGAGGGGAAAGAAAGACTTTCTGTGCCTGGGGGGAGAAAGAACAATATAAGATGTTTGTCACAATGGATTAGTAATGAAGAAAAATTTATGTGCTGAAACTGGTATCATGCCTTTGCTTTATGATACCTCATGCTCATAGAGATCATGGCATAAGACTCTCCCAAATTAATGAAATATGTTGAATCCGTCGAATGCTTCCATGGTGTGCACTTCATATTTTGGGATCACTGTCATAGTTGCACTTTTTTTTGGCATTCTTCCCCCCCCCAAAGGATATCATATGGATTGGTGACACAATACAATGAGTCCCATCAAAATGAGAAACACATGAGGAGTTAAGAAAAGAATGTAGGTGTATTTCTTTCCGCCAGAGGATAGATTAACGAGATTAAGATGATGGAACCAAGGATGAATTCTTTCTGATGTTGAAAACAAACTACTACATTTAATATGGCAGAGTTTAAGAGACAAGGGGCAGGATTGCCACTAATTGAACAGAAGACATTTTGTCCTACACCTCAAACCCAAAAATTTCCTTCAGGGTTTCTTTTCCTGGCATAGAGTTAAGGTTTTACCAGATAGAACATTATTAGGACCAGACAGTGTGAACAATGACATGATGTGTTTATTTTAATGAAAAGCATGAACAGAAATGGGGTAATCCGGACCAGGACTGCAACATTAACTCTTTGGCCTGTTCACAGTTCTCCTGTAAACTGGCATATTTCACACTTGTAGTGCTAGGGCTATGCCTCTATCCACCCACATACAAAGTCAAAGAAGGATGCTTGGAAAAAATGGCATAGACTTTGTTCATAATTTTTGAAGAGTAGCCACTATCAGGAAAGTAACAAACACAGTGAACTCCTGGAACGTTTCATTTTTTCCCCTTTGATTTCATTGTTTACTATCTACCTGCCTCTTAGCCATGTATATAATTATGCTCCTATTTTGGGGTGGTAATTCTGCATCTGATGAAATGACAAAATGGGTTCATTGTTAACAGAAATGTTTGTTTGGTTTTATGTAAGAGGGGACATATCCTAATGCCAGGGCTCACATTCTCTTTTCTTGGTATATTGCATGCAGTGATAATATATACCAGCCAGTGGTAGGATTAAAAATTTTTTACTACCGGTTCCATGGGCGTGGCTTGGTGGGCATGGCAGGGGAAGGATACTGTAAAATCTCCAGTCAGATGTGGGATTTGCTGGTTCTCCGAATGTTTCAAAATTTCCACTACTGGTTCTCTAGAACTGGTCAGAACCTGCTGAATATCACCTCTGATACCAGCATATTAAAGTGGAGAATGGTGCTGTTGCTGAGACAGCACTGTTGTCTCAGAAGCTGCATGCCTTCCTTCTTCACAGGATAAGTCAGAAACAAAGAAATTGGTCTTTTCTTTCTTTCTTTCTTTCTTTCTTTCTTTCTTTCTTTCTTTTCTTTCTTCTTCTTCTTCTTCTTCTTCTTCTTCTTCTTCTTCTTCTTCTTCTTCTTCTTCTTCTTCTTCTCCTCCTCCTCCTCCTCCTCCTCCCCCTTCCCCCTCCAAAGATAATACTACCTTGCCAAATCTCTGACTATGTGGCATTATGATTTCACTATAGTTATTATGACATCCCTGAATGGGATTGTACACTACAGAGAAAAGAAGACATTTTTAAAATGATACCAAAGCAGAGCATCTTGGATTAAAAACAGGCATACATAGTAAAAAATATACAGGGAAGACAGTTTTATCTCCCCAAAGATCAGATTTTACCTTGAATTGTACTTTGAGAATTTGGCATAGAGCTAATAAATATTTGCAACACCAGTAGTATAGTTTCAGTTTTAAAAATGTTCAAAGAAAAACCAGGTCTTGCATAATAATTGTTGCTCCTAAATCTTTTATCCTAGGTGATTAAGTGGTAAACCTGTGAACTGATTTTGATCTTCCTGGGGACTGATGCAAGAGCAGCAAAAAATAAAAATAAAGATGGGAGAACCAGATTCCACCCCTTGATGATGACCTTAACTATATTCCAAAGTAGTACTATAGGGAAGGAGAAAGGAGTGCAAATGGGAATGGGTACTGGTATGATCACTTGAATATGAGCCAGCAGTGTATGGCAGTAGCCAAAAAAAGCTAATACAATTCAGAAATCATGGGCACTTTATCACTGGAGGTTTTTAAGAAGAAACTGGACAGCCACTTGTCTGAAATAGTATAGGGTCTCCTGCTTGAGCAAGGGGCTGGACTAGAAGATCTCCAAGGTCCCTTCCAGCTTATTTATTTATTTATTTATTTATTTATTTATTTATTTATTTATTATTTGAACTTGTATGCCGCCCCATCTCCAAAAACTCGGGGTGGCTCACAACTAAAAAACAGACAATAAATACTTAAAAAACAATTAGATTAGTTTACAAGCCCAAATACTAAAACAGATTTACACAATTAACGTTAAAAAAAAAAAACCTATCCCCCCCCAAGGAGGGGTCACAGCCCGGGTTGGTCAAATAACCAGGTCTTTAAATCATGGCGGAAGGTGCAGAGGTCGGGGGCCAGGCGGAGCCCAAGGGTAGTTGATTCCAGAGGTCTGGGGCCACGACAGAATAGGCTAGTTGCCGGGGGACCGCCAACCGGCATTGGCCCGCCGATGGGACCCTGAGGAGTCCTTGCCTATGAGCTCGCACAGGGCGGCCGGCATTTGATATTGGCAGAAGATGCTCCCTTAAATATTGAGGACCCATGTCGTGCAGGACTTTGTATGTTAAAACTAAAACCTTGAATCTCACCCGGAGTGCAACCGGCAACCAATGCAAACAGTGCAGGAGGGGGGTAACATGGGAGAATCGGGAAACTCCCATCATCACCGCCTCAGATTCTGCACCAGCTGCAATCTCTGGATGGTATGCAAGGGCAGTCCTAAATAGAGAGCATTGCAGTAGTCGAGTCTGGAGGTAACAAGAGCATGAGTGACTGTGCGCAGGGCATATTCTATTCTATTCTATTCTATTCTATTCTATTCTATTCTATTCTAATGGAAGATGTTAATAAGCCAACCACCTCTTTAGTACAGGAATCCAAATTAAAGCAACTCTAGTAATTTGCCAGCCAGACTTCGCTGGTGTAAATCCAAGAAAGAGGAGCCGATGACATCTTTGAACAACTGGTTCCAATAATGAATTGGTCTTACTGTTAAGAAACTTTTTTAAACATTTAATTAGAATGTCCCTTCTTGTGCTTTTAGTCTCTGAACTGGAATCTAGAAAGATAGAGAACAAGTCCTGATATTCTTTCGGGAATTTCAAGAGTGCTGTTATAGCTTCCCGGATTTCTGTCCCCAAGGTTAAACATACCCAGCTCCTACAATCTCTCTTCATAGTTTCTGATCTCCTCTGTGTTCTTATTACTCTTCTCTAAACCTGTTCCAGTTTGTTTAAATCTCATTAAAATGTGATGTATGGAATTGGACACAATATCCTAGACAAGCTTGACTAATGCAGAATAAAGTGGATTGATTACATTCTGTGATTTGAAAACTGTATTTCTGTTGATCCAGACTCCAACCAACTTTTTTGTATCCATATCACAATATCACCTGTTATTCAGTTTGTAAATAACTACTCTTCCAAGATTGTTTTCACAAATGCTATTGTTAAGAGTTCTGCATTTATTTTTAAAATGTCATTACAGTATGTTTTTCTCAAACTTTTTTTTTCTAATTCTAGTAAGATCATTTTGGATTAATTCTGACTTTTAATATTGACCAGTTTTCAGCCAATTTGTTGTTATATACATATTTGATAAGCATCCCTTCCACCTCCTGGATTATTGGAAATCTTGAACAATCCATATTAGTATAGCTGTTGTTTCCAGGGCTATTTAGGGAGGAGGGAGGGAAAATCCCTCATCTTGTGCAATATCAACAGCCTCACTCAGAATGGCTGCCCTTGCCACAGCACACATAACTATTAAATCACCAGAGGGGAAAGTTATGCATTCATTGAATCCAGATCTCCAGCACATATAATTTGCTACATATCCAATTTGCCCTGCAATTCATCATTTGATTCAGTTGGACTATCATTGCGTGTGTATGTGAATGTGAAGTAAGCTCTGGGTAAGAATGTGGTTTTGATGGAAAGCTTAATAGATGAGGTTGTTCAAAACCATTAGACAAAAGGCCTGAGTCAACACAGAGACATGAATACCTTAAGGTATGCTAACAAAAAAAAAGGGCCACTTGATTTTCTAGTGACTTGTTTTAGCCTGCTCTTGTATGCTGTTCCCTTTTCACTGATTTTGGAATTGCTTTTAATCACATATTTATTATATGGATTTGTTTTAGCAAAGTTATATGTTTTTTTTAAATTCACATTTATATGCCGCCCTTCTCCAGAGACTCAGGGCAGCTTACAATCTTTGGAGCACAATCCAATGTGCTCAGCAATAGCCTTCATTCTATTGTATATGCCTGCTTATTACTAGGGCTTTTTTGCGCCCCCCCCAAGCGGCATTCTTACAAAGTCAGCTTATTGCCCCCAACAATCTTGGGTCCTCAATTTACCTACCCGGAGAGGATGGAAGGCTGAGTCAACCTTGAGCCTGGTGGGATTCAAGCCTGCATTAATTGCAGGCAGCTGGAGCTAAGTGCTGGGTGTTTAACCAAGGTTGGGCAGTATATCTACAGAAAAGTGGATGAGAAATGATTGAATGAGTTAGCATGGCAAAAATAAGTCAGCCTTGTAGATTTGCTTTCTTTTATAGGGTAGGATGGGTTAGTTAGTGTACTTATGATCTTGCAGCATATGAGTTGCATTATTGCACAATTTGAAGATAAGAAATCCTCTTTTCTTGGCCAGACTAATCTGTCCAATTTGCTTAGCTTTCCTTTTGCAGGGATTTAGAACAGGTGGAAAATCTCTCCCACTGACTTTTAAAACTAGAGACAGTAATGATGGAGCTTGAGCCATTCTTCCATGGAACCAGTCCTTTGTCTGTGATGAAGTGCCCTGGAAGGTGAGATGACCTCTATGCCTCATTAGCTTTAACTATTATACTGTACACTCATGTGAAAGAAACTTTTACCTAAAGACATGGAATTTTGAGTTTTTTAAAAAAAAATCTACTTTTTACCACAATTTTCCCATTTGAGAGATGAAAATGACAACATCCCCAAAAGCAAAAGTAACTTCTTCAGCATCCCCCCTCCCTTCTCAGTGAGCGTTTTGGTTCACAGAGTTCAAGACATCAGCTCACTCCTCAGAGTTAAGGCAGTTTCAGATAAGTTCATTGCCATCTGCTCGGCTCCATAGAGTGGCTTTAAATATTTCTAATGATATGGGGTGCCAGACTCGCTGGAGCCAGTTTTTCCAGAAAAATCTTGTTGCATACAGGCTGCATGAACTATATAATTTGCTACTAGCCTTTTAAAATCTGAAGTCAATATCTATAAAGGCAGTGGTGGTGTGGGGTGGGGGTAAGGAGAAACCCCTTTGGAGTCAGGGTGATATGATCACATTCCCTCTGCAAGGAACAGATTTCCAAAGCACGAGAAGAGGGAAAATATCACTGATGTTCAGAATGACCCTGGCTTCCGATCTCTGGATCATTTTATGGCAGTTGGATGGCTTTTAAAGTGGGTATATTTATGTGGGTTTCATTTATGCTGCTCCTCCTGGATACTTAGACTTCTTTTTTTTAAAAAAAAGCAGGAAAATAATCAGGCAGTTGCAAAACCATTGCTATGTTGGCTCCAAAAGTGTGCTGGATCCATACAGTCCTAGAAGAACCACAGAAATTGACTTGAAACCATGACTCTTGGGAAAATGCATGGCAGCATTCCAGAGTGTTGTCCTTCTAGATTATAGCACTTGGAATAGCCACCTTAACACAGCATGGCTCATGTGCCAAAGAAAAGGTTCCTGACTTACATTCAAAGTAAAGCAAAAGACAGACTTTTTGTTTTAAATAGCCACATACTAAGACAGGCTTTTCTTGTAACTGGGGCAGGAAGGATTTGAATGAAACGTGGGCTTGGTCTTTCCATTAAATACTGCTTTACAGTTTCTTAGACATGCTCTTCCTTTGTGAGGGAGGCTTCTATTTATCCCTTCTTAAGGTGCTTTAGAATTTCTGTCAGCTTTTCTTGTGTATTTTCAAGCTTGTTGGAGACAACAATGAGCACAACTGTTGCTGGTTTTTATTATAGCATTTTCTCCTCATTCTGAAGCTTCTCTGACTTTCACAATTCCTTCTGAAAATGTCCCACGGGAATTTCCTTATGGGTTTTTTTTAGCATTTAATTAAAGTGTGGGCAGCCAGTAAGGCTTCAAATCATTAGAGTGATGGATATATAATGGGAGATGCTTCACATACCTACTTCATAATATGTGTTCTGTGCTGAAATTTCAACCAAATCCAATTTTTTTGCAAAAAAGTCAAAAACATTACAAATCCAGGGTAATTGTTCTGATAGCCTTATTTTACATGCTTTCAAGCATCTGCAGAAGAAGAAGATCTAAGAATCAGGAGCTTTCTATGTGACTAATGAATATATACCACAAATCCAACAATGAGGCTTTGCAAAGATGGAGACTAAGTACAGGCACTGATACAGCTCTGGTTTTGAGCAAATAAGAACCTAAAGTGATTGTGATGAATAAAATTGCTTCAGCTCCACTCATGGAACACTTTTGCAGATAAAGTGTAGAGTCGGTTCAAAATTTAAAATGTTGTATTTTGGGGGGAGGGGGGTTCCAGTCATGCATGTATAGCCAAGCATTTCCCAAATCAAGATTCCAAACTACTGAATTCAATGAATAAATCAACAATATTTCATTTGATTTCATTTCATTTATTTGGATTTATATGCTGCCCCATCTCCCGAAGGACTCGGGGCGGCTCACATAAAAAATATAACGTACAAATATTAAGGAAGTATTAAACCCAATCCAAATAAATGATAAAATCCCACGTTAAAAGTGCCCAATTAAAAACCCCAATCCCCCTCAATCCAGGCCGGCCTGCAAAAACAGCCAGGTTTTTAGTTCGTGGCGGAAGGGACACAGGTCAGGGGCCAACCGCAACCGCAAGGGCAGCTGGTTCCACAGGGTGGGGGCTCCCACAGAAAAGGCCCTACCCCTGGGGGTCACCAACCAACATTGTCTGGCCGACACCACCCCAAGGAGCCCTGCCGGTGGGAGCGCACTGGGCGACTGGAGCTCGATGGTGGCAGAAGACGTTCCTGCAAGTACCCCGGACCCAAGCCATGTAGGGCTTTATAGGTCAACACCAGCACCTTGAATCTTACATGGAGGGCAACTGGCAACCAATGCAGCTCACGCAGGAGGGGTATAATATGGGAGTATTGGGACACTCCCATCACAACCTACGTGGCCACATTTTGTACCAGTTGAAGCCTCCTTATAGTCCGCAAGGGCAGCCCCATATAGAGACCATTGCAGTAGTCGAGACGGGAAGTTACGAGCACATGGGTAACTGTGCGTAGGGCATCTCGGTCCAGATAGGGGCGCAACTGGTGCACCAGGCAAACCTGGGCAAATGCCCCCCTGGCGACGGCTCCCAACCTGCTCCTCCATACTAAGCCGTGCATCCAGGAGGACACCCAAGTTGCGCACCCTATCCATGGGGGGTAACACATCTCCCCCCATGACTAAAGATGGAACTTCCTGGAGAACCTGAGATGCCGGTACACACAGCCACTCAGTCTCGGCTGGGTCGAGCTGGACCCTGTTCCTTCCCATCCAGATCCGTACTACCTCCAGGCAACAGGACATCATGGAGAGGGCATCACTGAGGTGGTCAGGGGTGGAGATGAAAAGCTGGGTATCATCAGCATACTGATGAATTGACAATAAATTTGAACTGCACACCACTATTTTTTCAAGATTCCTACGGCAACAAGAACTGAAATGGTAGTCTGCCCTATACCTTTATGTGCATTTCTCAGGCTTTCCGGTTGAAGATGGGATACCAAATGCAGAGGAATCAGGGCTGATGCATATTTCAAAACACTTGAATGATGCTATTGACATATATGTTTTCGGAGCTTTGTCCTATTCTGCTCATGATCTTTTAAGATCTTGATGACTCCCCGATCTTCAGTGCAAATAACAGTTTAGAAGGAGAGAAGAAAGTCTGCCTTTTTGATAAAGATACCAGAGACTTAAGAGTTAAAAACCTGTGGATTACACTCCAGTTCTCCTGTGCATGTGCTGTTACATCATTTCTCATTCCAACCTGGAAATGACCTCTAACCAAAATAACTTTAGTTTATTTCTTTCTATTATGAGCAAGGCAAATCTGTATTTTGAACTGGTTAATTATGAATTTTGTCAACATGGCTAGTCCAAATACAGATTTCCATTTATCTCAATATGGTATATAGAAGGTCCCTTACATTTGTTCCTTTCTTGCTGAATTAGGTGAGTCTTCATCACAAGTAGATAAAAACATTATTAAAAAAAATAATTTGGACAGCTTTCTTCAAACTGCAAAGCCATCTAATTCCATTACTGGGGCTTTCTAGAAAAAAGAAAAGCCAAAATAAAAAAATAAAGAGCTCTTGCTCTCTGATTCATTATATCAATGAAGTCTTTAGCAAAGTATCCCTTTAAGACTGCTTCCCGAAAGAAGACAACATGATTGTTTCCTTCACTGATAAGCTGAAGCACACTCATTGCTTCATTTCACCTGCTCTGACACCCAACTTCCTCATTGCATGCCGACTTCAACACCCATTGCACGTACCTACACTGAAAACAGCTGCACACCTAGGGATACAAGCACATATACAAATTCCTGTAGAGGCACATGGACAATCTCTCCCAAACGTCATATGCAACATATGTTTGTGTTTTTTGATTTGGATATCACTTATGGATTTTGTGCTTGTGGTGAGTGTTAGATTTGCATGAAGAGTCAGACGCGGAGTGCTTCAGTGAAGAGTTTATTAGTGACTACAGCTCATAACAGACCACCGATTGGCTGGGCTATGGCGCTACTTATAGCCAGCAGCCACAGTTGCCAGCCAATCAGAGTGCAGGGTTGTTCCCGCACTTTTTAATCATATTTGACCAATCATATTTGACATTTTACAAGAACAGTTCAAACTAAACCAATGACATTCAAACCTGCATACATAACACCCTCCCACTAGGTTCACTCCATACTCAAACCCCAACCTATCTAATGTATTCTTTTAAATAGGTGGGGCTCTTACGTGTACGTTGAGACCTTCGTGGTTCAGAAGTTTTAACGTTCTCACCCAGTGAGAGAGGAAATGTGTCTGTTGGCATTTCCCTAGTTGGACTTCCTGTGAAAGAAGACCCTGTTTGATTGTTAGAATCTGGTCTCTCCTCCCAACCCATTTCCAGCCCAATGTCAGCACCCAAGTCAGGTAGTGATGTGCAATCTTCCACTTGTAAGGATGGATTTTGGCATTGTGACAGGTTTTGGGATGGTTCCTGTCATAATGGCTCATTACACATGGGGTTGATTCTTGTTTGCTGATTATCCTCATGCTCCTCCCTTCCCCTAGAAAAGGCATTAGGTAGGGAACTAGAGAGGAACAATTGTGATGTTCCTGAGGTAATCTGGATCTTAACTGATCTATGTGCCTGCTCCAGAGGATACCATCCTCTGTTTGTACCCTGTAAGAATGAGGGCCTGTGATTTGAGTTATTTCAGCAGGAATCCATGAAGGTTCACCCATAAGGTTCTTAGCATAGACAGAATTACCCACACTGAACGTGCGAACTTTGCAGTGGAATCAATGGTGCTGGGGTGTAAGAGGGATGAAGGCGGTCAAGGGGAGACCTAAGTTTCCTACCCATCAACAACTCTGCTGGGGATAAGTTAGTTGATGGGTTAGGAGTGATGTGCTGAACACTAAGAAGTTTTTCAACTTTCTCAGGGATGTCCCCAGGACCCAATTGCTGAAGCTTTTCCTTGGTAAAGCGTACCATGCGTTCAGCCCGGCCGTTAGCCGAAGGGTGCCCAGGGGCAGAAAGGAAATGTCTGATACCCTGTTGTGTTAAATAGGATTCAAAAAGGTTAGATGTAAATTGAGGGCCATTGTCAGAGACAAGAACATCAGGTAACCGTGGTTACAAAAAGCTTTTGAGCTGCTTGATGACAGCATCAGTTGTGGTGGATGCCATAGAGATAACCTCTAGCCATTTGAAATAGGCATCAACTATAATAAGGAAAGTGTGCCCTCTGGTAGGGCCAGCAAAATCAATGTGAATCCTGGACCATGTGCCCCTAGGACATTCCCATTCCTGTGTGGGGGCGAGAGATGGACAGGCCTGACTACCCTGACAGTTGGGACAAGATGCAACCCAGTTTTCAACCATTTTGTAAATACCTGGCCACCATACATAAACTGGCCAATCCCTTCATCTTTACAATACCAGGATGACCCTCATGTAACATTTCCAAAACCTCTCTTTGCAGTTTTGCAGGAATAACCACCCTGTTACCCCACAAAATACATCCTCTTAATACAGATAATTCAGTTTGCCTGGACTAAAAGTTGGGCAAGGTGAGGTAGATCTTGAAAAGGCCAACCTTTCTTAATCCAGCCTTAATAGGAGCCAATAAGTGTCTTTGGCAGTCTCTTGGCAATTTCAGCAGCGTGTACTGGAAGCTTGGCAACAGTTTCTAGGAAAAAGGTGGTGCCTCAGGTTCAAAGTCCTCCTTGTGACAAGGAAGTGGGCACCGACTCAAGGCATCAGCATGTCCAATGTCCTTGCCAGGTTGTGGATAAGTTTGTATGAATAAGCAGCAAGAAATTCAGTCCACCTCAGCATTCTTGGTGACAGGATAGTAGGTGTAGGTTTGTTCTCCTGCCACAATGCCTAACAAAGGTTTGTGATCTTGACAATTGTAAATGTTCTCCATATAAATACTCATGAAATTTCTTGATGCTGCAACAATGCAATGGCTTCCTTGTCCAATTGCTGTAATTCCTCTCTGCTTTGGTCAAGGTAAGGAGAGTAAATGCAATAGGGCTTCCTCCCGCTGGGAAGCCTGTGGCTCAACCACCCCCACTCCAAAGGGGGATGCATCACAAGTCAGTACAACAGGTAAATTCTCAGAGAACTGTATGAGTACAGCATCAGACGTCATTAGTCTTTTTTATACTGTTAAATGCGATGGTTCTTCCTTCCTGCCCCAGACCCAAACAGACCTTTTTGTCAAGTTAATGTGTGGAATGGTCTGCAATGGTTGCCTTCTGAGTGCATGGGTTTTCCTGCACTTTTAAACAATCATTTCTGACACTTTTACAAAACAGTTCAACTAACCAGCATTCAAACCTGATCAACATAACAATAAACAACAAAATCTCATTGGCAAAATCAAAGTCAAGTTTTTTTATCACTGCACTCTGATTGGCTGGGGCAACGGCTGATGGGTATAGTAAGCAGCCAGTAGCCCAGCCAAATCGGGTTCTGTTATGAGCTGTAGTTTCAATGAAGAACTCCGAGTCTTGAATCTTCATGCAAATCTAACACTTGGCAACGAAGGTGGGATCCTTCCCGAAAGAGAAGACAACGCGGAGAAACAAGATGAGAGAGAGAGAGATGGCCTGCGCTGAACAACCCCCAGCCCGTTCGATCCGATGGCAGAAGACGACTCGTATGCCGGATCGTTCCCAAATGATTGGAGGGAATAATCTCGCCGACATTTCGAGAGAGAAGCCGAAGAGGGTGGTCTTTCTCACCATGCGGCGGCATTTTAAAGTGGCGAAGGCATTGGCGGGAGTGCAGAATGGGAAGGTAAGACTGGTTGACTTAGAAAGGTATTAAGAGCCCATACGCGCCACAAGTATCGTGCCTCATTAAGAGACACGAATTCTACCGTCGGGATCAAGGGGAAAGCGAAACGTTAATGACTTCGTGGCAAGTTAAGGGACAGGGGGTGCATGTGGTTATCAACTTTGAAGAGGCCATTGCGTGATCGATTTGTTCTAGGCCGAAAAGACAAGTTTGCAGAGCAAATTATAATGAAACCTAGATCACGTTTAAGGAGGCCATAGAAGAGCTCTTCAGCGGAAGCTACCAAAGTCCTCGCAGCAGCCAGAAGAAAATAACAGGCTAAGTATCCTGAGTGGAAAACCAAAAATATCAGAAATGTTAAAACCAGAATATTAAGAATGTGAGGATGTTTCCGGTTGGCTGTCAGAGAGAAGGGACGTGCGGGCAGAGGACTCTGCGAGCACGATCCTTCACTTACCGTTCGTGGGGGCTAAATAGAGCTCAAAGGGGGCTTGGAGAGCTCCTGAAGGAGAGGGGTCCCTGGAAAGAAACCCCAGGCGGCGGTCTGCGGCGGAATCGGGTAACCAGAGCGAACAAACGAGCGGCGGAAGATCGGGAGGCTAGCAATGGCCACCCTTCAATGCTGACAGCCAACTACACTAGCGGTGACCAAGCAGAACCGAAGGTACGGCTTTGCGAGACCAAGCAATATCCAGCAAGCAAAAACAAACTAAGATAATTTAGATGCCAATAATCAATCTTGAAAATATCTGAAGAAAAATTAATAGCTCTAATTTAAAAAGCTGACCAAGCGGCGAGATTCGTGACGAGCGGAAGAAGAGAATAGAAACAAAAATTTAAACTGTTAGAAGGAGACTAAGAATAATATATATAAAACTGAATAAGTACATATTATTAAAATATATATACAACTTCGGATCGGAGCCGAAACAAGACATAAAGATTTCAACTTAAAGATAGCAGCAGAGTTGATTGAAAACGGATGCTGTGGATTCTTTATAAATTAACCAACTTGTTAACTGCGGAAGATTGAGACCGAAAAGAGACAACTGAATAAAATACAAAAACACTTGGACTTGGATTTCACAGATTTACACAGACCTTTTAAGAAAACTTTTCGAAGATTGCAGCTAACAACAAAGAAAGAAGTAGCAGAAGAGAAAAGAAACTCCCTGAGTCACGCTGCAACAAGAAGGAGCGGAAGTGAAAGTGATACTTTAGATACACGAGTCTTTCGAATTACTTTCCCTTTCTAAACTTTAAGCTTGTAACTTCTAGATAGATACTTTCTCGGACTTTGTTTCTCTTCTTCTTCTTTCCTTTCTCTTTCTCCCTTTTTATACTTGAAAATTTCTCTATAATCATACTTTCACCTCTTGCCTTTCTATTTTTTTTCTAACTATTATTGTATATTAAGAAACAACTGTCAATAGTTTGCTAATACTCTTTTAATATCTTAATATTCCAAATAAGTATTTACCTAAAACCACTGAATCATATAATTATATAATTGATAAGCGTTTTACTAGAATTGTTGTCCTAGGAAAGAATTATTTTTTATGCTCCAAATTTCAGAAGAGATACTAGATAAGGATAATTAAATATTGAATAAGCATATCTATGTTATATGTATTAAGATAAATCTGTTTATACTAAAACAAAAGAGGGAGGAGATTGGGATATAAACTTGACTTGGGTGGAAAGAAATAAGGGGAAAAAGTGAAGTTAATTGATATTGTGAAAAACTTCAAGTGAAATTTGAAAAATGACGAGTACTATTAATACCTCTAAGACTGGCACAGTTAGGAAAGCTCCTAACCAATTATCAACTACCATGACAGTGCAGAGTCCCTCTGCACAAAAGACAATCGAGGAAACGCTCCCTAAAGAACGTGCAAATTCCTCCAAGGATTTACAAAGTTTATTGCTAAGCATGCAGGAGATGATGGTTAAAAATCACGAGGAGATGAAAGAGGAAATTGGATCGGTTAAAGTAGATTTGAAAGATAAGATACAAAAGATAGACGAAAAATTTGAAATATTTCAGCAGGAGATGAGGAAAAATCAGGAAAAATACTAGAAATAGAAACAAAGGTGATTAAAGAGGAAAAGAGAGTAGATGAGTTGACAGAAAAGTTAATAAGAGAGAACAAAGAATTAGAAACTGCAATCATCCATCTCGAGTCAGAAAAAGCTGCATACTATTTAAGATTCCAAAACGTGAAGGAAGAAAGGGAAGAAAATTTATGGGAGGTTATGACAGATATTCTAGCTGGCACACTAGAGATGCAAAAAGGAGATCTAATGAAGGAAATTGACGAACTGTACAGAGTCCAAACCAACTATGCTAGGAGATTTAACCTACCAAGAGAGATACACGTTAAATTTGTCAAGAAATCACTTAGAGATGAAATTCTATATAGATCCAGAGATAATATTTTACAATATGCCGACAAAACAATAATAATTCTTAAACAAACCCCCAAAAATAAGAGATTTAAGAAGACCATATCAATTTTAACGACCAAATTGATAAAACAAAATATTAATTTCAGATGGTTAATCCCAGAAGGTATAATGGTTACCTGGCAAGACAAGAAATATAAAATCGATACTATAGAGAAGGCAGAGATGTTTTTGATCAACAATTAAATAGGGAAGGAGTAGATGAAGACAGGGAGGAAGCTAGGAGAGTCGAAAGGAAAAGATTAGAGACATATAAAAAGGTAAATATAACTGATAGTACAGATGATAGCAAGAGAAAACCAGAAGTCCCAGAAGAACCCATGGACATCAGAATCACAAGAAGCTAAATATAGGATCCAATAAAAATGCAAACCTATCTGACCTTATCTCTTGGAATATAAATGGATTAAACTCACCAGTAAAAGGAAAAAGGTTTTTAAGCACTTACAAACTCAAAAAGCAGACATTATAGCACTACAAGAAGTCCATATCACCCAAAAACAGAAACATCTATTAGAGAATAAAAAATTAGGTAATATGTTTGCGGCTTTAGATCAAAAAAAAAAAAGAGGAGTAGTACTTTATATAAAAGATAAAATCCTGCTTCACTAATATACTCTGACAAAGACGGTAGGTTACTTATGGTAGAAGTTGAACTTGGACAAATTAAATGCTTATTAGCGGTAATTTATGCACCAAATGGCCCCCAAGAATTCTTCTTTCAGAAATTATATGATAAACTCAAAGAATTGCAATATCAACAGTTATTTATTACAGGAGATTTTAATGCAGTCGTAAATAAACTATTAGATTATAAAGGAAATAATACCAATCTAGAAAAGAAAAAAAATTACCAAAAATATTTTTGATCTCATGAAGGAATTTAATATTAGTGATGTCTGGAGAGAGAGGAACATGAACAAAAACAGTTTACTCATTACTCTAACCGTCACATGTCCTGGTCAAGACTTGACATGGTTTGGGCGACCAAAAACTAAACTCAGGAATTTTAGACATAACAATGGAACCAACTACACTAGCAGACCATAATATGATTAGGCTTAGATGGGAAGGGCAACAACCACAATCAAACAATTGGATGCTCCAGAGATCGATTCTAAAAGATGAAGTTTTTAATAAAATATTGACAAGAGAATTAGAATTTTTTTCAAGAAAATAACCCTCATGACACCTCCCTTCAAAACAATTGGGATACTGCTAAAGCAGTGATGAGAGGAGTGTCTATTAAATATATGGCCAGGAAAAATAGAGAAAAAGACAAAAGAAAATAAAACTACAGCAGGAATATGATGAATGGCACGAAAGATTACAAGCCACCCCACAAGACGAGCAAATCAAATCTCAATTGAATAAGATTAAACATAAAATAAATTTAACTGAGAAAGAAGAACTAGCCCAGAAACTAAAGAGGACAAAACAATACCAATTTGAAAATGCAAATAAACCAGGACGTTGGTTAGCCTCTAAGCTTAAAAACAGAATGAAAAAGATGGATTACTAAATTAAGAAATGAACAAGGGGATATATGTTATAAAGAGGAGGATAAAAGGCAGATTATTCAAAAATACTATAAAGATTTATACACAGAGACAAGTTATGTTACAGAAGACCAAATTTTAAAATACTTAAAAATGCAGATCTCACACAAATTTCAGAAGAAGATCAAAAAGCGTTAAACCATTCTATAACCCTTCAAGAAATCTATGTGGCAATTAACAAACAAAAATAGATAAAGTCCCAGGTCCAGATGGCTTACCAGCAGAGATTTATAAAACACAACAAGAAATTTTAGGAAAAGAAATGGTAAAAATTTTCAATGAAGTTTTAGATAAAGCGAATTGTCCTCAATCATGGCAAGAAGCTAAAATATCTATCATTCCTAAATCAGGCTCCGATCTAACAGAACCAGGGAACTATAGGCCAATCTCTCTCCTTAATGTAGACTACAAAATCTTTATGACGATCCTGGCAGAGAGATTAAAAAAAATACTCAATAAACTCATATCCCCGGACCAAAATGGCTTTCTCCCTCAGAGACATCTCAGAAACAATATCAGAGTAGCGTTGGACATATTAGAGTACTATGAGGATCGGAGCGCAGAACAAGCTGCATTGCTATTCTTAGATGCCCAAAAGGCATTTGATAATGTGAAATGGGACTTTATTTTACAGCAGAGTGAATATTTGAAGTTAGGACCCAAATTTTCTAATATAATTAAGGCTATCTATCAAAAACAATATGCTACAATTTTAATTAACGGGAATTTACAGAAAAGTTTCAAATACAAAAAGGAACGAGACAAGGCTGTCCATTGTCACCACTGTTGTTCATTATGACATTAGAGGCTTTAATTAGAACAATCAAAAAGACAATGATATAAAAGGATTAAAAGTAAAAAGGGAAGAATTTAAATTACAGGCATTTGCAGATGACCTTCTTTTCATTCTGGAAGAACCTCAATCTTCAGGACCTAAACTTTTACAAAAATTGGATGAATTTGGTTTAGTAGCAGGATTAAAAATAAATAAAAAGAAAACAAAAATGATCACTAAAAACATGACAAGTAAACAGAAAGAATTATTGACCTTAACAATGGGCATTGAAATTGTCGAAAAAATTAAATATTTAGGAATTATTATATCCCCAGATATAGCACACTCAAGAAAGACAATTATGACCCACTTATTAAACAAATAAGGGAAGACTTAATAAGATGGACAATTTAAAATTATCCTTTATGGGCAGGATAGCTACGATTAAAATGAATATCTTACCAAAAATTCTATTTCTCTTTCAAAATGCTCCCATAAAATTAAAAAATCCTTTTTGATGAATTAAATAGACTGACATCAAATTTTATTTGGCAAAGAAGGAGACCAAGGATAAAATTAAAATTATTACAAGATGCAACTGAAAGAGGGGATTTGGTCTACCGGATTGGGAGCTGTATTATAGTGCTGCAATTATGACTTGGATAAAAGACTGGATAAACCACACAAATACAAGGATACTAACATTAGAAGGCTATAATCTCCAGACAGGATGGCACTCTTTTCTTAGACAAGATAGTTTAAAGGGACACAGCTATGTTTTGAAACACAAAGTAAGACAAACACTTCTACACACCTGGTTCAAAATTAAGAAACAAATGTATATTCAAATACCAATCTGGATATCAACATTAGAGGCTTTGATGCATCCACACTTGCTAAGATACGATAAAATCATTACTTATGAAGAACTGTTAGATGAAAAAGGAGATTTGCAAACTAGACAGCGGTTGAATGAACAGGGAATAGAATTGGAATGGTGGGCCTATCTACAACTCCAAGCTAAACACGCAGAAGACAAAAAGGAATTGGGTATTAGTAAAACTAGGACGGAATTAGATGAAATCTTGTTAGGGCCAGATGTAAAAATGATTAAAAAACATATCAAGTATTACTACAAACTAAGTTGGAAGAAGAAATTGTTAAAGAAACAATGATACATTGGATGAGAGATTTTGGTCATAGTATTGCCCTGAACGATTGGCAAAATATTTGGACCAGAAATAAAAAATAACTCTTGCAATTCCATTTAAAGAAAACCTGTATAAATTATTTTACAGATGGCATATAACACCAGCAAGACTATCTAAAATGAACAATAAATTTTCCTCTCTTTGTTGGAAGTGCAATAAGGAAAGAGGTACATACTATCACATATGGTGGAGTTGTGGAAAGGCCCAAGAATATTGGAAAGGAATACATCAATGCTTACGAGAAATTTGTGATGTAGAGTTTAATTTTAAACCAGAATTTTTTTACTGGGAATCACCAATGAGACATATCCGAAGGAAATCTTCTATTTAATGATTCATATTATCACAGCGGCAAGGATGGCCTTTGCACAGAAGTGGAAAAACACTGAAACTCCAACAGAAGCGGAGCTTATGAAGAAAATAATGGAGTGCGAGAAATGGACAAATTGACATTGGAAATTAAAAATAAGGAAGAAACGGACTATTACAGAACTTGGAATAACTTCTATGGATGGTTAGACAAGAAAAAGACTTAACTGACTTTTTGAATTGGACTTAACAAATGATGGACAATGAATGTCATGAGCCTAGCCGTACTTGGTTCGACTATAGTATATGTTTTACGTTTTGTTTATGTCAGTGTTTATTTGTTTGGTTATGTTTAATTACTAAATAAAATCAATTAAAAAAAAAAAAAAAAAAAAGTGAAGACTTGTGGAATAAACAATACAATAGATCTGATTCAGACTGTGTGAGGTGGAGGAAGGAATGTATAGACTCAGAAGGGAGAAAAAAAAAGGAAAGACCTGGAAGAAAGAAGAAGAGGGGAAGACTTTTATGAGAGGGTGTGGGGGGAGGGCACCCCCCGCACTGAATGCAAGTTTTTTGATCCATCTGCCTCCGTGTGAAAAAGAGGTAACCTAGCAAGAGTCTGCAAATCATCCAGAACTCCACCAAAGCAGAAAGAAGTTTCCTGGACAAAAATTCAAGCATAACAACTTCAGTGAGGAAATGGGGTGCAAACACAGACAAGAAGCAAATGGGAAGAATGAAATCATCAAACAGTCACTATTGGTCATTCTTAACCCTTAAGAAGCAGAAAAGATGTGAAGGTACTTATTGAAGGAAGGCCTTGCCAAATGGAATGGACTCAGGTCCTATTTATCTATGGTGTCATGGGACACTATCACAGGTACTTCCCAAAACATTCAGAAGAAGCATTTCCAGAAGCAAGCATGATATTAAAGACTACCAAGGAAACAAGATTCCAGTAGGCATCGAGGTGATGGCATCAATACGTGAAGCAACACTGGAATGGGAGGAGGAGGCCCTGAAGTTGAGTTTCAGAGGTCTTCACGAAGGATTGGCAAGCAATTGGGGACCCTATCACTTTCAACCTAGATCCCAAGGTGCCACCATTCGCTTAAAGCCAAGAAGGGTCCCATTTGCCTTAAAGGAAAAAATGATGCACAATTAGATAAACTAATAGCTCAAGGAGTTTTAGAGCCCACTGACCATTCCAGATGGGAGACACCCATAGTCACACCAGTCAAGACTGATGGGTCAGTGAGAATCTGTGGGACTATAAGGGGACATTGAAAGCACTTCAAGCAGAGTGCATATCCAGTTCCAGTGGTGCATCATTTATTACATTCACTTGGCAGGGGGCAGTCTTTGCAAATGGATCTGGCCCAGGCTATCAACAACTAACAGTTGATGATGCCACTGCAGAGGCCCAAACCATTGTGACTCATAGAGGTGCCTTCAAATGAAAAGGTTACAGTTTGGGAGTAAGCACCAGCATTTTCCAAAGCCTTATGGAAAGGATGCTCCAAGGACTGAGGGGTAGAAGCCTTACTTTATGATGTGTTAATCTCTGCTGAAAATGACACTCAGTCAAGAGAGACTCAGAGAAGTCCTTACCAGATTCAAGAAGCGGGGTTAAAAGTCAAGGAAGAAATGCACTCTTAGAACTGACAAGGTTGAGCTTGGGCTAATGATTGACAAGCATGCATCCAACCTACAGATGCCAAGGTTCAAGCAATCAAAGAAGCCCTAGACCAAAATGCAAACAGATTTGCAAGCCTTCCTTGGACTTATTAACTTTTATCACATGTTCCTACCTCAGAAGGCAACCATTGCAGAACCATTACACAGATTACTTGACAAAAGTCTGTTTGGGTCTGGGGCAGGAAAGAACAATCAGCATTTAACAGTATTAAAAGACTAATCAGGTCTGATGCTGTACTGATACAGTTCTCTGAGAATTGCCTGTTGTACTGACTTGTGATGCATCCCCCTTTGAGGGGGGGGGGGTTTGAGCCACAGGCTTCCCAGCGGAGGGAAGCCCCTATTGCATTTTACTCTCGCACCTGACCAAAGCAGAGAGAATTACAGCCAATTGGACAAGGAACCATTGGCAATTGTTGCAGCTATCAAGAAATTTCATGAGTATTATATGGGAGAACATTTACCATTGTCACAGATCACAAACCTTGTTAGGCATTGTGGCAGGAGACAAACCTACACCACTATCCTTCACCAAGAATGCTGAGGTGGACTGAATTTTCTGCAGCTTATTCATACAACCTTATCCACAAGCCTGGCAAGGACATTGGACATGCTGATGCCTGAGTCGTTTCCCACTCCTTGTCACAGGAGGACTTTGAACCTGAGGCACACACCTTTTTCCTAGAAACTGTTGCCAAGCTTCCAGTACATGCTGCTGAAATTGCCAGAGAGACTGCCAAAGACACTTTATTGGCTCCTATTATAGGCTGGATTAAGAAAGGTTGGCCTCTTCAAGATCTACCTCACCTTGCCCAACCTTTTAAATCCAGGCAAACTGAATTATCTGTATTAAGAGGATGTATTTTGTGGGGTAACAGGGTGGTTATTCCTGCAAAACTGCAAAGGGAGGGTTTGGAAATGCTACATGAGGGTCATCCTGGTATTCTAAGGATGAAGGGATTGGCCAGGAGTTATGTATGGTGGCCAGGTATTTACAAAATGGTTGAAAACTGGGTTGCATCTTGTCCCAACTGTCAGGTAGTCAGGCCTGCCCCACCTCTCGCCCCCAAACAGGAATGAGAATGTCCTAGGGGCCGCTGGTCTAGGATTCACATTGATTTCGCTGGCCCTACCAGAGGGCACACCTTCCTTATTATAGTAGATGCATATTCCAAATGGCTAGAGGTAATCCCTATGGCATCCACCACAACTGATGCTGTCATCAAGCAGCTTAAAAGTTTTTTGTAACTCACGGGTTACCTGATGTTCTTGTCTCTGACAATGGCCCTCAATTTACATCCAACCCTTTTGAATCCTATCTAGCACAACTGGGTATCAGACATGCCCTGACAGCCCCTGGGCACCCTTCGCTAACGGCCAGGTTGAAGAATGGTACGTTTTACCAAGGAAAGCTTCAGCAATTGGGTCCTGGGGACATCACTGAGAAAGTTGAAAACTTCTTAGTGTTCAGCACATCACTCCTAACCCATCAACTAACTTATCCCCAGCAGAGTTGTTGATGGGTAGGAAACTTAGGTCTCCCCTTGACCGCCTTCATCCCACTTACGCACCCAACACCACTAGATTCCACTAGCAAAGTTTGCACGTTCAGTGTGGGTGATTCTGTTTATGCTAAGAACCTTATGGGTGAGCCTTCATGGATTCCTGCTGAAATAACTCAAATCACAGCCCTCGTTCTTACAGGGTACAAACAGAGGATGGAGTCCTCTGGAGCAGGCACATTGATCAGCTTAGATCCAGGTTACCTCAGGAACATCGCAATTGTTCCTCTCTAGTTCCCATACCTAATGCTTTTTCTAGGGGAGGGGAGGAACATGAGGATAATCAACAAACAAGAATCAACCCCATGTGTAATGAGCCATTACGACAGGAACCATCCCAAAACCTGTCACAATGCCAAAATCCATCCTTACAAGTGGAAGATTGCACATCACTACCTGACTTGGGTGCTGACATTTGGCTGGAGATGGGTTGGGAGGAGAGACCAGATTCTAACAATCAAACAGGGTCTTCTTTCACAGGAAGTCCAACTAGGGAAATGTCAACAGACACATTTCCCCTCTCACTGGGTGAGAACGTTAAAACTTCTGAACCACGAAGGTCTCAACGTACACGTAGAGCCCCACCTATTTAAAAGAATACATTAGATAGGTTGGGGTTTGAGTATGGACTGAACCTAGTGGGGAGGGGTGTTATGTATGCAGGTTTGAATGTCATTGGTTAAGTTTGAACTGTTCTTGTAAAATGTCAGAAATGATTGGTTTAAAAAGTGCGGGAAAACCCTGCACTCTGATTGGCTGGCAACTGCGGCTGCTGGCTATAAGTAGCAGCGCAGACCAGCCAAATCGGGTCTGTTATGAGCTGTAGTCACTTTTATACTCTTCACTGAAGCACTCCGCATCTGACTCTTCATGCAAATTTAACAGTTATAGAAATGGCTAGTTATATAGTAATGTGTAAAAGTACAAAGTTGAGGTTGTAATGTTGTTATTGTGTACTGTGCTAAAAAGAAACGGAAGCCAACAACTTTTTCTTTCTTCCCTTGTCCTTCATATTTTCTTTCCCCCTTTCTCCCCCTCCATAATTTCCTATTTTTATTTTTCTTTGTGTTTTATACATCAATAAAACAATAAAAGTTGTAGAGTTTACAGCTGTGATGGCGAACCTATGGCACACGTGCCACAAGTGGCACGCAGAGCCCTTTGTGCTGGCATGCGAGCTGCCGGCAAACTTACCTCACTGCACATGCCTGTGCCACACAGCTAATTTTTTTAATTGGTTTGAGGCCTTTTTGGCCACACAGAGGCTTGGAAAAAGTCTCTGCAAGGCTTCTCAGGCCAAATTATAGGCCTGTTTCATCACTTCCTGTAATACTGGAAGTGATGAAATGCCTCGCCTGAGAAGCCTTGCCTTCAAGCCTCTGGGAGGTTGAAAAAGGCCTCAAACCAGTCAAAAAGTCAGCTGTGAGGTACAGTGCAGCAAAGGGGATGGGGGTGGGGATTGCATGGGCAGCGCAGGGGGCGTGGGGAGTGGGACACGCACTGCATTCTGGGTTCTGGCATGCAAGTACGGGTGTGCTGCAGTGGTGGGATGCAATTTTTTTTTACTACTGGTTCTGTGGGTGTGTCTTGGTGGACATGGCAGGGAAAGGATACTGTAAAATCTCCAGTCAGAGGTGGTATTTGCTGGTTGTCTGAACTACTCAAAATTTCTGCTACCGATTCTTCAGAACTGGTCAGAACCTGCTGAATACCACATCTGGCGTGGTGGTGTGCTCGCAGTTTTTGGCACAGGAGCCCAAAAAGGTTAGCCACCACTGGTCTACAGCCTTCTCCTGTGACATAAACCTGCATGTGCATTCATCTAGAACATAGAGGCACAATGATTTTGAGCCACTTTCCTGGGAAAAAGGTGATAACCTGTAAGACTTATTCTTTTTCTTCCAGGTGGCAGAGGAAAAGAAACTGGCATCAGGGCTGCCTGCAGACTTGTCTCTGGAGGGGAAAGTGCATTTGGTGAAGCTTCCCCTTGGCAGCCCCTTGGCAGCCAGTAAAATGATCTGCGTGCAGAGGTCTGGCAAGCATAGAGCAGTGTTGCCCAGCCAGCTTTCCTTATATTTTTATATTGCCACAATGCGAGTGGGCACATGGGCTTTAGTTGTAAAGCCATCCATTGCCTCTCAGACAACCACAGGGGATCTTTACTAGAACTGCATTTCAAGGAACTTTATCCTGATTCTTCTCCAATTTTTTCCTCCAGCATTTTTCTCCAATGCTCCAAGTTACAACCTGCAAAAAAGTGCTCTAAATCTATGAAATCATTCCAAGAATTGGAATATGTTTTCAGAAAGGTAATCAGGAAATAATTTTGCCATGATAAGATCCTGGCCTCTTTTACACATAAATGGGTGGAAAAAAGGTTGATGGTGAATGGTTCAAATGAAATGAATTCCTCTCCACTGCCATAACTGAGCTGAGGCAGCTCCTATTTTGAAAACTCAGTTCCAGACATCATGCTGTGTGATATAACTTAATATTTAGCTGGGGCAGCAGCCTTGTTTGGGCCATTTGTAAGCTAATTTTGCAGAGTGGGAATATAAATACTTTAGCTAGAGCAACACCAAAATTAGAATAAGCTATCTAAGACTTATATCCTCTGTCGCTGTTGCTGGTGTAGGCTGTGTATTTGTTAATAATATTGATGTTGGCAAGAACAGAGAAGACGCCCTTGTGAAAAAAAATGATGTGGTTCTGTGTTTTGCACCTGGGACGAGAAGATGTCGTCACAGTTAGATAACCTTGTGCTTTCAAAACCCAGCCTTCTGAAAGCCAACTAAACACATCCTCTGGGCAATTTAAATGTTCCTGGAAAGTTCTCCCAATAACAATCACATCATTGAGATAAACCCAACATGTGGCCCACTGAATATCTGCCAAAATCAAAGCCATTAGCCTTTGAAAAGTGCAGGGGGAATAGCAGAGACTGAAAGGCGTCATGCTGAACTGGCGGAATGAGATGAGGAATCTCCGGACAATGCTCTGGATGCCGTTCCGGTTTTCCAGAAAGCCAACAAATATGTCGGAGGTAAAATAGCTGTTCAGCTGTAGAGGAGAGCTTCTTAGGTCTGTTAGCAGAGGCTACGATTATTTGATATGTGCCAGGGCTGTAAGGAAATAGCTCCTGTGTTGAGGATCTGTATGTATTTGCCCTGCTTTTTCCAGGGCATTGTTTAATATTCTGTGCAAGTCCCTCTCTCTATGTATGATGCAGATATAGATATAGATATCTATATCTATATTTATCTCTCTCTCTCTCTCTCTATCTCACTATCTCTAGATATAATATATATTCATATTCTATGCAACCCCCCTAAAATAAGACCTACCCAAAATAAGCCCTAGCCTGAATTTTTAGCATGCTCCTAATATAAGCCCTATCCCAAAAACAAGTTCTAGTTAAGGTCATCAGTGGGGTGTGTGGCCAGCACCAGAGGCAGCAAGAATGCGGGAACTGATGGTGTCTGGCAGAAGCTGCAGCCTGCGCAGCACAGGAGAGTTGATTACCTGTTCACAGCAGGTAGAGGCAGAGACAGAGGCAAGGAGAGGCACTTGATCTGGGCTCACTGTATGGGATGCAGGAAAGCTGAGAGTTGGTGGGCCAGAGCAGGCAGGCTGCCATGGGGGGCTTGTCTTCACATGGCAGCACCAGCATCAGACAGAGGCAGAGGTGCGGTGGGGGGAAGGCAGGTGATCTCAATGTGCCATGTGGGCTGCAGGAAAGCCAAGAGACATGAAGATGAGCCTCCTGTGCCCACCCACCCCCACTCTGTCCCACCATCTCTTGGCTTGCCTGCTCTGTTGCAGCTGCAAGCAAGCAGAAGAATTAGGCTGGAAGCCATGCGGGGTCCTGCTGGATGGGGCTGCTGGAGTCTTTGTCATGAGGCGAGGCAGATCTCAGGATGTGGATGGCCTGGCTGCTACTGGAGTCTGGTAAAAGTAATTATCACAGCAAAAACTACTGCCTGTTTTGCATCCCCATTCCACGCCTTCCCAAATGAGAATTTATCATGAATTTAAACTTTCAGTGAAGCTATTAATCTTATTCCACTTTCTCACATGTAGGAAAGTATTAGATGGAAAAGGCATTTCTTATGATCTTAGATGGGAATATCTGGAGTACCCATGGTGGCTGTTAGATGATGCAACCCAAACTTAGGAAGGAGAGCAGTACAGCTGCCTGACCTTGCTTCCTTCTTTAAACATTACTTTTCAAAGGAATCTTCAGCACAAACAGAGGCTGTCAATTATGTAAGTGACTCATGCATGACCAAACAAATTTTGACCCTATATCCCAGGGCTGGGTGTTTTTCCTCAGTCCAAGTTTTGTAGCTAGAATCCCAAGCACTGATTGGCTATGATAAGCACCACCTCTCCTTTTTTATGTGGCAAATAGATGGGCTGTAAGGAAGCAACCCTTGCTAGCAGAGCAGGAGGCCTATTTTCTGGTTATAGCTGGAGAAGAACAAGAGGCACCTGAGTTTCTCCTCAATTTCAATCTCTGTCTTGTTTGTTTGTTGGTTTATTTAATAAGACCAATACCTCACATCTCCAATATTTTTAAAACAAACCCAGATCAGATTTTATGCCTTGTCTGCCAGATTTTATGGTTGAAATATGGAGATCTAATGTTAAATCCACCATGTTACAGTTCCTCACCAGGTATTATTGAAATTAATATCACAAGAGAGAAGTAGATATTAAGTTGCATCAAGTTTCACTTCAGACACAAGTGAGGAATAATGTATTGGCAAGTAACTCCCCTGCTTCTTTTTATTATGTGAATGTGAGATGTAAAGGTAATGCAATTCCCATATTCTTAGGTGATAAATCTAGCTATGGTTTTCTGTGAAACCAAGCAAATGCAGCCTGTCTATTTTGTGAGTCTATTTGAGGAACAGGTTTGGTGCTGAAATGAATTCTTCACAATCTTATCTGTGTATCACAGAACCCCATTACTTCTTTCTTCCAAACTTGGAATATGTTTTCCCTGAAGTAAGATATAAACATGGAGAAGGACTGTGGTGCTTACTTAAGGGTAAGGGATACTTTGCACATAATTAGGACCAGAACTTGGAATCAGTACAGAACTATCTTTTTATGGAAATTGATCTGGAACTACAGCATCATTAATTCAAATCCAAGGCAGCAGAGATGATTTCAGTAACACCTTATGGATTTACTGTTCTTCCTACTTTCCTCTCACAATAGCTCAAACTTAATTTATACCCAATTGGGTATAATTGAGCTTTTAAACACCTGATTACACAAAGCTGAGTCAAGTTGGGTGGCCTGTAAAGCATTGGGTTGAGTTTATTCAACAGCATATGAAAGTAGCACACAGTTCCCTTGGACTTCAGCTACAATTCAACCCCACTCAAGTTATTAAAAAAGACACTGGGAGGGTCCTAATGTTTTAAGGGGGAGATCGCAGTCATGAAAGGTTACGTAATGGAAGACATAACCCAATAAAAGTCCTCTCTTGTCATCTTGCCTTTTTGTAGCAATAATTTGAATGCTTTCACTTTTTTTTTGCAGTAGATCCCAGAAACAATCATGCACACATGTACACACACCAAAAGACCCAAACATAGATACACACCTGACAGTTCACTGGAATAATTTACCTGATAAAAATCTCTTTCTGCCGCCAGTTTGTCAGGCTTTCAAACTCTACGGAATGTTGGCAGAACTAAAAATGGATGAAATGTCATCCTCTTTGCTCAATGCTGCCACAGAGACAGGAGCCATGATTAAACATGGGCAAAGAAATTTTTGACAGAAGCCTCAAAACTGGTTCCAACGCAGATTGCATGTGGTTGTTTCAGGTTTCAAGGCAAGAGTGGGACATTCTGTTCAGTACACCCGAGGCTTGATCTGGGTGGGGAGCTCTCATCATACCTTGAGAGAGTTTCACATCTTAAATGTATTTTTTTTTGAAGTTTTGTCTTTATCAACAAGAACACCACTGTATCTTCAGATCCCCATTCAGTTTAACGTTCAGCTCCTCCATCTATTGTGGTCCTCAAATTTAACAAGATTTAAATTTAAGTTTTTCATTTCTTTCACAAGATTATTAAACTAATGAATGTGTGCTAAAATTACATTAAAACTAAATTCACTAAACTAAGCTTAAATTTATCTGGAGATGTAACACCGAGGAAAGCTAGTTCAATAGACCAATAGACAGATGCTTATTCCTTTACTGCATTTTCCCTCTTTTCTTTAGTTAAAATGGCTCCCAGTGCAGAAATGCATAGATTGCTGTTCTCATATTCTGCAAGGTTATGACAGATTTGTGATATGACTTTGCAGATTATTATAGGAGAAAATAGTGAATGTCTAGCATGATGCCATATAACATTAGAAGATTATATACCAGGAAATAGACATAAATGCATGACAGTAGTGTGTGCATATTCTTCACAGGCATCAACTCCATTGCTACAAAGGTTGTATAATAAACTCTTAATTATCTTTTTACATCAAACAAGTCAAAGTACTATTCTGTTACTTGTTGGCCCTTTTGGTTAAATTTTTGAAGGATCTACTGTCTAGTATCCAGTAGTTCAATTGTGTCTGAAATTGATATTTTCTGCATTGGCTTTGAGTTAACCTATATATTTTGTATAAATGTGAGAGAAACACAAACAACTGCATCAAGAAAAAAGTTAATTCTACAACTGAGAATGGGGCATGACTAATGAATGATGAATGATAGGCCTGATGAAATTGATTAGAAGAAACCAGATGGAATCTGAGCCCAGGAAATTGCAACTTTTCTCCTATCCTATGATCATTACTCTAGCAATGTTAATGCTACAAAGTCTATCATGACTTTGGATGAGAAGACACTGAAGCTCTTCATGGATATATTAAAAGGCTGTCCTCCTGTCCTTGAGTCAGCACAAATCATGTTGGCATGAATTGCACTGTCCCAATAGCTGAACCCTATTTTTTTTCAGTAACCAGATCAACAAGCAATGGTATCCATGATGGTGCTATGTTTACATGAAGAACATCACAGAATTATCTGATATATCCAGATAGGATCAGAAAGTCCACATATGTGGATAACTATAGGTAGTCTTTGATTTACAGCCATGATTGGGCCCAGACTTTGGGTCATAAAACAGGGGAGTTGTTAAGACTTGCATTGGTTGCCGGTTGCCCTCCGTGTGAGATTCAAGGTTTTGGTAACAACTTATAAAGCCCTGTATGGCTTGGATCCGGGGTACTTGCAAGAATGTCTCCTTCCGCTGACAAACACCAATCGCCCTGTGCGCTCCCACAGACAGGGCCTCCTGGGGATACCATCAGCTAAACAGTGTAGGCTGGCAGCCCCTAGGGTAGGGCCTTCTTTGTGGGGGCGCCACCCTCTGGAACCAACTACCCCTTGAGTTGCGCTTGGCCCTTGATCTCTGCTCCTTCCACCGCGACCTCAAAAAAGGCTATTTTTGCAATCCAGCCTGGACTGACAGGGGATCGGGGGTTTTAATTTGATTGTTTATTTGGCATAATTTAATATCTTTTTAATTTCTTTTAACTTTTGTAATTTCTGTCTTTTATGTATGCCACCCTGAGTCCTCCAGGAGAAAGGGTGGCTTATAAGTCCAAATAAACTAAACTAAACTAGTGTGTCACCACATAATCTGACTCAATTTTATGAGCATCTTTATGACAGTCGTAAAGGGAATCACCATAGCTAAGTGAACCATGTGTTTGTTGAATGAATTCATCATATCCAATGGGCTATCAAAAAATTGTGGCCATGTGACTGTGGGATGCTGCCCTGGTCATAAATGTAAGTTGGTTGCTACACACCTGAAATGCAGTGGCACAACAAGTCACAAAGCATCCTTTCCAAAGCTGTTGCAATGTTAATTTGTCAGTTGTTAAGAGAGGACTACTTGTATTGTCTCAAACAGAGAAATAAATCTGCAGATAATCTGGCAGAGACAAATTCATCAAAATGACCTTAAGATGAGAATCATAGTGAATATGAAACTCTTGGCTACTTAATTTGTTTCTTATCTTTGGAACTTCAGAATTTTCCATCTCTGCTACTCATAGCTAAATGGAAGCATAGTTCATATAATACACAAGATAGCCAATGGTTTAGTTGACTGGATAATCATCAACCAAATGAGTGGAAGTGAGGAGCAGTTGTGGGAAGCTGTTGAGATTTGGTTTGGGATTTTTGCCAATCTATACACTGTGGAGTCCTAGGTGTTCTCTGGGCTTGGTTGTTTGTGTGAACTCCATAATTCAATCTTTACCTACAGATATCCTCTCTCATTGGAATCTAGCCCTTGTCACACATTCTTTGCTTCTTCTTCCTATACAATCTGGATTGTTGCAGTGGTTGGAGGTATAAGGCTTCATTTTGTTTCAATGCATTTCTAAGTGACTCAGTGTGCGGCTTTGCCAGAAAACGCCTGTGGCATGATGAGATGTTGCGAATAAGCCCTTTCAAGTATGTGAGTTATTCACATTCTTCCTTCTTTTAAAAACCCAGGAGAGAATATCCACAATTCATTCCAGCAGCCAAGAATTATGGCTTAGGCCTTTCACACCTAAAGCATGTGCCTGCTTCCTTAATCTAGATTAATATTATATAATATGCCCCCTCCAAAGGCTATGCTAAATAAAAAGTTTTTAAAATATTGTTCCTAATTTATTTTATCTTCATGTAACGTGTAAGCTGATCATGACCACATTTCAAATATCTGCTCTGAAAGGAAGACACTTAGGGTATTCTATAGGGGTAATAACATCAGGGAAGTTGGAAGGCCTTAATCCTTTCACCTTTCATTTTTCTATCCGATTTGTCATTCTTTTTAGCACCATATTAAAACATCAGCATGATATCAATGGAGCAGCTTCCAGAGAATATTTAACAGTTTATTATGTTGTACTTGAACATACCATAATTTGATATGGTTGGTTCTACTACATTTTCAGAAATGTGAAACAGAAACAGAAGAAGAGGAAAATATAATATATCTATATAAGCATTTCCCACCCTGTTGCCCTCCAGATGTGATAGTTCTCCAACTTTCCAATTTCCCAAGCTAGTCAGTCTTGGCCATGCTGACTAGCAATTCCAAAAGTTCCCCTCCCAATACATCTCATGACTCAGATTTTAGGAGTCTATGAAACAATGCTTGAGCCATAAAGTGAACTGTATATGGTAGACCAGGGCAGGGGTGGGCTGCAGGGGGTTTGGAGGGGTTTGGGAGAGCCCTTAGCTAAGATTATGTGCAGTTTGAAGAACCCCAAATCCCACTCCTGGCTGGCCCACCCCACCCCACCCCTCCAAGGAGTCTCCATGTGGCCCATTTTGGATGCAGGTAAGTGCAGGTTGTGCACAGAGGCTCAGGGAGGACAAAAAATGGGTCTCCTGGAAGTTCAGGAAGACTGGAAATGGGCCCATTTCCAGCTTCTAGAGAACCACCAGAGCTCGGGGCAGCTGTTTTTGTCCTCCTGGAGGCTCGAAGAAAGCCTCTGGAGCCCGGGGAGAGCAAAAATGCCCCCCCATGGTGCAGGAGGCCGACTAGGCCATGCTCACCATGGTCACGCCCACCCAGCAACCAGGCAGAGAACCCTTTGCTAAAATTTTTGAAACCCACCCCTGGACCAGGGGTGTCAAACTCGCAGCCCATGGGTTGGATGTGTCACATGCTGGCCACGCCCACCCCTATTTTAGCAAAGGGAAAAAAAGTCACAATACATCACGTGATGTTACTGTGATGATGCGAGTTTGACACCCCTGCAGTAGACAGACAGGGTGAACTGGAAAGGAAGGATCAGGGCCAGTGGTAGGATTCAGATAATTTAACAACCGGTTTTCTGCCCTAATGATTTCTTCCAACAACCAGTTCACCAAACTGCTCAGAAAGTTAACAACCGGTTCTTCCGAAGTGGTTTGAACTGGCTGAATCCCGCCACTGATCAGGGTAATTATATTATCTCTACTACTGTTTTTTGGATATCCTGTTTTTAGTCTGTATTAACTTAAAGAACAAATTTCCAATTCTTTGAATAGCAGTTTCTATTACTGTACATATTTTAAACTTGTAGTTTTCTTTTTTAAGGTAAGCATCTTTTTGTTTTATACCCTGGATCTATTGTCATACTGAAATTATTGCTGCTTTGTGTATATTTGAATATCAAAAGAGGAAATTAGTGCATGAAGCGTTATGCTGTAAACGGTTTGATTTTAATCCCATCCAATCCCATCCAATTAACAGTTGATGATGCCACTGCAGAGGCCCAAACCATTGTGACTCATAGAGGTGCTTTCAAATGTAAAAGGTTACAGTTTGGAGTAAGCGTGGCACCAGGCATCTTCCAAAGCCTTGTGGAAAGGATGCTCCAAGGACTGCCAGGGGTAGTGCCTTACTTTGATGATGTGTTAATCTCTGCTGAAAATGACACTCAGTTACAAGAGAGACTCAGAGAAGTCCTTACCAGATTCAAAAAAGCGGGGTTAAAAGTCAAGGAAGAAAAATGCACTCTTGGAGCTGACAAGGTTGAGTTCTTGGGCTATATGATTGACAAGCATGGCATCCACCCCACAAATGCCAAGGTTCAGGCAATCAAAGAAGCCCCTAGACCAAAATGTAAAACAGATTTGCAAGCCTTCCTTGGACTCATTAACTTTTATCACATGTTCCTACCTCAGAAGGCAACCATTGCAGAACCACTGCACAGATTATTAGACAAAAAGTCTGCGTGGGTCTGGGGCAGAAAAGAAGAAACTGCATTTAACAATATTAAAAGACTAATCACGTCTGATGCTGTACTGATACAGTTCTCTGAGAATTTGCCTGTTGTACTGACTTGTGATGCATCCCCTTTTGGAGCGTGGGAGGGTTTTGAGCCACAGGCTTCCCAGCGGGAGGGAAGCCCCTATTGCATTTTACTCTCGCACCTTGACCAAAGCAGAGAGGAACTACAGCCAACTGGACAAGGAAGCCTTGGCAATTGTTGCAGCTTTCAAGAAATTCCATGAGTATTTATATGGGAGAACATTTACCATTGTCACAGATCACAAACCTCTGTTAGGCATTGTGGCAGGAGACAAACCTACGGCCACTATCCTGTCACCAAGAATGCTGAGTTGGATTGAATTTCTTGCTGCTTATTCATACAAACTCATCCACAGGCCTGGCAAAGACATTGGGCATGCAGATGCTTTGAGTCGCTGCCCACTTCCTTCTCACACTGAGGACTTTGCTCCTGAGACTTACACCTTTTTCCTAGAAACTGTTGCCAAGCTTCCAGTACACGCTGCTGAAATTGCCAGAGAGACTGCCAAAGACACTTTATTGACTCCTGTTATAGGCTGGATTAAGAAAGGTTGGCCTCTTCAAGATCTACCTCAACTTGCCCAACCTTTTAAATCCAGGCAAACTGAATTATCTGTATTAAGAGGATGTATTTTGTGGGATAACAGGGTGGTTATTCCTGCAAAACTGCAAAAAGAGGTTTTGGAAATGTTACATGAGGGTCATCCAGGTATTGTCAGGATGAAGGGATTGGCCAGGAGTTATGTATGGTGGCCAGGTATTGACAAAATGGTTGAAAACTGGGTTGCATCTTGTCCCAACTGTCAGGTAGTCAGGCCTGTCCCACCTCTCGCCCCCACACAGGAATGGGAATGTCCTAGGGGCCGCTGGTCTAGGATTCACATTGATTTTGCTGGCCCTACCAGAGGGCACACTTTCCTTATTATAGTTGATGCCTATTTCAAATGGCTAGAGGTTATCCCTATGGCATCCACCACAACTGAAGCTGTCATCAAACAGCTTAAAAGCTTTGTAACTCACGGGTTACCTGATGTGCTTGTTTCTGACAATGGCCCTCAATTTACATCCAACCTTTTTGAATCATATCTAGCACAACAGGGTATCAGACATGCCCTGACAGCCCCTGGGCATCCTTCGGCTAACGGCCGGGCTTAACGTATGGTACAATTTACCAAGGAAAAACTTCAGCAATTGGGTCCAGGGGATATCACTGAGAGAGTTGAAAAACTTCTCAGTGTTCAGCATATCAGTCCCAACCCCTCAACTAATTTGTCCCCAGCTGAATTGTTGATGGGTAGGAAACTCAGGTCTCCCCTTGATCACCTTCATCCCACTTACGCACCCAACGCACCACTAGATTCCACTAGCAAAATTCGCACATTCACTGTGGGTGATTCTGTTTATGCTAAGAACCTTATGGATGAACCATTATGGATTGCTGAGATAACCCAAATCACAGGTCCCAGGTCTTACAGGGTACAAATGGAGGATGGTGTCCTCTGGAGCAGGCACATTGATCAGTTAAAATCCAGATTGCCTCAGGAGCATCGCTTTTGCTCCTCTCTGGTTCCCATACCTACTGCCTCTTCCAGGGGGGAAGGCGAGGATCATGAGTGTAATGAACAAGCAAGAATCAACCCCATGTGTAACGAGCTAACACGACAAGAACCATCCCAAAACCTTTCACAATACCAACAACCATTTTCACAAATGGAAGATTGCACATCATTACCTGATTTAGGTGCTGACATTGGGTTGGAGATGGATGGGGAGGAGAGACCAGGTTGTAGTAACCAAACAGGTTCTACCATTACTACAAGTCCTAGTAAGGAAATGTCAGCAGACACATTTCCTCCCTCACAAGGTGAGAACCTTAAAACATCTGAACCACGTAGGTCTCAACGTACACATAGGAGCCCCACCTATTTAAAAGAATACATTAGATAGGCTGGGGTTTGAGTATGGACTGAACCTAGTGGGGAGGGGTGTTATGTATGCAGGTTTAAAGTCATTGGTTTAGTTTGAACTGATCTTGTAAAATGTAAGAAATGATTGGTTTAAAAAGTGCGGGAAAACCCTGCACTCTGATTGGCTGGCAACTGTGGCTGCTGGCTATAAGTAGCAGCCGCAGCCCAGCCAAAGTGGGTTCATTCTGAGCTGTAGTCACTAATAAACAAAGAGCACTCCGCGTCTGTCTCTTCATGCAAACTTAACACTTATAAACATTTCCGATGATTTAAACATTTTATTAGGTTATAAGATAAAATACAAAATACAAAAGTAAATAGGAAGACACAGTGGTGGGAAATGGGGAAAGAAAGGGGAGGAGGGACTGGGGAAAAGAAAAGAAGAAATGTTGACTTCCAACTTCCTCTGTTGCAGTAAAATAAAGCATTAACATCAAACCACATAACCATAATATAGCCATTTCTATAAAAACATATAAATCTAATCAGTAAAACCCAAAGTCAAGGTTTCATTTTTTTTCCACTTCAAGCACAAAGTTCAGAAGGGGTCTCCATGTGGAAACAAAGGTACTTATATACTTTTCTTTAACCAAAACAGTCAATTTAGCCATTTCTGCCAGCCCCATCAGCTTCTGCAGCCATTTGTCCATAGTGGAAATCAAAATGTCCTTCCATTTTTGTTCATACAACAGTCTTGCTTCTGTCAGCATATATAAGATCAATGTTCCATTTTTTTCTCCAAGCCTTTTTCCATTAAAATGCTTATAAATGTTTCAATAGCAACAATTTCACATACTGTATAGGAAATATATTCCCACCAAGGCCAGACTTTCACCTCCATCAAGCACTCTACTGACACTTCGGGTACCACTCAGAAATATCTCAGCAGCTTGATTTAGGACACAAGTCTGCCCTTGGTGGGATTATATTTCCTATATACAGTATGTGAAATTGTTGGTATTGAAGGTAGATTTGATCTGCCTGCCCAGTGATTGGAAAGACTCTATTGCCAAATAAATGAAAGCAAAGTACAAACCGTGTTAGAAGATGTAAAACTGTATGTTAGTTTGATCTCATTCTTTTTCCAGATTTCCTGTAACGTTGACATGAAAATAAGTTCTGTAGAAGTCTTCCTTCCTTCCTTCCTTCCTTCCTTCCTTCCTTCCTTCCTTCCTTCCTTCCTTCCTTCCTTCCTTCCTTCCTTCTGATACAAGAAATTGGCACATAATGTTTTCAAATTATGTGGTCAATATCTCTGACTGACTGAGACCACGCATATTTATTTGGATATCTATGACATTTACTTTCACATAAATGCTGCCACAGATCAAATTATTAAAGTAGATCACAATATTTGGAATGTAGATGCAGCCATCCAACTGGCGAAGGCCTGAGATAACTTTCCAGGCATTCCCAAAGCTCCTCTCCTCTTCTGCTCTTATGGCGTCTATAGACTTATGGATTTTTACATGGCTCATTAAGAATATGTTAGCTTTTGGAAACCTGTTGTGATGATTGGGGAGAATGTTGGCTTTTCAGCAGGAGAATCAAATGGAAAATAAGGGTGTATTACAATTTTACAAGTCTCTTGGAAATTTCATCTAAAAAGACCAAGGGAAGCTGAAAGTGCTTTTTTTCTTATGGAAAAGGCTAAAACCATTTCAGTTTTCTCTTACTTTAGAAGAAAAACAAAATAAACTAAAGATGGACACAGGGTAAAGATAACTGGAAGTATCAGCAGCATGACAAGTTAGGGAGCAATAAAATGATTGGTGCACGCTAATCTAAAATTCATGGTCATTTTATAGGTGTATTGCCACCTATATGGACCCACACTTGCCACTTATATCTGTGTAGTGCAAACCCATGCTTCTAACAGCTTGTTTACAAATACAGAAAGCACAGGTGCCAGACCAAGCATATATACGGCTTTTCTATCCAATTATTTTTTCTTCTAATGGGATAATGATTGGGTAGGAAAAACAAATGCAGGGCTAGCCCCATAGAATCCCTAACTTTGCTTCGAATAGCAGTGGTTTTATAGGCATCCTTAAAGGACCAGCAGAGATCTACTCAAGTTTCTTGTATATTTCAATGCATGCCAGGGTATTCTTTAGTCAGGCATTGTTGTGCATTTTCCAAGAATGATGCTCCAACTTCCCCTTTGACATTTAAAGGGACCTTGAGTTGAACTTCTCAAATTGCATTGCACAACTGTTTGGAGCAATGAGATGCCAATAGCTAGTCCCGGACAGATCAGTTCCCACTCAGTTGGTAATGGAATTCACACACTAGCATTGTAGCTCTATAGGATCAAATCATGGAGGTAAGTATCTAAATTTTCAGTGTTTTTAAAGAAAGGGGGAAAGAATGGATAATGATAACCACCTATGACTTTGTATTCAGATTTCTGAAGTGCAAATTTTGGTTAACAAAAGCAACAGATTCTTGGCAAATAACTGGATGAAAAAAATGTAAGAGGACTATTTTATCTTGCTATCCAGTTTATTGTTCTTGAAAGCTAATTTATGGGTTACATGAACCTTTGGATCAGTGTGTCTAACCTTGGCAACTTTAAGACTGGTGGACTTCAACTTCCAGAATACCCTAGCCAGCATACCTGGCTGAGGAATTCTGGGAATTGAAGTCCACCAGTCTTAAAGTTGCCAAGGTTGGACAACCTCGCTTTAAATGTAATAAGTTCCTTATGTCACAGTTATCTTCTTTCTAGAGAGTTTCACCACCCAAACAGAAATAATGTGTAAGTGGCCTTTTTCTCAGTGGAACTGAGACTATAACACACCTTTCCTAACATTATCCAGATATATGGTCACTAGTTACCAATATCCCAATCATTATGTTGCCCTGGCATACCTTTCTGATTTAACATATCTCGAAGGCACCAACTGTTAAGTTCGCATGGAGAGACAAGACGTGGAGTGCTTCAGCTCTTATTTATTGTGACTTTCAGCTCAGAATGGACCCGAATGGCTCAGCCACGGCAGCTATTTATAGCTGGCTGCTGCCAGCCAATCCAGGGTGCAGAGGTTTGGTCCATACTTCTATCTAATGGTAAATCTCATTGTGAGGAAAGAAATGGATCTGCCAACATTCCCTTATTAGGATTTCTTGTACTGGTAGAACCTGTTTGGTTACTACAACCTGGTCTCTCCTCCCAATCCATTTCCAACCCCGTGTTATCCCCTAAGTCTGGTAATGATGTGCAATCCTCCATTTGTGAAAATGGTTGTTGGCACTGTGACAGGTTTTGGGATGGTTCCTGTCATGTTAGCTCGTTACACATGGGGTTGATTCTTACTTGTTCATTACTTCCATTATCTCCCCCTTTCCCCCTAGAAAAGGCTGTGGGTAGGGAATCCAGAGAGGAGCAAGGGCGACGCTCCAGAGGCAGTCTGGACCATAACTGGTCTATCTGCCTACTCCACAAGACACCATCCTCAGTTTGAACCCTGTAAGACCTGGGGCCTGTGACTTGGGTTATTTCTGCAGGAATCCATAAAGGGTCTCCCACAAGAAATCACCCACGCAGAATTGTCAAGTTTTACTAGTGGAATCTAATGGTGCATTGGGCGCGTAAGTGGGGTGAAGGCGGTCCAGGGTAGACCTGAGTTTTCTACCCATCAAAAGCTCGGCTGGAGTTAAATTAGTGGATGGATTAGGAGTGATGTGTTGTATACTGAGTAGTTTTTCAACTTTCTCAGTGATGTCCCCTGGACCTAATTGTTGGAGCTTCTCTTTAGTAAAATGAACCATGCATTCAGCCCGGCCGTTAGTCGAAGGATGCTCAGGGGCAGTGAGGGCGTGTCTGATACCCTGCTGTGCTAAATATGATTCAAAAAGATTGGCAGTAAATTGAGGACCATTGTCAGAAACAAGCACATCGGGTAACCCATGAGTTACAAAAAGTTTCTTAAGCTGTTTGATAACAGCGTCTGCGGTGGTTGAGGTCATTGGAATAACCTCCAACCATCTGGAGTATACATCCACCACAATAAGGAAGGTGTGCCCTCTGGTAGGACCAGCAAAATCAATATGAATCCTGGACCATGGACCCCTAGGACATTCCCATTCCTGCTTGGGGGCGAGAGGTGGTGCAGGCCTGACTTTCTGACAGTTTGGGCAGGATGCAACCCAGTTTTCTACCATTTTGTCTATACCTGGCCACCATACATAACTCCTGGCCAATCCCTTCATTCTGACAATACCCGGATGACCCTCCTGTAACATTTCCAAAACCTCTTTCTGCAATTTTGCAGGAATAACCACACTGTTACCCCACAAAATACATCCCCTCAAGACAGATAATTCAGTTTGCCTGGATTTAAAAGGTTGGGAAACTTGAGGTAGATCATGTAGTGGCCAATCCTTTTGAATCCAGCCCACAATAGGAGCCAATAAAGTGTCTTTGGCAGTTTCTCTAGCAATTTCAGCAGCATGAACTGGAAGTTTGGCAACAGTTTCTAGAAAGAAGGTGTAAGTTTCAGGAGCAGGGTCCTCAGTGTGAAAAGGAAGTGGGCAGCGACTCAAAGCATCAGCGTGCCCAATGTCTTTTCCCGGTCTATGGATGAGTTTATATGAATAAGCAGCAAGAAATTCAGTCCATCTCAGCATTCTGGGTGACAGGATGGTTGGCGTTGGTTTATCTCCTGCCACAATGCCCAACAGTGGTTTGTGATCTGTGACAATGGTGAATCTTCTCCCATAGACGTATTCGTGGAACTTCCTGACTGCTGCTATGATTGCCAATGCTTCTTTGTCCAGTTGACTGTAGTTCCTCTCTGCTTTAGTCAAAGTGCAGAGTAAAACGCAATGGGAGCTTCCCTTCCACTGGGAAGCATGTGGCTCAACACCCCCACACACACCAAAAGGGGATGCATCACAAGTTAATACTACAGGTAAATTCTCAGAAAACTGTATCAATACACAATCAGAAGTGATTTGTCTCTTGATATTGTTAAATGCAGTTTCTTCTTTTCTGCCCCAAACCCATGCAGATTTTTTATCTAGTAATCTATGTAAGGGTTCTGCAGTGGTTGCTTTCTGAGGTAGAAACATATGGTAGAAATTAATAAGTCCCAGGAAAGCTTGCAAGTCAGTTTTGCATTTGGGTCTGGGGTCTTCTTTGATTGCCTGGACTTTGGCTTCTGTGGGGTGGATGCCCTGTTTATCAATCATATAACCCAAGAATTCTACTTTGTCAGTTCTTAGTGTACACTTCTCTTTTTTTACTTTTAACCCCGCTTTTTTGAACCTGGTCAGGACTTCTCTGAGTTTCTCATGTAATTGAGTGTCATTTTCAGCAGAGATTAAAACGTCATCAAAATAAGGCACCACCCCAGGTAACCCTTGTAGCATCCTTTCCATAAGGGTTTGAAATATGCCTGGCGCCACACTTACTCCGAATTGTAACCTCTTGCATTTGAATGCACCCCGATGGGTTACAATGGTTTGGGCTTCTGCAGTTAAATTGTCTACTGTTAACTGCTGGTATGCTTGGGCCAGGTCCAGTTTGGCGAAGACTGTGCCCCCGCCCAGAGAGTGTAATAAATGATGAACCACTGGAACTGGATATGTGCTCTGTTGTAGCGCATGGTTCAATGTCCCCTTGTAATCCCCGCAGATTCTCACAGAACCTTCAGCCTTGACTGGCGTGACTATGGGTGTCTCCCACCTGGAGTGGTCTGTGGGCTCTAGTACCCCCTGGGCTATCAGTTTATCTAATTGTTCATCGATTTTTTCCTTCAAGGCAAATGGCACCCTCCTGGGTTTTAAACGGATTGGTTGTACCTTGGGATCTAGATTAAAAGTGATAGGGGTCCCCAAGTACTTGCCTAATCTGTCGCTGAAGACCTCTGGAAACTCAGACTTCAATGATTCTTCCCATTCAGTGCTGCTGACGTAATTGATGCCAGTCACTTCAATGCCCAGCGGGTTGAACCACTCCAGTCCCAGCAAACTTGGGCAATCTTTATCTACGATGGTCAGTGGTAGGCGTTTGATGTGGCCTTTGAATTTCACGTTGAATTCTCTTGTTCCAACTACTGGAATCTTGTTCCCTTGGTAGTCTTTAAGAGTTAGTGCTTGTTTTCTGAAGTGAGTCTTCTGAATATCTGGTATCAGTCTTTGAATAGTGTCCCATGACACCATAGATAGATATGAACCTGAGTCCACTTCCATTTGGCAAGGTCTTCCCTCAATAAGTACCTTGACATGCACTTTCCTACTATTTAATGAAGAGGAATGACCAATAGTTACTGTTTGATGAGTTTCATTTTTTCCGTTTGCTTCTGTGCTGCGCCCCATTTTCTCACTGGTGTTGTTTGGTTTGACTTCTCTGTCTTTGTTGTTTGCAACAAACTTCCTTCTGTATGGTGGGGTTCTAGATGATTTGCAGACTCTTGCAAGGTGCGCTCTTTTTTCACAATGGAGGCAAATGGCGTCCAGGAACTTGCATTCAGTGTGGGGGTGGTTTCCTCCACAACCTATGCAATGGAAATCGCGCCTCTTATGTCCCAGGTCGTTTCGTTTCCACTCCATTCTGAGTCTGTTAATTCCTTCTTCTTCCCCACTGTATTCTGACTCAGATTCAAGTTCATCAAAATGAGTTGTGGTGGTTTTTTCACCATCAGAATGGCCCGTAGTTTTGTTCATCTTTCTCATGGCTGCTGCTGAGGATTTGGTGGCTTCTGCTGAAGATGCTTCCTCTATGGCTTCTTTCAGCGTGATCTTGGGTTTCATCGGTAATTTGCTCTGCAAAACCTTGTCTTTAAGGCCCAAAACAAAACGATCGCGCATGGCCTCCTCTAAGCTGCTGAATTCGCGACGCACCCCAATGTCTCTTAAACTTGCCATGAAGTCATTTATGCTTTCGTCTTCCCCCTGATCACGGTGATAAAACTCGTGTCTCTTAATGAGGCACGATACTTGAGGGTGCGTGTGCCCTTAAAAGCCTCTCTAGATCAGGCCATGCCATTACCTTCACGTCTGCTGTGCCCGCTAATGCCTTCGCCATCTTGAAAACTGCCGGACCACAATACATGAGAAAAACCGCCCTCTTCCGCTGCTCAGAAATGGCAGCCAGATCTCTTCCTTCCAAAAACATCTGAAACCGATCTGCATACGACTCCCAGTCTTCATTCTTCAGGTCGAATGGTGCTAGGGGGGTGTTCAGCGCAGCCATCTCACTCTTCTGTTCGCGTCTTCTCTTCAGGGAGATCCCATCCTCGTCGCCAGTGTTAAGTTCGCATGGAGAGACAAGACGCGGAGTGCTTCAGCTCTTATTTATTGTGACTTTCAGCTCAGAACGGACCCGAATGGCTCAGCTGCGGCAGCTATTTATAGCCGGCTGCCGCAGCTGCCAGCCAATCAGAGTGCAGGGTTTTCCCGCACTCTTACAACCAATGATTTCAAACACTTTACAACAACAACCAATCATTTCAAACGCTGCATACATAACACCAACCTGGGGAGAGCGGTTGTAATATATTTCTTTCAAGCCTCTGTTTTGTGAACCAGGTACATGACTCTTGGGCAGCCACCTAGAAAGAACCAAGGGTGTGGAGGAAAAGAAAGAGCAGTGCTTGTTCAATAGAAAATAACTCAAAATAAAAGAAAAACAAGGAGGTGAAATGTAAAGAGAGCTGACTGAATAGGCTCAAACTGACATCATGGATTCCTTTGTTCAAATGCTTTGTTCCCAATAGATACATTAATTACAAAGACTTTACTCCACTGGTGTTATGTCCTAATTAAAATTAGGCTGTGCATGTCATTGTTTCTGAGAGTCTTTGGCCTCATGGCTGGAATAAAGCTCCAAATATTTGCAATACAATGGAAAGAAGTGAGGTGGTCAGATTTTGGCAGGCAAGAAAAGAGAAAGAGGGAAGGAAAAAGGGACATTGTAACCTGCAGAGAGTTTGGAGCTCAGTTTTGGGATATATAAAAATCCTCCAGCCAGTATGTTGTCAGCATAGACAATTATTATTATGATTATTATGATTATGATTATTATTTTGCCATTTTTATATTCCCTATTTGTCCTGTCTCAAGACTCAGGGCTGGCTTACAATTCTGGATACAAACAGTGTGCTCAACAATAGCCTTCATTCCTTTGTATCTATGCCTGCTTATTATTACTAAGCGGCATTTTACAAAATCAGCATGCCCTCATCAATCTTGGGTCAAATTTACCTCACCCAGAGGATGGAAGGCTGAGTCAACCTTGAGCCTTTGGGATTCGGAGCCTACAGTAATTGTAGACAGCTGAATCTTAAGAGCAGGCATTTAACAGCCTGAGCCACCAAGGCTCAATTCATGGCATGTGACAACTGATGCTTAACTCAGCCAAGCTCCATATTTATTTGTTTCGGAAAAGGAGAGTAGAGGGTTCAATTTTTTTGTGCTTTCCTGATTTTGGCTCATCAGTTTTTATATTCTCCTTCCCATTGCTGTCTATGGCACCTGTCTCTGTAATAAATTAAGTGTCCAGCCGCCTTTAATGAACCCTAGGGGAAGGAGCTGGAAAGTTATTGCAGGATGACATGTCCTTTTGACAACAGATATGCCCAGGAAACACGCACTCATTAAAATCTGTTAGTTTTATGATAGGAGCTGATCCATGACTCAGCCAGTGGGTTTAAAAATATTTGCAGTTAACAAACACAGACACACTTAATAGGTGGGGATGATTAACTCTGACATCACAGGAGCAAGTTGCTAAAATATGTACTTGGATGAATTGGAGGAAAAAGATTACATTTCTGTGAATTTTTCTCTGGGTGCTACCTTAAGAGGAGTTTTGTTAGCTATTGTTGTAATGGAAGAAGCAATCACTCAACCAGACTTCAGTGGTGCCCTTTGGGACCAACCCCATGCTGTGGTTGCGTCATGCCATTTTACAAAACGAAAATCTTTTGGTAAATAAATAACTCGGTGTAGGTTTTGACCATAGAACATCCTCTTTTGCAGTACCCTGCAAACCCCAAACCACATTTTGGGTGTCTGTTTTTGAAAGGTGGAACTTCCCAGGAGTTTTGGGGCACGAGGCACAAAGAAGCTGGGAAGAGAAGGGATAAAAGGAACACGTAGTTCGGCTCGTTCTCCATGGCTTTGCATGGAAACAATTCCTGCACGTTTGCAACTTTTTTTTATTCTCAGAAAGCCACACTTTGCCTGTTTCTATTAATCCTGGTAATTCTGAGAAATGTCTGAGAAGCGCGGTTTGTTCCAATCTTGCCCATAGTGACAAAATGGCTGAAAGCAAGGCGAGATGTTTCCCTCCCCCCTCTTCTTTTGTAACCTTTCTCTCTTTTTACTGGATCCATTCTCAGTGTGGTTTAAACTTTACACTCGCTTCCCTGTTGTACTGCAGTGTTTGCATGAACTCCATGAACCTCATCACGTGTGCTGGTATTTATGTTGACACAGGCAGCTTTGCAAGCCTTCTGTTTGTCTTGCCACCACATCTATATGGTTTGGCAGGAGCCCACAGCTTGGTTTCGACTGCTTATAAATCAGCCTCCCCCCGACTCCCCATCCCCCATGCATATACTTTAGCACCAAACTTTTTTTTAATGTATCCAAGGCTGGGCTTCTTTTGCTGCCATGGCTCACATGGACCTGCATTTGCAGTTTTGCTAGGAGTCTGTTCTGCAGGTAGTTGGCTTAGTTAATTGCTTCTCCCCCCTCCCCAAATAATCTCCCAGTTCTGCATCTTCCAACATGCTCCTTGTTATTTCAGTTAGGGAACAATTCTTCATCTCTGCCATGCCCTATTTTTCTGGGGTCAGGTTACTGTGGTTTCATGCACAGTCCTTTGCTCTTTTTTAGATACATTGGGACCTGGCATTGACTGTATGCAATACTTTCTGCATTATGTGAAAGCATCACAAATCCTTTTTAAAGTCTCTAGCATTTGATTCTTTTGACTGAGCAACAGCAAAAGGCGAATTTTGCATAACAGTCTGTGGATTTGAGGAAAATAGTTGTTTCCACCCAGCGGCATCTGAGGAAGTAGTTGAGCAAAGCCAGCATTGGGAGGAGCATTGCATTGCAAGACGTATTATCTTTGAACACGGGAATGACATCGATGCATGTACAAAGGAGGCGGAGTTTGCAATATCACGCTCCATCTGCCATCATGCTGATTGTGATCTCTCCATAAAATGCTGCTATTTGTGGTCCATAGAAGTCACTGAGTATTACCTGTAGGCCAGAGGTGGTATTCAACAGTTCTGACAGGTTCTGAAGAACCAGTAGTGGAAATTTTGAGTAGTTTGGAGAACTGGTAAATACCACCTCTGACTGGCCCTGCCCCCATCTATTTGCTGCCTCCTGAGTCCCAGCTGATCGGCTGGGTCTTCTTTTGTTGCCCTGAAAAGGAGAACGGAGCTGGAAATCAGGTTAGTGGGATGGGAAGGGAATGGGGATTTTACAGTATCCTTCCCCTGGAGTGGGGTGGAAACAGGGATTTTACAGTATCCTTCCACTGCCATGCCAACCAAGCCACACCACACCCACCAAGCTATACCACACCCACCAAGCCATGCCCACAGAACCGGTAGTAAAAAAAATTGAAAACCATCACTGCTGCTGGCTAGGGCTGTCAAACTCCTGGCCACTGACTGGATGTATCATGTGCTGGCCACACCCACATCCAGTTTAGCAAAGGGGGAAAAAGTCCCATTACATCACATGTTGCTGCCGTGATGATGTGAGTTTGACACCCCTGCTCTAGCCCTTTTGCCGTTAAACTTTATGTACACCTGGACTGACTTATACATGGAAAAATGTTCTTTGGTTAAACCTTTCAAATTACAAACAGCATCTCTGTGTCTCTGGAGGAGCTTGCTGCTGGCATCAGAATGGTGAAAGCATCACACCACAAACGCCACCACTTTTTGACATCTCATTGCACGTACAAAAGAGGTGGCCCCTTTTCTCAGGATGCATTCATGATTGTATCTTCCTTTCCCCCTTTACAGTCACCACTGTCTTTGCCCCCTTTCCCAGTGCTATAAATGCATTTGTGTGACTGCAGCATTTTATTGCTTGCATAACAATGGCTGCCATTAAACCTTACTCTTGTTTCATCCTTTCTCTGTGATATAGTTTACTGAGAACAGACTAGACACCAGATCCGTTGAACTGAGCGCCTTTTGTCTAACGTGCAGTGGAATCTTACAGAACTTCTCTCAGCTGAAGACATTTTGTCCATTTGTCAAGTAAATGATAAATTTATGTTAATTTGGTTCAACAGAACTTTCTTTCTCTTTAATACAATTAGAGGTTGCTGTAGAATTAAAACAGATGCCATTGAAGACCCAAATGCAATTCATTACTCTTATCTACCTTCTTTCTGGCCTATTTTTATACTGGCTGATATGACTCACTACTTTTGGAATGCATTGTAGCAGGTTTGCTCTCTCCTTTTCTTGGGACAATCAGTTTGCAAATTACCATAATCTTTTGCATTTCTCCCCCAAATCCCCCCAGCAAACACATTTTTGTCTACATCTTGCTCTTCTGGGCCATGTAGATTACAGCTTTCCTTCCTCTTCCATTTTCTGCTGCATGTATCACAGTTTGTTAACGTCTAGGCAATGAATTCAAAATGAAAACGAATAGCAAATGTTAGCTGCTCAGATAAACTTGCAATATTCTTTATATGAGTTACATTAAGATTTAGACTCTCTCCCCTTCTCTTCCAGATGGTTATTGAATAGCTTTTGAAAATACCCATCTTAAAGCCTGGATATTTTCTCACAGAAGTCTGAGAGGTTTTTTTCAAAAGTCTTTGGCTCAGATTTAAATTCTTTAAATGCACAATAGCAGAGTCACCACCAAGCAAATCACCTCAGCTCTTCTACCATTTGCAATGTCCCTGGCTCTTTTCTTCTATGGGTTTCTCCTATCCAGCATGAAGGCAATTCCCTGAGACTTCAGGAACACTAAGTGATCAGAGGGAGAATTCTGGTCCTTCCAGCTGCTCCATGAGTGAATATTTCCTGATTCTGTTTTTGAAACTTGTCTGCTTTCATTTCTATTGTTTCCTCGAGCTGCTCAGTAAACTCACAATTTCTCTATTCCACAACAAAATTCATTGCACACATACTACAGCTATTGTAGCCCATAATTATATAGGTCATTGACATGTTCTCTCTCTCTGGGTTAATGTTTCTGAGAGTGAGAATTTAACGAGAGCAAGGATTAGTGAAACAGATTTTATAACAATAAAATCTTCCAGTTAGGATTCAGGCCTGGCTATGGGACAGAAATGGCATTGGTCATACATGTTGATGATCTTTGGCAAGAGAGCGATGGGGATAGTGTATCCATCCTCACGCTTCTTGACTTCTTAGTGGCCTTCATCACCATTGACCATGGTATCCTTTTGGGCTGGCTATGAGGGCTGTGGCTGGTGGCATAGTCTCAGGCTGGTTCACCTCCTTTCTCCAAGACCAGTTCCAACTGGTGTTAATAGGGTAAGAGGTTCAGTTTGACTACACATCTTGTGCCATGCTACAGGGTTCAATATTCTCCCCATATACTCCTTTTCAACATCGAGTTGAGGCCTCTGGGTGAGATCATCTGTCACCATGGGTTGAGGTATCAGCAGTATGCTGATGATAGTCAGCTTTATATCTCCATCCCTGGTGATCCAAGTGATGCTGTGGCTGCCCTTTTGCAGTACCTGGAGGTTGGGCTGGATAAGAACAGCAGGCTTTGACTGAACCCTGGCAAGACGGAATGGCTTTGGGTACATGGGACACCGAGATTTGGGACTTTGTCATCTTTAATTCTGGATGGAGTTAGACTACCTCAGATGGATCTAGATAGCAATTTGGGGGTTCCCTGGGGGGGAAGTTTCCTGAACTTGAAGAGCAGATGGCTGTAGTGGCTAGGAGAGCCTTTGTGCAACTTTGGGTTGTGTGCCAATTGTGGCCATTCCTGGATTGGGAGCCTCTGTGTTCAGTCATTCAGGCCCAAGTCACCTCACGACTGAACTACTACTACATGGGGCTACCTTTGAAGAACATTCAGAAGCTACAGCTGTTGAAAAGTGCAGCAGCACAGGCAGTTCCTGGTGTTATGTATGTAGGTTTGAATGTTATTGGTTTAGTTTGAATTGTTCTTGTAAAATGTCAAATAGGATTGGTTTAAATAGTGCGGGAAAACCCTGACTTGATTGTTGGCAACCACGCCGCTGGCTATAAGAAGCAGCCGTAGCCCAGCCAAGTCGGGTCCATTCGAGCTGTAGTCACTTAATAAACTCTTCACTGAAGCTCTTCGATCTGACTCTTCATGCAAACTTAACATTGGCGATGAGGATGGGGACAGGGGTGCTTGTGAGTTTTCCAACTTAGAAGAGGCCATCGTGTGTCGGTTTGTTCTAGGCCTTAAAGATAAGGTCTTCCAGAGCAAATTACTAATGAAACCTAAGATCACGTTTAAGGAGGCCATAGAGGAAAGCTGTTTTGTGAAGCAACCAAGTCCTCAGCAGCAGCCATGAAGAAAATTAACAAGGCCTCAAGCCATTCTGATGTGGAAAAGTCCACAACAACCCATTGTGAGCAAATAGACTCTGATTCAGACTGTAGTGAGGTGGAGGGAAGAATTTATAGACTCAGAATGGAGAAGTCCACAACAACCCATTGCGAGCAAATAGACTCTGATTCAGACTGTAGTGAGGTGGAGGAAGGAATTTTATAGACTCAGAATGGAGAAGAAAAGGAAAGACCTTGGAAAAAAGAGGCAAGAATTTTATTGCAGAGGCTGTGGGGGGGCCACCGCACTGAATGCAAGTTTTTAGACACCATCTGCCTACGTTGTGAGAAAGAGGTCACCTAGCAGAGTCTGCAAATCATCCAGAACTCCACCTAGTAGGAAGAAATTTCCGAGAAAAGAATTCAAGCCCAACAACTTTCAATGAGAAAATGGGGCGCAACTCAGCAAATGGGAAGAATGAAACTCATCAAACAATCACCATTGGTCATTCTTCACCTCAAGAAAAGCAGAAAAGTACACGTGAAGGTATTCATTGAAGGAAGGCCTTGCCAAATGGAAGTGGACTCCAGGCTTTATCTATGGTGTCATGGGACACTATTCACAGGCTACTCCCCAACATTCAGAAAGAACATTTCCAGAAGCAAGCACTGACTCTTAAAGACTACCAAGGAACAAGATTCCAGTAGTTGGAACAAGAGAATTCAACATGAAGTTTAAAGGCCACACCAAACATTTGCCCCTGACCATCGTGGACAAGGATTGCCCAGCTTGCTGGGACTTGAGTAGTTCAAGCCACTAGGCATCGAGTGACTGGCATCAATCACGTGAGCAACTCTGAATGGGAGGAGGCCTTGAAGTTTGAGTTTCCAGTCTTCAGCGAAGGATTGGGCAAGTATGGGGACCCCTATCACTTTCAACCTAGATCCCAAGGTGCCCCAATTCATTTAAAGCCCAGGAGGGTTCCATTTGCATTAAAGGAAAAATTGATGCAATATTAGACAAATTAATAGCTCAAGGGGTTTTAGAGCCCACTGACCACTCCAGATGGGAGACACCCATATCACACCAGTCAAGACTGATGGGTCAGTAAGAATCTGTGGAGACTATAAGGGGACACCAACCATACGCTGCAGCGAGCCATCCAGTTCCAGTGGTGCATCATCTGTTACATTCACTTTGCAGGGTACAGTCTTTGACAAATTGGATTTGGCCCAGGCATATCAACAACTAATAGTTGATGATCCACTGCAGAGGCCCAAACCATTGTGACTCATAGAGGTGCTTTCAAATGTAAAAGGTTACAATTTGGAGTAAGTGGGGCACCAGGCATCTTTCAAAGCCTTATGGAAAGAATGCTCCAAGGACTGCCAGGGGTAGTGCCTTACTTTGATGATGTGTTAATCTCTGCTGAAAATGACACTCAGTTACAAGAAAGACTCAGAGAAGTCCTTACCAGATTCAGGAAAGCGGGGTTAAAAGTCAAGGAAGAAAAATGCACTCTTAAAACTGACAAGGTTGAGTTCCTGGGCTACATGATTGACAAGCATGGCATCCACCCTACTGATGCCAAGGTTAAAGCAATCAAAGAAGCCCCTAGACCTAAATGCAAAACAGATTTGCAAGCCTTCCTTGGACTTATTAACTTTTATCACATGTTTCTACCTCAAAAGGCAACCATTGCTGAACCATTGCACAGATTACTTGATAAAAAGTCTGTTTGGGTCTGGGGCAGGAAGGAACAATCAGCATTTAACAGTGTTAAAAGACTAATCACGTCTGATGCTGTATTGATACAATTCTCTGAGAATTTGCCTGTTGTACTGACTTGTGATACATCTCCCTTTGGAGTGGCGGGGTTTTTGAGCCACAGGCTTCCCAGTGGGAGAGAAGCCCCTATTGCATTTTACTCTTGCACTTCGACCAAAGCAGAGAGGAATTACAGCCAATTGGACAAGGAGGCATTGGCAATTGTTGCAGCTATCAAGAAATTTCATGAATATCTGTATGGGAGAACATTTACCATTGTTACAGATCACAAACCTTTGTTAGGCATTGTGGCAGGAGACAAGCCTACACCTATTATCCTACCACCAAGAATACTGAGGTGGACTGAATTTCTTGCTGCTTATTCATACAAACTTATCCACAAGCCTGGCAAGGACATTGGACATGCTGATGCACTGAGTCGTTGCCCACTTCCTTGCCACAAGGAGGACTTTGAACCTGAAACACACCTTTTCCTTCCTAGACTGTTTGCCAAGCTTCCAGTTCATGCTGCTGAAATTGCCAGAGAGACTGCCAAAGACACTGTGTTGGCTCCTTTATAGGCTGGATTAAGAAAGGTTGGCCTCTTCAAGATCTACCTCACCTTGCCCAACCTTTTAAGTCCAGGCAAACTGAATTATCTGTATTAAGAGGATGTATTTTGTGGGGTAACAGGGTGGTTATTCCTGCAAAACTGCAAAGAGAGGTTTTGGAAATGTTACATGAGGGTCATCCTGGTATTGTAAGGATGAAGGATTGGCCAGGAGTTATGTATGGTGGCCAGGTATTGACAAAATGGTTGAAAACTGGGTTGCATCTTGTCCCAACTGTCAGGTAGTCAGGCCTGCCCCACCTCTCTCGCCCCCACAGGAATGGGAATGTCCTAGGGGCCCATGGTCCAGGATTCACATGGATTTTGTTGGCCCTACCAGAGGGCACATCTTTCTTATTATAGTAGATGCATATTCCAAATGGCTAGAGGTAATTCCCATGGCATCCACCACAACTGATGCTGTCATCAAGCAGCTCAGAAAACTTTTTGTAACCCACGGGTTACCTGATGTTCTTGTCTCTAACAATGGCCCTCAATTTACATCCAACCTCTTTGAATCCTATTTAGCACAACAGGGTATCAGACATGCCCTTACTGCCCCTGGGCACCCTTCGGCTAACGGGCAGGCTGAACGCATGGTACGTTTCACCAAGGAGAAGCTTCAGCAACTGGGTCCTGGGGACATCACTGAGAAAGTTGAAAAACTTCTTAGTGTTCAGCACATCACTCCTAACCCATCTAATAACTTATCCCCAGCAGAGTTGTTGATGGGTAGGAAACTTAGGTCTTCCCTTGACCGCCTTCATCCCACTTATGCACCCAACGCACCACTAGATTCCACTTCCAAAGTTCGCATATTCAGTGTGGGTGATTCTGTTTATGCTAAGAACCTTATAGGTGAACCTTTGTGGATTCTTGCTGAAATAACTCACATCACTGGCCCTTGTTCTTACAGGGTACAAACAGAGGATGGCCTCCTCTGGAGCAGGCACATTGACCAACTTAGATCCAGGTTCTCTCAGGAACATCGCCCCTCTCTCTCTCTGGGTCCCTCACCTAATGTCTCTTCTAGGGGGGAAGGAGGGGAACAGGTGGAAAATCAGCAAGCAAGAATCAACCCCATGTGTAACGAGCCATTATGACAGGAACCATCCCAAAACCTGTCACAATGCCAAAATCCATCCTTACAAGTGGAAGATTGTACATCACTACCTGACTTGGGTGCTGACATTGGGCTGGAGATGGGTTGGGAGGAGAGACCAGATTCTAACAATCAAACAGGGTCTTCTTTCACAGGAAGTCCCAGTGGGGAAATGTCAGCAGACACATTTCCTCTCTCACTGGGTGAGAATGTTAAAACTTCTGAACCACGAAGGTCTCAACGTACACGCAAGAGCCCCACCTATTTAAAAGAATACATTAGATAGGTTGGGGTTTGGTATGGACTGAACCTAGTGGGGAGGGGTGTTACGTATGTAGGTTTGAATGTTATTGGTTTAGTTTTAATTCTTCTTGTAAAATGTCAAATAGGATTGGTTTAAGTAGTGCGGGAAAACCCTGCACTCTGATTGGCTGGCAACTACGGCTGCTGGCTATAAGAAGCAGCCGTAGCCCAGCCAAGTTGGGTCCATTCGAGCTGTAGTCACTGAATAAACTCTTCACTGAAGCTCTTCGCGTCTGACTCTTCATGCAAACTTAACACCTGGGGTATCAAGAATGGCCCATGTAACACCACTGGTCCACGAGCTGCATGGGTTGCTGGGCTGCTTCTGGGTACATTTCAAGGTGATGGTCATCATTTTTAAAGCCCTTCGTGGCATAGGTTCAGTTTACTTGAGGGATTGTCTAATTCCATTGGGATTGGGCTGACCCATCTGTGCTGGTAAAAGGGGCATGCTGCCAGCCCCATCAGCCCAATTATTCCAGCTGGTGGGATCCATAAGGGACTTCTCTGCCTTTGCTCCTGTCCTGTGGAACATCTTGCCCTTCAGTGTGAGATCAGTCGTGACCCTCCTAATTTTTCTGGAAGAGACTAAAAACGTGGTTCTGCCAGTTAGCTTGGGCTCTAATGGGGGAGTATCTCAGTGGAAGTGATTGATTGATTAACAACGTATCCCACCTCTCCCCCATCCTGCTTCCCCCTCCCATCTTTTAACTGGGCCATGAACTTCTGGATTTTATACTAACTTATTTATGTTCTTAGTTTATATAGTTTTTATTTTTTAATGATTGTAAGCCACCCAGAGTTACCTTGAGGTAAGATGGCCGGCCTATAAATGTTATAAATAAATAAATAAATAATAGAAAGGGGATTTGTTCACAGGAAATCCATTACAGAGAAAAACAAAGCTTGGCACCTAACTGACCACATCCTACTAGAAAGAGAATCACAGCATGTTATGCAAGGTTGCCTGTGAAGAAAGGCAAATGTAAGTGATTTCAAAGTAGCAATCTTGTAAAAAAAGGAGGCAGACAGAGTAACAGACAAAATAGGGTTACAGAATATATAATTATGCACACCCTGATATTCCCTTATGGTCAGTGGGTCCAGAGATGCTGAAGAATCCATATCATTGAATTCATGTCTCCCAAAGAATGAAGATCAAGTAGAATAACCATGTAAAAGTCTGATTATACCTCAGTATGATTTTCCATTAGTGCAAAGAGTACGTGGCAGTAACAAATTGTACAGATGAATTTATGTAGATGTCAAGAAACTGCTAAGAGGTGACAAACTTTCTCTCTGGAACCAAAATGATGAAAGATTGCAAAGCAAACACTGTAAGAGATGAGTTTTCCATTTTAATGTCTGTTTTTACTACATTCTTCATTAGGCAGTTGTATTCCATGCTGATTCCACTCACTCGAAGTTCAAGATCTGAAAGCTTTGGAAAGAAAAAAAATAAAGCGTTGTGCGTTTGTTTGACCTTGCTCCCCAGTGAGCCTGAAATATTCCCAAGAGGGAGAATTACCCATCTTCACAGGTTCCATAAAGCTTCCTTCTGATTCCTAGAAACTCAGGCCAAGTGTGTCTGCCTTCATGCATTTCTGCTGGTGCACTGATATGATTATTACTCACATTCACTTTTTTTAAAAAAGAAAAAAAATATTTTTCTCATTTTGCTGGGGAAAAAAAAGCAGAAACACATTTCATAAAACCAGTGAAGCAAAGTATCAACCGATCTGAAGTCAGAGTACAGTACCTATAAAATGATTGCAATGAAGAAGTGTGTAGATGTTTGATAAGAATTGCCAGATGTGGTGGGGATTTTCAATAGGAGGAAACTGAGAGGTTAGTTCCCTCCCCCCTTTTTTTCTGCCATGGTAGAGAAGTTGTGCATTCAGAGACTGAAGAATGACTAAACTCTCCTCCTGTCAAATTCCTAGGAAGGGTGGGAGACGTTTTGCTGCTGTTACCTGCTTTCTCATTTCCTTCAGCTATCCGACTTCATGATGTCTTGAAGCCTCTTGACTGTTCTCACAGGGGGTGCCAGAGGAGGATTTGGTGAACCACAAAAAAGCAAACTGGTAAAGGTCAAATAAATCATGAGAATGCAGGATAAAGTTTTGCTTACTTTTTTGGAGGCTATATTTGGAGGGAAATAGGATCTGCTTATGTGAATGCACATCTATTAAATGTCTGGGAACTTTCTGATGGCTCTCAAATAAAAACTTGGAGAGGAAAGAAATACCAGTGTTGGAATGAGCCAGCAAGTATACAGTTTAGCATATTAGGAAAAGGAATTTTGACGGAGCTTATGCAGGAAATTCCAACCCTTCTCTCACCATCTATATCTTCAGGCCTATTCAGTATTATTCACAATTGATTTCTGACATTCCTCAAGGAGCTAGTATCTTCCCAGTTTATCACCACAGCAACTTTGGAAGGTAGATCAGACTGGGAGGTGGTTCTGCATCTATGGAAATCCAGCAAGTTCCATGGCTGACTGAGGATCTGAATTCAACATTATCCAGGCTTGCTGTGTTATAGAATGAGACTCCTTGTGCTGTAGAGAAAGTGATTTTCTGGTGTGTCCTTCAGGAGAGATTGAGAGAATTTTTCCCTTGGGGAAAAATAACTGGAGAGCTCTCTTCAAAAATCATATGAATTTGTTCATTATCATAGATCGGGTTTAAATTACAAGAAGGCAAATTCCAGTTGAATATTAGCAAAAACGTTCTTACAGCAAAGCAATTTGATATTGGAACTGGGTACCTACTGTAGAGCAGTGATATGCTTCCTATTGCTAGACACGTTCAACAGAAGCTGGATGGTCATCTTTTGGGAGTGGTTTAACTTGGATTTATCCACTGAGCAGATTGATGGACTTAGTAGCCTGCATAGCTCATGCCACGGCATTTACTGCTTTTACAAATATGTATATTAAATGGCATAAAGGAAGGGAAGTTGAGAGGAAAAAGTTTGTTTTCCTCTTGAAATCATAAACAGCATACCCTAAATTTCTAGGTGCTGTATGTAAAATGATGAAATGAAAGAGAACACTGTCACAGTCTTGAAATTATAGCTGCACTAAGGTTTCTTTTCTTTTGGATTTTAACATCATTCTAATGAAATCTATTAGAAAAGAAGTTGCTTCTGATCTTTCATTGTGTAAGTATCAGTTTCATCAGTGATATCTCCAGCAAGTTTCTTTGGTTCAATAATCTTTGATTCAATCTGAAAAAAAAGGATAATGGAATCATGGAGTTGGAAGGGCCATTGGGTATCTTCTAGTCCAATCTCCCCACCCAGGACAGGAAACTTCAGAAGTTCCCAAACAGCTGTTCAACCTTTGCTCAGTAATGAGAGAGAGGCTGTTCCACTGGTTAATAACCCTTAAGTTAGAAAATTCATCCTTATTTTGAGTTTGAATTTTTTTTGGAAAGCTTCCATTGATTTGTTCATGTCCTACTCTTAGGAGCTATGATGAATAAATTCATCTCTTCTTCTCTGTGACAGCCTTTAAGGGTTAGAAGAATGCTATCATGTCTTTCCTTAGCTTTCTCTTATTTATGTTAAATGTCTCCACTTCCTTTAACAGTTCTTTCTAGCTTTTAAGCCCCCTCCTCTCTTCTTTGCATTCATCAGTTTTTCCAGTTCACAGACACCCTTCTTGTATTGCTGTGTCCAGAATTAGACATAGTATTCCCGGTGTGGTCAGACCAGCAGAGCACAGAGAGAAACTATCAATTCCCATGCTATTCCACTGTTGACAACTCACAATTTCATTAATTCTTTTGGTAGCTGAGCATCCTGCTAGCTTATGCTTGATCGTGGTCTACAGAACACCCAGAACCTTCTCACATGTAGTACTGCTAAGCCAGATACCACCCATCTGGTACTCAAGTTTCTGGATTGTTTTTTAAAAAAAAACCTCTACATTTCTTGCCATTGAACTGCTGGCAAGTTTTTTGAATAGGGCCCAATATTTGTCAATCGAATTCCTTTTGAACCTTGAGCCTCTTTTCTAATACCTCAGAAAATAATCCCTGCTCAAAGTATTCTTTTTGCTTGGTGTCTCAGTAATTGACAGGCTCTGCAGACCTGTTGAATGGCCCCCTTTTCCAGTGATTCATTCTTACCTCACTCTAATCTTCTACCTCTAGTCTTGCCATTTCTCAAGTTGGCCATTTCTCTCCTGCCTCTCCCCATTTCACCACAGAGTTTCAGCATCCAGTTCCTCGAGCTTGAACCTTCTGGTATGCATTCCATTTAGAATTTTTGTTTTCCAACACTC